>JASERS010000005.1:54071523-54671523 GCA_036711965.1 Onthophagus sagittarius
TTGTACTTACTAGTAGATGTTCACTTTCCAGGTTCTTTACAAATTTTGTCAACGCTTCTATACCAAGAGGAACTTCATAACTTTCCTACCAGACACAACTAGCAAGTTGGCAGACTTTAAATTGCTGAGCAGGACTTTGGGGACATAATAGCTCATTCTATCAACAAGTTGGCAGTCCTTAAGCTAATGAGCACAACTTTGAAGACATACTAGCTCATGCTGCCAACAAGTTAGCTGTCTTTAAAACTACATAGTCTGTAGAGCAATATTAGCTCATGCTGCCAACAGGTTGGCTAGAATGGAATTTTGGAGTAGTAATAACTTATTCTGCCAACAAATTGACAGTTTTTAAAGTATTATACAGAGTTTGGAACTGTAATAACCCATGTTGCTAACAAGTTGGTAGCCTTTTGATGAGCACGACTGATGAATACGACTTTGAAAGGATAATAGGTCATGCTGCCAACAAGTTGGCAGCCTTTAATTTACTATACAGTCTGTGGAACAATAATAGCTCATGCTGCCAACAAATTGGCAGATTTCAAACTGCTGAATAGGACCCTGGAGACATAATACCTCATTCTGCTAACAAGTTGGCAGTCTTTAAGATATTGTACAGTGTTTGGAACTGTAATAACCCATGCTGCCAACAAGTTGGCAGACTTCAAACTAATGAGCACGACTTTGAAGGCATAATAGCTCATGCTGCCAACAAGTTAGCTGTCTTTAAAACTACATAGTCTGTAGAACAATATTAGCTCACGCTGCCAACAAGTTGGCAGACTTCAAATCGATGGGTATGACTTTGAAGGTATAATAGCTCATGCTGCCAACAAGTTGGCAGTCTTTAAAATATTGTACAGTGTTTGGAACTGTAATAACCCATGTTGCCAACAAGTTGGTAGCCTTCTGATGAGCACTACTGATGAACACGACTTTGAAAGGATAATAGGTCATGCTGCCAACAAGTTGGCAGTCTTTAATATACTACACAGTCTGTGAAACAATAATAGCTCATGCTGTCAACAAATTGGCAGACTTCAAACTGCTGAATAGGACCCTGGAGACATAATACCTCATTCTGCCAACAAGTTGGCAGTCTTTAAAATATTGTGCAGTGTTTGGAACTGAAATAACCCATGCTACCAACAAGTTGGCAGACTTCAGACTGCTGAACAAGTCTTTGAAGACATAATAGATCCTATTGCTAATAAGTTAACATGTTTCAAAATGATGAGCAGGACTTTGAAGACACAGTAGTTCATGCTGCCAACAAGTTGACAGATTTCAAACTACTGAACAAGACATTGGAGGCATAATAGCTTATTCTGCCAACAAGTTGGCAGTCTTTAAAATATTGTACAGTGTTTGGAACTGTAATAACCCATGCTGCCAACAAGTTGGTAGACTTCAAATCGATGGGTATGACTTTGAAGGTATAATAGCTCATGCTGCCAACATGTTGGCAGACTTTAAATTGCTGAACAGGACCCTGGAGACATAATAGCTCATTCTACTAACAAGTTGGCAGTCTTTAAGATATTGTACAGTGTTTGGCACTATAATAACCCATACTGTCAACAAGTTGGTAGACTTGAAACCGATGAGTATGACTTTGAAAGTATAATAGCTTATGCTGCCAACAACTTGGCAGTCTTTAAGATATTGTACAGTATTTAGAACTGTAATAATCCATGCAGCCAACAAGTTGGCAGACTTCAAATTGCTTAACAGAACTTTGGGGATAATACCTCATTCTGCCAACAAGTTGGCAGACTTTAAACTAATGAGCACAACTTTGAGGAGATAACAGCTCATGCTGCCAATAAGTTAGCAGACTTCAGATTGATGATTATGACATTGGGGACATAATAAGTCATATTTCCAACAAGTTGGCAGTCTTTAAGATGATGTACACTGTTTGGAAAAGTAATAACTCATGTTTCCAACAAATTGGCAGTCATCAAAATAATATATAGTATGTGGAACAGTAACATCTCATGCTGCTAACAAATTAGCAGACTTCAAATTGATGAGATGACTTTGGAGACAAAACAGTTTGCAAATGGTATATGGTGGTATAGTTTAATTTTATTTTGAAACGCATATCCCTATATTATCAGAAATTTACATAAATTTGATTAAGAAATTTTCTACAAATCCGTTTTTCTTAAAAACCAAGATCTAAGTTAATTTTCCAAAAATTAATAAAAGTTTTTTAAGTTGTGCTTCATTATTTAAGCAAAAATTCAATCCTTAGTTAATATAAATTTGTTAAAAATGTTTATATTATTCCAAAAAGTCATAAATGATAAAATCAAACTAAATTAAAATAAAAAAATCTTACCTATCACCAATCATTAAAGTCCTTTTTGGATCAATATCACAAAGTTTCTTCAAAGCATCATAAATATAAGTCCCAGGTTTCCCCATCAAAACAGGTTCTTTCCCAGCACAAGTCTCAACCGCTTTAACAATCGCCCCTGAACCCGGAATAACATAAGATCCTTCTCTTGGAAATCTTTCATCAGTATTAGTCGCAATAAAAATACAATTCGGTTGATTTATATAAGTAGCAGCTTTCATCATTTTCGGGTAAGAAATATGCTGATCAAAACCAACAATTACAGCCCCAACTTCCGGATCGGGGATGTAATTATCCAAATATCGATTTAATGGTACATTTAAAACATCCGGCTAAAAAAAATTTTTTGATTAAAAATTTTTGTAATTTAAAAAAAATTATGTATTTACCCCAACTCCGATACTTTCAATCCCAACCTCCTCTAATTCTTTCGATATTCCACTTGAACCAACGATGTATACTTTTGATTTAAAATTTAAACTCTTTAAATACGAAGCCGCTAAATAAGATGTAGACATAACCTCATTCTTTAAAAATTATTAATTTAAATTGAAATGAAAATTGGATTAAGTTTAAGCTTACAATTTCGCATTCTATCCCCATTCCTTTCGCTTTATTAACAAATTCTTCTCGGGTTTTTGTTGAATTATTTGTAACGAAAAATACTTTTTTTCCGTTGTCTCTTAATTGGTTTAATAATTGTGGGGCCCCGGCTATTACGTTGTTTTCTATCCATATAACTCCATCGCAATCCGTTAAAATCACGTCGAAATTGTCGAAGAATGATTTTAATTCTTCTTGTGGTAAATCTTCAAGTTTCGAAGCTTGTCTCGATGACATTTTGGGGTCTAAATGTAAGTTCTAAATGATGTTAATGCGTTAATATTAAACGAGAAATGATTAAGGATTATATTGATAAGATTTACTTACTTTTACTAAAAATTTTGGCAAAAAAAAAAATTAATTTAGAAGGTTAAATGAAGGTTGAGGTTATGTTTTTGTTTTCATAACTTTAAACTGCGATGAAGTGGTTAAATCAAGCATATCCATGATTTTTTAATTAACCTTTTCATTTAATTTTATTAACTTTAAATTAATTATTACTACATTTTATCTGAATTTAAATATTTATATTTTTGTGTTAAATCGATATACACTCAGCAGCAAAAGTAATTGTACATTAACAGTTTTGTCATAAAGATGTATGTTTGGTTGCATAAACGACATTTATTTTATATTATTTTAATTTTGAAAGATTTCAGGTAATGTTAATCATATTTAAATTATTAGAGACATATTTTAGACCATTTTTAGTAATTTTAGACATCTTTAGACAATTTTGGCTATTAGAGATATATTTTAGACACATTTTGACAAGTTTAGACAACTTCTGGATGATTCCAAATTAATTTTCGATGATTTTAAACATCTTTAAACAATTATTAGCTTTTAGAGACTTATTTTAAACAATTTTTGATCATTTTAAACAACTTTAGACAAATTTAGACAACTGGATTAATGTAGATAACGTTGGATGATTTTAGACAACTTTATTCAAAGCTAATTTTTGATTACTTTAAAGAGTTATTAATGATTTTAAACAATTTTAGACGATTGAACGACGATTCAAGACTTGATACTGCTTCTAAGAGATTTGAAACTGATTCCAGACGACTTAAAATAGTTTCTGAAGAATTTAATTGCTTTCGGAAGATTTGATTCTGCTTCTGAAAGAGTTAACACTGCTTCTAAAAGACCTGATATGCTTCCAAAAAACTTGAAATGCCTCCAAAATACTTGAAACGATTACTAGTGCTCCTGGAAGACTTAATATTGCTTCCACAAGACTTGGTATTCATTTTCAGAAAATTTAAGATGCTTCCAAAAAACTTGAAAAGTTTCCAGAATACTTGAAACGATTCCAGAAGACTGTTACTGCTCCTAGAAAACTTAATACTGTTTCTAGAAAATTTAATACTGTTTCTAGAAAACTTAAGATGCTTTCAAAAGACCTGCAATGATTTCAGAAGACTTTTAATGTTTCCAGAAGATTTTCAATGCTTTCAGAAGACTTTCAATGCTTACAGAAGGCTTGCAAAGCTGTCATAAAACTTAATCCTGCTTCTAAAAACTTGAGACATCCTGTATGTATAATCTGTATTTAAAAAATACAACTTTAAAACTTTAAATTTGATAAAGATTTTGATCTAGACAGATACAAGTTATTTTGCATCAGGTAATTCTGATGCAAAATAACTTTTTGTTTCGGTTGTTTCTTATTGTTGTATGATCAAACTGCTTTTAGTAATAGTGGAATATTTTTGGTACTGCCAAATTTTAATTGAGTGTACTCATTGTGTTTCTTAGGTCATTTTGAACATATTAGGATAAAAAAATTATCAAAAAATGCAAATTTATAAATTTAGAGCTAATCGAATCACTTTTTATAACAGTGTAATTTTTTTTTGCTACTGCCAAATTTGAATTGAATGTACTCACCGTGTTGGTTAGATCATTTTGAATATATTTAGATAAAAAAAATTTTAAACAATGCAAATTTGTAAATTTAGAGCTAAACAAATCACTTTATAGCAGTGTAATTTTTTTTGATTATGCCAAATTTCAATTGAGTGTACTCGCCGTGTTGCTTAGATCATTTTGAATATACTTAGATAAAAAATTGTCAAGAAATGCGAATTTGTAAATTTAGAGCTAAACAAATCAATTTATAGTAGTGTAATTTTTTTTGATTATGCCAAATTTTAATTGAGTGTACTCATCATGTTCCTCAGCTCATTTTGAACATATCAGGATAAAATATTGTCACAAAAATGCAAATTTGTAAATTTAGAACTAATTAAACCACTATTTATAACAGTGTAATTCTTTTACTACTGCCAAATTTGAATTGAATATACTCACCGTGTTGCTTAGGTCATTTTGAATATATTTAGATAAAAAAGTTGTCAGAAAATGCAAATTTGTAAATTTAGGGCTAATCAAATCACATTTTATAGCAGTGTAATTTTTTTTACCACTGCCAAATTTAAATTGAATGTACTCGCCGTGTTGCTTAGATCATTTTGAATATACTTAGATAAAAAAATTGTCAAGAAATGCGAATTTGTAAATTTAGAGCTAAACAAATCACTTTATAGTAGTGTAATTTTTTTTGATTATGCCAAATTTTAATTGAGTGTACTCATCATGTTCCTTAGCTCATTTTGAACATATCAGGATAAAATATTGTCAAAAAAATGCAAATTTGTAAATTTAGAACTAATCAAATCATGTTTTATAACAGTATAATTTTCTTTGCTACTGCCAAATTTGAATTGGGTGTACTAATCATGTTCCTTTGCTCATTTTAAACATGTAAGGATAAAAAATTGTCAAAAAATGCAAATCTGTATATTTAGCGCTAATCAAATCACATTTAGTAATAGAGTAATTTTTTTTGATAATGCCAAATTTGAATTGAGTGTACTAGTTGTGTTCCTTAGCTCATTTTGAACATACTAGAACAAAAAAATTGTCAAAAAATGCAAATTTGTAAATTTAGAGGTAACCAAATCACTTTTCATAACAGTGTAATTTTTTTGCTACTACCAAATTTGAATTGAATGTACTAGTTGTGTTCCTTAGCTCATTTTGAACATACTAGAACAAAAAAATTGTCAAAAAATGCAAATTTGTAAATTTAGAGGTAACCAAATCACTTTTCATAACAGTGTAATTTTTTTGCTACTGCCAAATTTGAATTGAATGTACTAGTTGTGTTCCTTAGCTCATTTTGAACATACTAGAACAAAAAAATTGTCAAAAAATGTAAATTTATAAATTTAGAGGTAACCAAATCACTTTTTATGACAGTGTAATTTTGTATGCTATTGCCAAATTTGAATTGAATATACTCACTGTGTTTCTTAGCTCATTTTGAATGTATTAAGACAAAAAATTTGTCAAAAGATGCGAATTTACAAATTTAGAGCTAATCAAATCACTTTTTATAATAGTGCATTTTTTTTTGATTATGCCAAATTTGGTTTTGGAATTATATTGATCTTATGATATTGTTTCTGGAAGTCTAAATATCACTTTTCGAAGAAAATCATAATCTAGATGAAAAATGCTTTAAAATGAGTCCAAACTCAAATTAATTATCTTTAAAAACGGCTCAGATATATCGATTTAAAAATCATTTGATTTTCATTTGTTTTTGATTTAATTTTCTGTCATAACTTTTTGTTTTTAGGCCCATTACTACCATCTTTTAGTTAAAGTTATCGTACAGATAAAAACATTTTAAAGTATTTTTAATTTTCTACAACCCGCAATCAACGCCAAATTAAAATAACTACTTTTCAGGTTCACTTCCGGTTTTTTAAGCGAAAAATTGTTAATAAGATGTTTCTATTGTATTGATTCATTAAATATGGAAGATATACAAGAAAAATAATCGCGAATTAAATTCAATTTGAAAATATTTTGTTGATTTAAAAAAAAAATGACATTTGTTTGACAGTTTCGATTGTTCTAATTCATTTTTAAACAATGATTTTATTTGTTTCGTAAGAAAATTGATATTAAATAATGAATTATCAATTCACATTATTTAAGGATAATTCTTTTAAGATTGGACGAAAAGAAAATACGTAATTTTTAAATTTTGAATAAAAATTCATAATCTACATGAAAGTTGCTTTAAAATGAGTCCAAACTCGAATTAATTATTTTCAAAAACGGCTGAGATATATCAATTTAAAAATCATTTTGACAGTCGATTTTCGTTTGTTTTTGATTTAATTTTAATCATAACTTTTTTGTTTATTAAGATAACATCATCGAGTTTGGACTCATTTTAAAGCATTTTTCATCTAGATTAAGAATTTTCATTCAAAATTTATTAATTTCAACGTCAAATTAAAATAATTATTATATTATAATTATATAGCGATCGTTTCGCAACCAATCGCGTATTTTCCATAAAACTAACCGTTCCAAATGATTCAACCTTGTTTATTTAACACAAAATCCTATAATTCTTATTAGATTTGCAAATTGCAAAATCAAGGTTACATAGAATATACGATAAATATGAACCAAGACGATTCGTAAATAATAATTTTATAACTAAATTTATAAAAAACTATAAATACATGTAATATTTTTTAATTTTTAATCGTTCCCACTTAAAATAAATTAAAATTAATCATTAAAATCGATGATTATGCAACATCAATTACAATTTAAGTGGGGATTAGTGACGTTTCAATCACCTTGAATCGAATATATCCTGTGTTATCTTCTGTTACCGGAATCAGAATGCAACTTTCCAGTCAGTTAAAACTTGTCAGTTCGATTGGGCGAGTAATTTCCAGAAACTTAAGGTCTTCCGCTTGCTTAAACATGCCGATTTCTGTAAGTTAACGTTTTTTATTATGTAAACGACGTTTTAGGTTAGATCGACCTTTAACCCAACCTAAAATATTACATATTTTAAAATAACTAAAATTTTTGCAATTTAGGTAGGAGATTCTTTACCTCCCGTTGATTTATTTGAGGAAACCCCCGCAAATAAAGTCAACGTGCAACAATTAACCAAAGGTAAAAAAGTCATCATCTTTGCTGTTCCTGGAGCTTTCACCCCAGGATGCTCCAAGGTAATGATGACCTTGAATTAACTCATAATCCTAAATAATTATCTCATAAATAATTATTAATATTATTTTATTTAGACTCATTTACCAGGATATGTAGCCCAAGCAGATTCTTTAAAAACCAAGGGAATTGACGAGATTGTTTGTGTTTCTGTTAATGACCCATTTGTGATGTCTGCTTGGGGAAAAGAACAAGGGGTTGGGAAAAAAATTCGAATGTTGGCTGATCCCCAAGGGACTTTCACTAAAACTATCGAATTAAACACTGATTTGGCTGTTTTGGGTGGATTGAGGAGTAAGAGATATTCCATGGTTGTGGAAGATGGGGTTGTTAAGAGTTTGCAGGTTGAACCTGATGGTACGGGATTGTCTTGTTCTTTGGCTGAAGCTATTAAATTGTAAAGATTGTTAAAATAATTATGTGTAAGATCTGAAATAAATCTTAGTATAAATGTAAAAGTGACTTAATAACCTTGGTGGTTGTGGTTACTGGGAAAAAAATTAAATCCTTGACTTTCCTAATGATTTTATGTAATAATAAAAATGTGTTTGTTAGTAATAGTTTAAATAGCAAGATGTTTTGTTATGATTTTTAAAATTAACTTGTTATGCTATTATATATTTTTATTATTTTCTTTTCAAATTGAAATGGGCCAATGGTCAAAACTGACATATTCTTGATTCATTTAGTATCAGTTTGATTGAGAAGAATGTTAAAATTTGTGGCGACTTTAATTACTTCCGTTTTGTGATGTCCAAAAATAGTTTTGATCGCAAATTTTTTATCAAAGTTTGTTGATACTCTAAATCTAGTTCAGCATAACCATATCTAGATAAATCTTATGACAAGTAATAACTCACATTTTAATTTCCTTGAAGCAGATTTGTTAATATTAGAACTCGGAGTTACGCGATTTCAGTTTTATTCCTCCACTATAACATGTGATTGTTTTACGAGAGGTTCAAACGTGTTTGTTGTGTCTGTTTACGTGTTTATGACCTGATTATGATAGTGCGATACCAGAAATACAAACATATACTGATGGCAAAGGAACCTGTTTGTCGTGGATATTCAAAATTCTTCGGGCGACCCTAGATACTATTTATGCTTGGTGTAACAGAGAGAATCTATAAACCTTCAGAAAATAATCGTTGTATCGTTGACCAGGAATCGATTGGATGAGGAAACGTTGGATAGATTAATCCGCCCTTCTATCCAAGGCGAAGAAATTCCTTTTTCAACGGAAGTCAAATATCTAGGAGTAACACTAAATACACTAGACTTGTCGTAGTCTTTGTGTTAAAAAAGGCTGTACTGGCTCTATGTGACTGTAGTTAGACCTATCATCACATATAGAAGGCTAACTGGTATAGGAAAATTTGACAGGATTGAGTTATCAAGCAAACTTTCAACAATCCAACGAGTAGCTGGATTTTCAATCTTAAGATAAGTACAACGTCAAATCTAGCATAACTCCTTTGCATATGCATTTCATTTTTTATGAACGATTTAAGCAATACGTTCAAACCTGTTCCAACAATTCCGACTATCTAATCCATGGGCTGCAGAAGATATAATGTATGTGGTATCAATGCTAAACCTGTTAGTGCTTGATGCCCAATACCAGATTAAATTTCCTGAACGACAGTCCTGGATTCAAAATAAAAAATTCTCTGGTTGAGGCTGAGATTTGCATGTTTACAAGTGGATCAAAAACGCCTGAAGGAGTATACTGTTAGATACTTCAGACCAAGCAAGCTTCTAATCTATTGTATCGTATTCCAGGCAGAAGTATTTGCTATTGACATGGGAGCTAATATTCTTCTGGAGAGAGCGGCGAGGAACATGATAATAAAATTCTTCACAAGCCACAATCCAGGCGCTGCAAGCTATAAAAACGGTGTATACACACTCGGTGATGATAACAGAATTTATCTAATCTCCGGGTCCCTATGGTCTTGCTAGCAATGAAGTAGCACATGAGCTAGCACGAGAGCTACCAATTGATGTATCATTTGCGATGATCAAGCACAAGATTGGACTATGGGTCGAAGAAAGATTTCGCCTACTATGGAGCACTTCTGGAATGAGACATGCGAAATTTATTAATTTATTTTTTTATATAAATGTATAATATAACGGATCCACTAGCAAAAAACACAAAGATTATCAATATCAATTCGTTACTAATACTAATAATGATAACAAATAACTGAAATTATACATTTAATAACAATCCCTTAAATTTGTAACAATATCAGGACTATGTCCCGCAAAAATCATTTAAAAGGCGCAATTAATATATTAAATATGCCTATTAATCTTAATATATTCAAAATGCATATTTGGCAGTAGCAAAACAAAATTACACTATCACAAAAAGTGATTTGATTACCTCTAATTATTGAAATTTACATTTTTTGACAATTTTTTATTCTAACATGTTTAAAATGAGCAAAGGAACACCCAATTAGTACACCCAATTCAAATTTGGCAGTAGCAAAAAAAATTACACTGTTATAAAAAGTGATTTGATTAGCTCTAAATTTACAAATTTGTATTTTTTCACAATTTGTTTAACCTAGTATGTTCAAAATGAGCCAAGGAATATGATGAGTACACTCAATTGAAATTTGGCATAATCAAAAAAAGATACATTGCTATACAAAGTGATTTGGTTAGCTTTAAATTTACAAATTTGCAGCTTTTGACAGTTTTTTTATCTAAATATATTCAATATGACCCAGGGAACACGAAGATAGAAGTACATTCACTTCAAATTTGGTAGTAGCAAAAAAAATTACACTGTCACAAAAGATGATATGATTAACTCTATATTTGCAAATTTGGATTCTTTGACAATTTTTTTTGTTAGTATGTTCAAAATGAGCTAAGGAACACGATCAGTATAAAGAATTCAAATTTGGCAGTAGCAAAAAAAATTACACTATCACAAAAGGTGACATGATTAACTCTACATTTGCAAATTTGCATTCTTTGATAATTTCTTTGTTCTGATATATTCAAAATGAGCTAAGAAATACAATGAGTACACTCAATTTAAATTTGGCATTATCAAAAAAAATTACTCTATTACTAAAAGTGATTTGATTAGCTCTAAATATACAAATTTACATTTTTTAACAATTTTTTATTCTAATATGTTTAAAATGAGCAAAGGAACACGATTAGTACACCCAATTCAAATTTGGCAGTAGCAAAAAAAATTACATTGTTATAAAAAATGATTTGATTAGCTCTAAATTTACAAATTAGCACTTTATGACCATTTTATTATCCTGATATATTTAAAATGAGCCAAGGAACACGATAAGTATAAAGAATTCAAATTTGGCAGTAACAAAAAAATTATACTGTCACAAAGGGTGATATGATTAACTCTACATTTGCAAATTTGGATTCTTTGACAATTTTTTTGTCCTAGTATGTTCAAAATGAGCTAAGGAATACGATAAGTATAAAGAATTCAAATTTGGCAGTAGCAAAAAAATTATACTGTCACAAAGGTGATATGATTAACTCTACATTTGCAAATTTGGATTCTTTGACAATTCTTTTGTCCTAGTATATTCAAAATGAGCTAAGGAACACGATAAGTATAAAGAATTCAAATTTGGCAGTAACAAAAAAAAATTACACTATCACAAAAGGTGATATGATTAACTCTACATTTGCAAATTTGGATTCTTTGTCAATTTTTTGTTCTAGTATATTCAAAATGAGGTAAGAAACACGATAAGTATAAAGAATTCAAATTTTGCAGTAGCAAAAAATATTACACTATCACAAAAGGTGATATGATTAACTCTACATTTGCAAATTTGGATTCTTTGACAATTCTTTTGTGCTAGTATGTTCAAAATGAGCTAAGGAACACGATAAGTATAAAGAATTCAAATTTGGCAGTAGCAAAAAATTACACTATCACAAAAGATGATATGATTAACTCTATATTTGCAAATTTGAATTCTTTGACAATTTTTTTGTCCTAGTATGTTCAAAATGAGCTAAGGAACACGATAAGTATAAAGAATTCAAATTTGGCAGTGACAAAAAATATTACACTATCACAAAAGGTGATATGATTAACTCTACATTTGCAAATTTGGATTCTTTGACAATTTTTTTGTCCTAGTATGTTCAAAATGAGCTAAGGAACACGATAAGTACAAAGAATTCAAATTTGGCAGTAACAAAAAAAAATTACACTATCACAAAAGGTGATATGGTTAACTCTACATTTGCAAATTTGGATTCTTTGAGAATTTTTTTGTCCTAGTATGTTCAAAATGAGCTAAGGAACACAATGAGTACACTCAATTGAAATTTGGCAAAATTAAAAAAAGTTTTTCTCGCCTCGCTCACTCTGCTCATAAACTCAGATTCGTTACATAAATAACTATTGTGCTAGTACATGATATTTAACTTTATATTTCTTAATTAAACTTGCTTATTGTAGTTTAATATTAGTAAAGATAAATATATTTTAATTTTGTCTAATTACTTTTATTATACCGCATTTAACTTTTTAAAGTATTTATTTCAACTTAAACAAATTATATTAATCATGTCTTAACAGGATATATTGAAATATTTCGATGAAACGAGTAAATTTTTATCGCCAGGTAAAGTTGCCACGGGCAACGATAACATCTGGGTGTCGATTCGAACTCAAAAAATTTTTTTGGCTTTTCATCCTCCACTATTCGTTTTCTTTACAATAAATAAGAGAGGGGATGTTAAGACGTTGGTACCCTATTATCACAATTTAGTTTATTTGCGCGCTGCGATCGATCGAGTTGTCGTTAAAAATAAAATTTATTACGCGAATTAAGTGATAAATAAATATTTGACTTCAGTAATTAATGACAATGATTTCGTTTATATAAAACTTAAAGATGTTAGTACCTTAGTGTGTGATGAAGTTTGAGAGTTATGTGATTAATACTAAGACTATTCTTGAGATGTTGGGATCATCGGATTGCTATTTTGCGGATATTAAATGGTATATTAAATAGTATTACTTCAATTTTTGTATTAATAAAATAAATTGTTGGTATTTTTCAGCTTAATTGTGCAGAGGAGATCAAGGAAAACAATACTCGTTCGGTGAGTCGTTTTCAAATTTATTAATTTTTACCAAATATATCTATACAATTCGCGATGTGAAAAAATTTTGAATACGTGGTATAAAATTTTCTATTTTGGAACAAACAAACAAAAAATGTAATTTTTTTTGCATCCAAACGACTAATGACTAAAATTAGTTAGACTTTACTAAGTGAACATGTACTAAGCAGATTGTCAAAGGTTATATTCTCGTAACAAAAAATTAAAATTATAAAATTTGATTGGCTTCAAATACTTTTAACGCATTTTATTGTAATTTCCAAAACCTGCTTATGACGGGTAATGCAAGATTTGCAATTATCTCATTTATCTTGCACTGTCCCAACCCGAATTCTATGAACTGTGCTAATCAGGATGCTTTTGCATCGAATAGGCAATAGTGAATGAGATTTTGAAGATTTCAATTTCAGGCAATGCAAAAATTTCAAGTCCAAAAAAACAACCTCATTCCAAAGTTGGTATCTCAAGAACTAATCGAGATGCGCAAAATGTTTTTATTTTATTAGAAAGATGAGACTTTACTTCATAATTAATTAAAAGATTTATTTGGATATCTTAAGAATTCGATTTATTACGATTTTTTGAAAATATCTCCAAAATGTTGAAAAGTAAAAAAAACACGATCTCATTTAAAAGTTGTTATCTCAAAAAGTAATCGAGATACGCAGAATTTTTTTTCTTTATTAGAAAGGTGAGATTTTACTTAATAATTGGTAACAAGATTCATTTCGATATCTTAAGAATTCGATTTATTGCGATTTCTTGAAAATTACTCTAAAATGTTGAAAAGTAAAAAAAAGACGATTTCATTTAAAAGTTATCTCAAAAAGTAATCGAGATGCGCAGAATTTTTTTTCTTTATTAGAAAAGTGAGACTTTACTTAATAATTGATAACAAGATTCATTTCGATATCTTAAGAATTCGGTTTATTGCGATTTTTTGAAAATTATTCAAAATGTTAAAAAGTAAAAAAAACACGATTTCATTTAAAAGTTGGTATCTTAAAAAGTAATCGAGATACGTAGAATATTTATCCTTTATTAGAAAAGTGAGACTTTACTTAATAATTGATAACAAGATTCATTTCGATATCTTAAGAATTCGATTTATTGCGATTTCTTGAAAATTACTCTAAAATGTTGAAAAGTAAAAAAAAGACGATTTCATTTAAAAGTTATCTCAAAAAGTAATCGAGATGCGCAGAATTTTTTTTCTTTATTAGAAAAGTGAGACTTTACTTAATAATTGATAACAAGATTCATTTCGATATCTTAAGAATTCGGTTTATTGCGATTTTTTGAAAATTATTCAAAATGTTAAAAAGTAAAAAAAACACGATTTCATTTAAAAGTTGGTATCTTAAAAAGTAATCGAGATACGTAGAATATTTATCCTTTATTAGAAAAGTGAGACTTTACTTAATAATTGATAACAAGATTCGTTTCGATATCTTAAGAATTCGATTTATTGCGATTTTTTGAAAATTACTCTAAAATGTTAAAAAGTGAAAAAACATGATTTCATTTAAAAGTTGTTATCTCAAAAAGTAATCGCGATACGCAGAATGTTTTTCCTTTATTAGAAAAGTGAGACTTTACTTAATAATTGATAACAAGATTCATTTCGATATCTTAAGAATTCGATTTATTGCGGCTTTTTGAAAATTACTCCAAAATGTTGAAAAGTAAAAAAAACACGATCTCATTTAAAAGTTGTTATCTCAAAAAGTAATCGAGATACGCAGAACTTTTTTTTCTTTATTAGAAACGTGAGACTTTACTTAATAATTGGTAATAAGATTCATTTCGATATCTTAAGAATTCGATTTATTGCGATTTTTTGAAAATTACTCTAAAATGTTGAAAAGTAAAAAAAACACGGTTTCATTTAAAAGTTGTTATCTCAAAAAGTAATCGAGATACGCAGAATTTTTTTTCTTTATTAGAAAAGTGCGACTATACTTAATAATTGATAACAAGATTCGTTTCGATATCTTAAGAATTCGATTTATTGCGATTTTTTGAAAATTACTCTAAAATACAGAAAAGTAAAAAATCACGATTTCATTTAAAAGTTGGTATCTCAAAAAGTAATCGAGATATGCAAAATGTTTTTTCTTTACAAGAAAAGTGAGACTTTACTTAATAATAGATAACAAGATTCGTTTCGATATCTTAAGAATTCGATTTATTGCGATTTTTTGAAAATATCTCCAAAATGTTGAAAAGTAAAAAAAACACGATTTCATTTAAAAGTTGTTATCTCAAAAAGTAATCGAGATACGCAGAATGTTTTTTCTTTATTAGAAAAGTGAGACTTTACTTAATAATTGATAACAAGATTAATTTCGATATCTTAAGATTTCGATTTATTGCGATTTTTTGAAAATTACTCCAAAATGTTAAAAAGTAAAAAAAACACGATTTCATTTAAAAGTTGTTATCTCAAAAAGTAATCGAGATACACAGAATGTTTTTTCTTTATTAGAAAGATGAGACTTTACTTAATAATTGATAACAAGATTCATTTCGATATCTTAAGAATTCGATTTATTGCGGCTTTTTGAAAATTACTCCAAAATGTTGAAAAGTAAAAAAAACACGATCTCATTTAAAAGTTGTTATCTCAAAAAGTAATCGAGATACGCAGAACTTTTTTTTCTTTATTAGAAACGTGAGACTTTACTTAATAATTGGTAATAAGATTCATTTCGATATCTTAAGAATTCGATTTATTGCGATTTTTTGAAAATTACTCTAAAATGTTGAAAAGCAAAAAAAACACGGTTTCATTTAAAAGTTGGTATCTCAAAAAGTAATCGAGATACGCAGAATTTTTTTTCTTTATTAGAAAAGTGCGACTATACTTAATAATTGATAACAAGATTCGTTTCGATATCTTAAGAATTCGATTTATTGCGATTTTTTGAAAATTACTCTAAAATACAGAAAAGTAAAAAATCACGATTTCATTTAAAAGTTGGTATCTCAAAAAGTAATCGAGATATGCAAAATGTTTTTTCTTTACAAGAAAAGTGAGACTTTACTTAATAATAGATAACAAGATTCGTTTCGATATCTTAAGAATTCGATTTATTGCGATTTTTTGAAAATATCTCCAAAATGTTGAAAAGTAAAAAAAACACGATTTCATTTAAAAGTTGTTATCTCAAAAAGTAATCGAGATACGCAGAATGTTTTTTCTTTATTAGAAAAGTGAGACTTTACTTAATAATTGATAACAAGATTAATTTCGATATCTTAAGATTTCGATTTATTGCGATTTTTTGAAAATTACTCCAAAATGTTAAAAAGTAAAAAAAACACGATTTCATTTAAAAGTTGTTATCTCAAAAAGTAATCGAGATACACAGAATGTTTTTTCTTTATTAGAAAAGTGAGACTTTACTTAATAATTGATAACAAGATTCATTTCGATATCTTAAGAATTCGATTTATTGCGATTTTTTGAAAATTACTCTAAAATGTTAAAAAGTAAAAAAAAACACGATTTCATTTAAAAGTTGTTATCTCAAAAAGAAATCGAGATACGCAAAATGATTTTTCTTTATTAGAAAAGTGAGACTTTACTTAATAATTGATAACAAGATTCATTTCGATATCTTAAGAATTCGATTTATTGCGATTTTTTGAAAATTACTCTAAAATGTTAAAAAGTAAAAAAAAACACGATTTCATTTAAAAGTTGTTATCTCAAAAAGAAATCGAGATACGCAAAATGATTTTTCTTTATTAGAAAAGTGAGACTTTACTTAATAATTGATAACAAGATTCATTTGGATATCTTAAGAATTCGATTTATTGCGATTTTCGAAAATTGCTCCAAAATTTTAAAAAGTAAAAAAAAACACGATTTCATTTAAAAGTTGGTATCTCAAAAAGTAATCGAGATACGCAAAATGTTCTTTCTTTATTAGAAAGATGAGACTTTACTTAATAATTGATAACTAGATTCGTTTCGATATCTTAAGAATTCGATTTATTGCGATTTTTTGAAAATTACTCTAAAATGTTAAAAAGTAAAAAAAAACACGATTTCATTTAAAAGTTGTTATCTCAAAACGAAATCAAGATGCGCAAAATGATTTTTCTTTATTAGAAAAGTGAGATTTTACTTTATAATTGATAACAAGATTCATTTCGATATCTTAAGAATTTGATTTATTGCGATTTTTTGAAAATATCTCCAAAATGTTGAAAAGTAAAAAAAACACTATTTCATTTAAAAGCTGTTATCTCAAAAAGTAATCGAGATACGCAGAATTTTTTTTCTTTATTAAAAAAGTGAGATTTTACTTTATAATTGATAACAAGATTCATTTCGATATCTTAAGAATTTGATTTATTGCGATTTTTTGAAAATATCTCCAAAATGTTGAAAGGTAAAAAAAACACGATTTCATTTAAAAGTTGTTATCTCAAAAAGTAATCCAGATACACAGAATGTTTTTTCTTTATTAGAAAAGTGAGACTTTACTTAATAATTGATAACAAGATTCATTTGGATATCTTAAGAATTCGATTTATTGCGATTTTCGAAAATTGCTCCAAAATTTTAAAAAGTAAAAAAAAACACGATTTCATTTAAAAGTTATCTCAAAAAGTAATCGAGATACGCAGAATTTCTTTTCTTTATTAGAAAAGTGAGACTTTACTTAATAATTGATAACAAGATTCATTTCGATATCTTAAGAATTCGATTTATTGCAATTTTTTGAAAATTACTCTATAAAGTTGAAAAGTAGAAAAAAACACGATCTCATTTAAAAGTTGGTATCTCAAAAAGTAATCGAGATACGCAAAATATTTTTTCTTTATTAGAAAGGTGAGACTTTACTTAATAATTGATAACAAGATTCGTTTCGATATCTTAAGAATTCGATTTATTGCGATTTTTTGAAAATTACTCAAAATGTCAAAAAGTAAAAAAAAACACGATTTCATTTAAAAGTTGGTATCTCAAAAAGTAATCGAGATACGCAAAATGTTTTTTCTTTATTAGAAAAGTGCGACTTTACTTAATAATTGATAACAAGATTCGTTTCGATATCTTAAGAATTCGATTTATTGCGATTTTTTGAAAATTACTCAAAATGTTAAAAAGTAAAAAAAACACGATTTCATTTAAAAGTTGTTATCTCAAAAAGTAATCGAGATACGCAGAATGTTTTTTCTTTATTAGAAAAGTGAGACTTTACTTAATAATAGATAACAAGATTCGTTTCGATATCTTAAGAATTCGATTTATTGCGATTTTTTGAAAATTACTCCAAAATTTTGAAAAGTAAAAAAAACACGATTTCATTTAAAAGTTGTTATCTCAAAAAGTAATCGAGATACGCAGAATGTTTTTTCTTTATTAGAAAAGTGAGACTTTACTTAATAATAGATAACAAGATTCGTTTCGATATCTTAAGAATTCGATTTATTGCGATTTTTTGAAAATTACTCCAAAATTTTGAAAAGTAAAAAAAACACGATTTCATTTAAAAGTTGTTATCTCAAAAAGTAATCGAGATACACACAGAATGTTTTTTCTTTATTAGAAAAGTGTGACTTTACTTAATAATTGATAACAAGATTCGTTTCGTTATCTTAAGAATTCGATTTATTGCGATTTTTTGAAAATTACTCTAAAATGTTGAAAAGTAAAAAAAAGACGATTTCATTTAAAAGTTATCTCAAAAAGTAATCGAGATACGCAGAATTTCTTTTCTTTATTAGAAAAGTGAGACTTTACTTAATAATTGATAACAAGATTCATTTCGATATCTTAAGATTTCGATTTATTGCAATTTTTTGAAAATTACTCTATAAAGTTGAAAAGTAGAAAAAAACACGATCTCATTTAAAAGTTGGTATCTCAAAAAGTAATCGAGATACGCAAAATATTTTTTCTTTATTAGAAAGGTGAGACTTTACTTAATAATTGATAACAAGATTCGTTTCGATATCTTAAGAATTCGATTTATTGCGATTTTTTGAAAATTACTCAAAATGTTAAAAAGTAAAAAAAAACACGATTTCATTTAAAAGTTGGTATCTCAAAAAGTAATCGAGATACGCAAAATGTTTTTTCTTTATTAGAAAAGTGCGACTTTACTTAATAATTGATAACAAGATTCGTTTCGATATCTTAAGAATTCGATTTATTGCGATTTTTTGAAAATTACTCAAAATGTTAAAAAGTAAAAAAAACACGATTTCATTTAAAAGTTGTTATCTCAAAAAGTAATCGAGATACGCAGAATGTTTTTTCTTTATTAGAAAAGTGAGACTTTACTTAATAATAGATAACAAGATTCGTTTCGATATCTTAAGAATTCGATTTATTGCGATTTTTTGAAAATTACTCCAAAATTTTGAAAAGTAAAAAAAACACGATTTCATTTAAAAGTTGTTATCTCAAAAAGTAATCGAGATACGCAGAATGTTTTTTCTTTATTAGAAAAGTGAGACTTTACTTAATAATAGATAACAAGATTCGTTTCGATATCTTAAGAATTCGATTTATTGCGATTTTTTGAAAATTACTCAAAATGTTAAAAAGTAAAAAAAACACGATTTCATTTAAAAGTTGTTATCTCAAAAAGTAATCTAGATACGCAGAATGTTTTTTCTTTATTAGAAAAGTGAGGCTTTACTTAATAATTGATAACAAGATTCATTTCTATATCTTAAGAATTCGATTTATTGCGGCTTTTTGAAAATTACTCTAAAATGTTAAAAAGTGACAAAATACGATTTCGTTTAAAATTTGGTATTTCAAGAACTGATTGAGATGCGCAGAATGCTTCTATTTTATTAGAAAGACGAGACTTTACTTGATAATTAATTAAATGATTCACTTCAATACCTTAAGAATTCGATTTACTGCGATTTTTTGAAAATTACTCTAAAATGTTAAAAAGTGAAGAAATACGATTTCATTTAAAAGTTGGTATCTCAAGAACTGATTGAGATGCGTAAAATATATTTATTTTACTAGAAAGGTGAGACTTTACTTAATAATTGATAACAAGATTCATTTCGATATCTTAAGAATTCGATCTATTGCGATTTTTTGAAAATTATTCTAAAATGCTGAAAAGTAAATAAACACGATCTCATTTAAAAGTTGGTATCTCAAAAAGTAATTGAGATACCCAAAATGTTTTTTCTTTATTAGAAAAGCGAGATTTTACTTAATAATTGATAACAAGATTCATTTCGATATCTTAAGAATTCGATTTATTGCGGCTTTTTGAAAATTACTCTAAAATGTTAAAAAGTGACAAAATACGATTTCGTTTAAAATTTGGTATTTCAAGAACTGATTGAGATGCGCAGAATGCTTCTATTTTATTAGAAAGACGAGACTTTACTTGATAATTAATTAAATTATTCACTTCAATACCTTAAGAATTCGATTTACTGCGATTTTTTGAAAATTACTCTAAAATGTTAAAAAGTGAAAAATACGATTTCATTTAAAAGTTGGTATCTCAAGAACTGATTGAGATGCGTAAAATGTTTTTATTTTACTAGAAAGGTGAGACTTTACTTAATAATTGATAACAAGATTCATTTCGATATCTTAAGAATTCGATTTATTGCAATTTTTTGAAAATTACTCAAAATGTTAAAAAGTAAAAAAAACACGATTTCATTTAAAAGTTGTTATCTCAAAAAGTAATCGAGATACGCAAAATGTTCTTTCTTTATTAGAAAGATGAGACTTTACTTAATAATTGATAACAAGATTCATTTCGATATCTTAAGAATTCGATTTATTAAGATTTTTTGAAAATTACTTAAAATGTTAAAAAGTAAAAAAAACACTATTTCATTTAAAAGTTGTTATCTCAAAAAGAAATCGAGATACGCAAAATGATTTTTCTTTATTAGAAAAGTGAGATTTTACTTAATAATTGGTAACAAGATTCATTTCGATATCTTAAGAATTTGATTTATTGCGATTTTTTGAAAATTACTCAAAATGTTGAAAAGTAAAAAAACACGATTTCATTTAAAAGTTGTTGTCTCAGAAAGTAATTGAGATACGCAAAATGTTTTTTCTTTATTAGAAAGGTGAGACTTTACTTAATAATTGATAACAAGATTCGTTTCGATATCTTAAGAATTCGATTTATTGCGATTTTTTGAAAATTACTCAAAATGTTAAAAAGTAAAAAAACACGATTTCATTTAAAAGTTGGTATCTCAAAAAGTAATTGAGATACACAAAATGTTTTTTCTTTTTAAGAAAAGTGAGACTTTACTTAATAATTGATAACCAGATTCGTTTCGATATCTTAAGAATTCGATTTATTGCGATTTTTTGAAAATATCTCCAAAATGTTGAAAAGTAAAAAAAACACGATTTCATTTAAAAGTTGGTATCTCAAAAAGTAATCGAGATACGCAAAATGTTTTTTCTTTATTAGAAAAGTGCGACTTTACTTAATAATTGATAACAAGATTCGTTTCGATATCTTAAGAATTCGATTTATTGCGATTTTTTGAAAATTACTCTAAAATGTTGAAAAGTAAAAAAACACGATTTCATTTAAAAGTTGTTATCTCAAAAAGTAATCGAGATACGCAGAATGTTTTTTCTTTATTAGAAAAGCGAGACTTTACTTAATAATAGATAACAAGATTCGTTTCGATATCTTAAGAATTCGATTTATTGCGATTTTTTGAAAATTACTCAAAATGTTAAAAAGTAAAAAAAAACACGATTTCATTTAAAAGTTGTTATCTCAAAAAGTAATCGAGATACGCAGAATGTTTTTTCTTTATTAGAAAAGTGAGACTTTACTTAATAATTGATAACTAGATTCGTTTCGATATCTTAAGAATTCGATTTATTGCGATTTTTTGAAAATTACTCTAAAATACTGAAAAGTAAAAAAACACGATTTCATTTAAAAGTTGGTATCTCAAAAAGTAATAGAGATACGCAAAATGTTTTTTAATTGTAAGAAAGGTGAGATTTTACTTAATAATTGATAACAAGATTCCTTTCGATATCTTAAGAATTCGATTTATTGCGATTTTTTGAAAATTACTCTAAAATACTGAAAAGTAAAAAAACACGATTTCATTTAAAAGTTGGTATCTCAAAAAGTAATCGAGATACGCAAAATGTTTTTTCTTTATTAGAAAAGTGAGACTTTACTTAATAATTGATAACAAGATTTATTTCGATATCTTAAGAATTCGATTTATTGCGATTTTTTGAAAATTACTCTAAAATACTGAAAAGTAAAAAAACACGATTTCATTTAAAAGTTGGTATCTCAAAAAGTAATCGAGATACGCAAAATGTTTTTCCTTTATTAGAAATGTGAGACTTTACTTAATAATTGATAACCAGATTCGTTTCGATATCTTAAGAATTCGATTTATTGCGATTTTTTGAAAATTACTCTAAAATGTTGAAAAGTAAAAAAAATACGATTTCATTTAAAAGTTGGTATCTCAAAAAGTAATCGAGATACGCAAAATGTTTTTTCTTTATTAGAAAAGTGCGACTTTACTTAATAATTGATAACAAGATTCGTTTCGATATCTTAAGAATTCGATTTATTGCGATTTTTTTAAAATTACTCTAAAATACTGAAAAGTAAAAAAACACGATTTCATTTAAAAGTTGGTATCTCAAAAAGTAATCGAGATACGCAAAATGTTTTTCCTTTATTAGAAATGTGAGACTTTACTTAATAATTGATAACCAGATTCGTTTCGATATCTTAAGAATTCGAGAGAGAGAAAACAAAATTTATTCAAGCCAAACAGAACAATACAACAGAAAAAAAAAAAAAATAAATAAAATAAATACATATAATACATAATGAATAATTGGCCTAAAAGGGCTATCGACCTTAGTCTTTCTGCCCGGGATATTCTTTCAGATGTTCAAAAGTTCGTGCTTCTTTGTTTCTACTTCTGCTGTAGTCTGCGTAAGATAGGTAGAGAGTCAGGGGGGAGTTGAATAGAGATAAACAGGTTTTTCATTTGCTTATAGGGGAAGTTGGTGGCGGTAGCATGCGCTAGAGAATCTATCCGAAGAAGGATTGGCTCTATGCCGGTGTGGCTGTACAGGAGCTGGTTGCTCGGGTTGAAGAGCGGGTTTTGCGGATGGCGAATGTGTGCGATGGATCTCAGAGCGGATCTTTCAGCAACTTCTAGATGGTGTTTTGTTCCTTTAGGCACGTCAGCTAAGATCAGGGGGGCATATTCGATCATTGGTCTACAGATGGATTTGTAGATATGTGAGGCGCATTTTGTTGATATGCCACGGCCCTGGAATGTTAAGGATCGGAAGTGCTTCGCTCGGTTCGCCGCTTTCATTTTTACCTTGATGGCGTGATCGGAAAATTTCAGTCTTCTGTCCATCCATATTCCTAGGTATTTGCAAGTTGTGATCGGTGATAAGGCCGTGGATTGAATGGTTACCGTGGGAACAGGAGCATGTATGGGAAGATGCGGGACAAAAAATTGTGTTTTACTGGGGTTGACTTGAATTCTCCATTTCATCAGCCAACGCTCAATAGATTGGACCAACGCCTGCAGCCTTTCTACTGCGGATATGATTGTTGTGCCGTGTGTTACCAAGGCGGTGTCGTCTGCGTACAGTAGAGCATAAGCATCCAAGTCGAATATATTCGGATTGGGGTGATAAATATCGCCGCAGAATAAGCTATACAGCGTTGGCGAGAGAGGTGATCCTTGGGGGAGACCTTGTTCAGGGGAGAATTTACGAGAAAAGCAGGTTTTCAGCCTGACGATAGAGGAGCGGTTGGACAGGAAATCCTTAAGAAGGTTAAGGAGGTAGGGCGGCACATCCAATTTTTTGAGCTTGAATAATAGTCCTCGATGCCATACCGAATCGAATGCTTTGCGGATATCCAGAAATATAGCCGCAGAGTGATGTTTCTGAATGCGTGTCGCTTGGAAGTTCGATATTAATACTGCCAGAGCGTGTGACGTAGATCTACCAGGTTGAAAGCCAAATTGGTAATTAGGTATTTTATTGGAAGCTGCTTCTAATAGTTTGTTCTTTATGTGGCTTTCCAGGATCTTGCCAATAACGGGGAGGAGCGAAATAGGTCGATAGTTGGATGGGTCTGATAGAGTAGATTCTTTTTTGGCCACACAAATAATAATAGAGGACTTCCAAACATCAGGAAAATGTTGTTTAACTAGGCAGAAATTTAAGATTTTTATGATGTAGGCATGGATGAGAGGATGTAATTTTCTGAGGATATTTTTGGTAAGATGGTCATGCCCAGGAGCGGTGCTTGAACCCTTGCCTAAGATTGAGAAGTATTCGTCCTCTTCAATTAGGGCATCTTCGGGAGTGTCAGCCTGGGTGATAAAGGCGGATTTGTACCAGTCGTCTACTCTAGCCCTGTTGGTGGTGCAGAAAGAGGCATCCTCCGAGAATGAGAACACCCGCTGAAGGTAATCGCAGTGGATGTTGACGATACTTTCGGGGTCACTGTGTGATGTGCCATCCAATGGGTTAATAAGTTGGGGAGTTTCTGAAGACTTCTGATATCGTGTTAATTTCTGGATTTCTTGCCAGTATGTTTTCCCTTTGGTCTTATTGATGTTATTGCAGGCTTCAATGTACTTTTCGTTTTTAAATTGTCTAATTAAGGTTTGGATGTGTTTGTTTAGTTGATTGAATTTTCTTTTTAAGTCCGGAATCTCAGATATTCTAAAGTCTCGGTAAAGGCGTCTCTTTTCCTTAATTAACCTTACGATAAACCTAGGTAGTGGGAAATTATAGTATTTTTCTGCCTTATTTGGACTGGCTTGGTCAATCGATGTTTTGATATGTTCGTTAAATTGAGTTATGGTGTCGGCAGTAATAATAGGGTTAGCGTTGACGAATGTTGAGACGGCCAAGTTCACCGCTTCCATATTGCAGAGATTGTAATTTTTGAAGATGTTTGGGGTCGATCTAGGGATGGGCGACGTTAACTGAAGATGGACCAGAATACCCAAATGGTCGGAGCATAGATCGGAGGTGACTGCAACGTGCGTAATAAGCGGTCTTATATTTAACGAGCAGAAAATCATATCCGGAGTCGTGCTTTGGTTGTTTACCATGATGAACGTTGGAGCAGTTCTAATGCGGACAAAATTAGACGAAGCGACGAATCGGTTAATGTGCTTGGTTTTTGAAAGGTTTGGATTGAAATCTCCAATGATCAGGCAATTATCGTACAGAGACGCCATGGTGAAAATAGATTCTTCGATTTGACTGTTTGGATGTACGTAAACCAGGAATATGTGAAGTGCTTCCGAGCCCAGCTTGATGGTAAAATGAAGAGCGTTATTTAGGTCACAGTTGATTCGTGGGGGGTTGCACTTAGAATTGCACTAAGAATTCGATTTATTGCGATTTTTTGAAAATTACTCTAAAATGTTGAAAAGTAAAAAAAATACGATTTCATTTAAAAGTTGGTATCTCAAAAAGTAATCGAGATACGCAAAATGTTTTTTCTTTATTAGAAAAGTGCGACTTTACTTAATAATTGATAACAAGATTCGTTTCGATATCTTAAGAATTCGATTTATTGCGATTTTTTTAAAATTACTCTAAAATACTGAAAAGTAAAAAAACACGATTTCATTTAAAAGTTGGTATCTCAAAAAGTAATCGAGATACGCAAAATGTTTTTCCTTTATTAGAAATGTGAGACTTTACTTAATAATTGATAACCAGATTCGTTTCGATATCTTAAGAATTCGATTTATTGCGATTTTTTGAAAATTACTCTAAAATGTTGAAAAGTAAAAAAAATACGATTTCATTTAAAAGTTGGTATCTCAAAAAGTAATCGAGATACGCAAAATGTTTTTTCTTTATTAGAAAAGTGCGACTTTACTTAATAATTGATAACAAGATTCGTTTCGATATCTTAAGAATTCGATTTATTGCGATTTTTTTAAAATTACTCTAAAATACTGAAAAGTAAAAAAACACGATTTCATTTAAAAGTTGGTATCTCAAAAAGTAATCGAGATACGCAAAATGTTTTTTCTTTATTAGAAAAGTGCGACTTTACTTAATAATTGATAACAAGATTCGTTTCGATATCTTAAGAATTCGATTTATTGCGATTTTTTTAAAATTACTCTAAAATACTGAAAAGTAAAAAAACACGATTTCATTTAAAAGTTGGTATCTCAAAAAGTAATCGAGATACGCAAAATGTTTTTTCATTATTAGAAAAGTGCGACTTTACTTAATAATTGATAACAAGATTCGTTTCGATATCTTAAGAATTCGATTTATTGCGATTTTTTTAAAATTACTCTAAAATACTGAAAAGTAAAAAAACACGATTTCATTTAAAAGTTGGTATCTCAAAAAGTAATAGAGATACGCAAAATGTTTTTTAATTGTAAGAAAGGTGAGATTTTACTTAATAATTGATAACAAGATTCATTTCGATATCTTAAGAATTCGATTTATTGCGATTTTTTAAAATTACTCTAAAATACTGAAAAGTAAAAAAACACGATTTCATT
Source organism: Onthophagus sagittarius (assembly GCA_036711965.1). Lineage (NCBI taxonomy): Eukaryota > Metazoa > Arthropoda > Insecta > Coleoptera > Scarabaeidae > Onthophagus > Onthophagus sagittarius. Next base: position 54,098,255 of record JASERS010000005.1, read on the forward strand.
TAAAAGTTGGTATCTCAAAAAGTAATCGAGATACGCAAAATGTTTTTTCTTTATTAGAAAAGTGAGACTTTACTTAATAATTGATAACAAGATTTATTTCGATATCTTAAGAATTCGGTTTATTGCGATTTTTTGAAAATTACTCTAAAATGTTAAAAAGTGAAAAAACACGATTTCATTTAAATGTTGTTATCTCAAAAAGTAATCGAGATACGCAGAATGTTTTTCCTTTATTAGAAAAGTGAGACTTTACTTAATAATTGATAACAAGATTCATTTCGATATCTTAAGAATTCGATTTATTGCGATTTTTTGAAAATTACTCTAAAATGTTGAAAAGTAAAAAAAACACGATTTCATTTAAAAGTTGGTATCTCAAAAAGTAATCGAGATAAGCAGAATTTTTTTTCTTTATTAGAAAAGTGAGACTTTACTTAATAATTGATAACAAGATTCATTTGGATATCTTAAGAATTCGATTTATTGCGATTTTTTGAAAATTACTCTAAAATGTTGAAAAGTAAAAAAAACACGATTTCATTTAAAAGTTGGTATCTCAAAAAGTAATCGAGATAAGCAGAATTTTTTTTCTTTATTAGAAAAGTGAGACTTTACTTAATAATTGATAACAAAATTCATTTTGATATCTTAAGAATTCGATTTATTAAGATTTTTTGAAAATTACTCTAAATGTTAAAAAGTAAAAAAACACGATTTCATTTAAAAGTTGGTATCTCAAAAAGTAGTCGAGATGCGCAAAATGTTCTTTCTTTATTAGAAAGATGAGACTTTACTTAATAATTGATAACAAGATTCATTTCGATATCTTAAGAATTCGATTTATTGCGATTTTTTGAAAATTACTCAAAATGTTAAAAAGTAAAAAAAACACGATTTCATTTAAAAGTTGGTATCTCAAAAAGTAATCGAGATACGCAAAATGTTCTTTCTTTATTAGAAAGATGAGACTTTACTTAATAATTGATAACAAGATTCATTTCGATATCTTAAGAATTCGATTTATTGCGATTTTTTGAAAATTACTCTAAAATGTTGAAAAGTAAAAAAAACACGATTTCATTTAAAAGTTGTTATCTCAAAAAGTAATCGAGATACGCAAAATGATTTTTCTTTATTAGAAAAGTGAGACTTTACTTAATAATTGATAACAAGATTCATTTCGATATTTTAAGAATTCGATTTATTGCGATTTTTGAAAATTACTCCAAAATGTTAAAAAGTAAAAAAAACACGATTTCATTTAAAAGTTGGTATCTCAAAAAGGAATCGAGATAGGAAAAATGTTTTTTCTTTATTAGAAAGGTGAGACTTTACTTAATAATTGGTAATAAGATTCATTTTGATATTTTAAAAATTCGATTTATTAAGATTTTTTGAAAATTACTCTATAAAGTTGAAAAGTAAAAAAAACACGATTTTATTTAAAAGTTGTAATCTCAAAAAGTAATCGAGATACGCAAAATGTTTTTTCTTTATTAGAAAGGTAAGATTTTACTTAATAATTGCTAACAAGATTCATTTCGATATCTTAAGAATTCAATCTATTGCGATTTTTTGAAAATTACTCTAAAATGCTGAAAAGTAAAAAAACACGATCTCATTTAAAAGTTGGTATCTCAAAAAGTAATCGAGATATGCAAAATGTTTTTTCTTTGTTAAAAAAGTGAGATTTTACTTAATAATTGATAACAAGATTCATTTCGATATCTTAAGAATTCGGTTTATTACGATTTTTTGAAAATTACTCGAAAATGTTGAAAAGTCAAGAACACATCATCCTTTATCATTTCTTAGGTGGAATCGATTTCAACTGGAAAAAACGAGTTATGGGTCATTTGAAAGACGAAGGTTGAGCCTTCAATTTGGTATGCAAGTCATTTCTTCATTTCCAAAAATAAGAGCCCCACGATTTTTCAAATTTTTTTCTTTTTTCTGCATTTAATTTATATTATCTCATTTTTATCTTATAAAGATAAGTACATCCTCTTGTATTTTATTCTTTCATTACATTCTCGGTCTTCCCAAGACCTTTTTATGGCTAAATAACTCGTCCAAGCTATCTTTTGGCATCTTTTTTCCCTCTCATTGTATCGTGTCCTAATAATTCTGATAGTAGAGCTTCTTTAATCGAATTTTTGTTCTTAATCAATTTCTTAAAGATTGCATAGCTGTTCGGTCTCCAATGACCGATATTTTCTTATATTTCTTTTATTATTAATCTTACTTCATCACCATACATCACTTCTATCTTTTTTGTGTCTTTGTTGTTAAAATATCATACTCCAAATTCATAGACAGAAGAATCTACCATCCTTACAACATATTTATAACTATTTTTTTAAAAGTATTATCATTATTAATCCCATTGACATCCATAATTGTCATGTCAAACACATCTTCAAAATCTCTTTATTATTTCTATAAATTATTGTACATGACATAACATAAGAGATATAACTTAAAAATTATGGTAAAAATAAAAATGAAATGAGTCACAAAAGATCACTTATAAACTTAGCTAAACTTCCATCAAAAGACATCAAAGAAATCTTTAACTCTTTTGATACAGTCTTAACAGATTGCGATGGAGTCATCTGGTCATCAGCCGATGTCATAAAAGGGGCTAAAGACGCTCTAAATTTAATAAGAACCAAAGGAAAAAAACTATTTTATTACAGCAACAATTCAACAAGATCCAGAGAAATGTTCAAATCATCAATAACAAAATTCGGTTTTCAATGCAAAAACGAAGACATCATTTCAACAACATTTTTAACCGCCTATTACCTAAAATCGATCAATTTCAATAAAAAAGCTTACGTAATAGGATCAATTGGATTATGTAAAGAATTAGAATTAGTCGGAATAAAACACACCGGAGTTGGAGTAAGAATCCAAATTTAATAATTAAAATCAAATCTTAGTTATTTTAGTTATTTTAGCCTGATGTTCTTAATATAAAAGATTCGATTTATGAGTATGTTGATTCGTTTCAACCCGACCCTGAAATTGGGGCTGTTGTTATCGGTTATGATGTTCATATTTCTTTGCCGAAACTTATTAAAGCTTCGTCGTATTTAAATCGAGATGATGTTTTATTTGTGGCTACGAATACTGACCAAAGTTATCCATTAACTAGGAAAGATGTTGTTCTTCCTGCTGTTGGGTCAATAGTTGCTGCGATACAAGCTGTTGATAATCGGAAACCTTTTATAATTGGTAAACCTGAAACTTACGCTTTGGAATGGTTGAGGAAAGAGGTTCATGTTGAGGCTAAAAGAACGTTGATGATTGGAGATAGGTGAGTTTTAAAATTTATTTTTGCAACCTTTTAAGTACAAATATACATATGCTATACAATTTTATTGTTATGATTCAATTAACAATGAAAATATGTTAATTAACAACGAGACTTTTACTGAAATTTTTATATTTTAATGATATAATAATAAATATTGATTAATCTAAATTCATCAAATTGAAGATAAAAATGTCTTCTTTAAAGTAATGTAAAATAACTGATATTTTAACAAGAAATTATTAAGATTAAAATTAAAATGTTTAAAATCGCGTTTTGAATTAATTAAATTTCAAAAAATCGCCTCTGCTGTCGTAATGGAGATGAAGGTATGGATCATGGCTTAAATTGAAGATGATGATGTATTTTTTTTTAAATAATGTATGATAACCGATGTTTTTGTCGAAAAATTCGAAAATCATAAAGGTAATAATTGAAGTATGTAAGGTTTCGTATTAATGTAGATAATAATTAAGAGAGATTAGAAATTAGACAAGTTGGACCGATTAAGCGAATTATTGGACCTAATAAGCGAATATAAAATACATACACATTGTTTCGGTCTTTTATGTTCTAAATATACTAGATAAGTTAACGTCTAGATTATTTGGAACAAAAATATGAAATTGGCAAAATCGACTTGAATTCTTTGTATGCTATAACTTTTGAAAAAATAAAGATATTTTGGTGATTAATATCTCAAAAGAATCCCCAATTTATATCAATTTAAAATTGATACTACGAGCATTAATCAAATTTCTAGAATCTCTAAACTCTGCTTCTTAGTACAGGTTCCTTTTGTTACCATCAAAACCTAACTTTCCTTTTGATATCTTTTGAGTGAATAAAGATATTTTCATGATTGATATCTTAAAATAAAGCTTGATTAAGACAAATTTTGCTCCAAACTAGTAGACTTCATTACAACGTCTAGAATTTCTGGAATACGGGTGTGTGGATGAACTTCAAAAGGATAAAATCTACTTGAATTCGTTATATTCCATAACTTTTGAATAAATAAAGATATTTTGGTGATTAATATCTCAAAAGAATACCCAATTTATTTCAAGCTAAAACCGATATAGCTCGTAATAATTAAGTTTCTAGAATCTCTCAAATCTGCTTCTTCGTACAGGTTCCATTTATTACAACCAAAACCTACCATCCTCTATGATATTTTTTGAGCGAATAAAGATATTTTCATGATTGATATCTTAAAATAAAGCTTGATTAAGACAAATTTAGCTCCAAATTAGTAGACTTGATTACAACGTCTAGAATTTTTGGGATATGGGTGTTTGGATGAACTTGAAAATATCAAAATCGACTTGAATTTTTAGTATTCCATAATCTTTGAGTAAATAAAGATATTTTGGTGGTTAATATCTCAAAAGAATCCTCAATTCATGTCAAGTTAAAGCCGATATAGCTCGTCTTAATCAAGTTGCTAGAACCTCTCAAATCTGCTTCTTGGTACAGGTTCCATTTGTTACAATCAAAACTCACCTTCATCTTTGATATCTTTTGAGCGAATAAAGATATTTTCATGATTGATATCTTAAAATAAAGCTTGATTAAGACAAATTTAGCTCCAAATTAGTAGACTTGATTACAACGTCTAGAATTTTTGAGATATGGGTGTTTGGATGAAGTTGAAAATGTCAAAATCGACTTGAAATTTTTGTATTCCATAACTTTTGAATAAAGAAAGATATTTTGGTGGTTAATATCTCAAAAGAATCCCCAATTCATGTTAAGTTAAAGCCGATATAACTCGTCTAAATCAAATTTCAAGAAATTTCTCTCATCTGCTTCTTGGTACAGGTTCCATTTGTTACAATCAAAACTCACCTTCATCTTTGATATCTTTTGAGCGAATAAAGATATTTTCATGATTGATATCTTAAAATAAAGCTTGATTAAGATAAATTTTGCTCCAAATTAGTAGACTTGATTACAACGTCTAGAATTTTTGGGATATGGGTGTTTGGATGAACTTGAAAATGTCAAAATCGACTTGAATATTTTGTATTCCATAACTTTTGAGTAAATAAAGATATTTTGGTGGTTAATATCTCAAAAGAATCCTCAATTCATATCAAGTTAAAGCCGATATAGTTCGTATTAATCAAATTTTAAAAATTTTTAAAATCTGCTTCTTAGTGCAGGTCTCATTTGGTACAATCGAAATCTACCTTTCTCTTTGATATCTTTTGAACGAATAAAGATATTTTCATGATTGATATCTTAAAATAAAGCTTAATCAAGAAGAATTTCACAATAAACTAGTAGACTTCATTACAACATCTAGAATGTTTGAAATATGGGTGTTTGTGTGAGCTCGATATTAACAAAATTGACTTGAATCCTTCATATATCATAACATTTAAATAAATAAAGATATTTTGGTGATTAATATTTCAATAGAATCCCCAATTCATGTCAAGTTAAAGCCGATATAGCTCCTATTAATCAAATTTTTACAATCTCTCAAATCTGCTTCTTAGTACAGGATCCATTTGTTACAATCAAAACCTACGTGTCCATTTGATATATTTTGAGCAAATTAAGATATTTTCATGATCGATACCTTAAAATTAAGCTTGATTAAGAAGAATTTCAATCCAAACTAATAAACTTCATAACAACGTCCAGAATTTTTGTAATACGGGTGTTTGGATGAACTCGAAATTGCCAAAATCTACTTGAATTCGTTATATTCCATAACTTTTGAGTAAATAAAGATATTTTAGTGGTTAATATCTCAAAAGGATCCTCAATTTATGTCAAGTCAAAGGCGATATAGCTCGTATTAATCAAATATCTACAATCTCTCAAATCTGCTTCTTAGTACAGGTTCCATTTGTTACAATCAAAATTCATCTTTCTCTTTGATATCTTTTGAGCGAATAAAGATATTTTCATGATTGATATCTTAAAATAAAGCTTGATTAAGACAAATTTAGTTCCAACCCAATAGACATTATTACAACGTCTAGAATTTTTGGAATATGGGTGTTTGAATGAACTTGAAAATGACAAAATTTACTTGAATACTTTGTATTCCATAACTTTTGAGTAAATAAAGATATTTTGGTGATTAATATCTCAAAAGAATCCCCAATTTATATCAATTTAAAACTAATATTGCGTGCATTAATCAAATTTCTACAATCTCTCAAATCTGCTTCTTGGTACAGGTTGCATTTGTTACAATCAAAACCTACCTTTCCTTTTGATATCTTTTGAACGAATAAAGATATTTTCATGATTAATGTCTTAAAATAAAGCTTGATTAAGAAGAATTTCAATCCAAACGAGTAGACTTCATTATAACGTCTAGAATTTTTGGAATACGGGTGTCTAGATGAACATGAAAATGATAAAATCTACTTGAATTCGTTATATTCCATAACTTTTGAGTAAATAAAGATATTTTGGTGATTTATGTCTCAAAAGAATCCCCAATTTATATCAATTTAAAGCTGATACTGCGAGCATTAATCAAATTTCTAGAATCTCTCAAATCTGTTTCTTAGTACATGTTCCATTTGTTACAATCAAAACCTACGTTTCCTTTTGATATCTTTTGAACGAATAAACACATTTTCATGATTGATGTCTTAAAATAAAGCTTAGTTAAGACAAATTTTGCTCCAAGCTAGTTGACTTCATTACAACGTCTAGATTTGTTGGAATATGGGTGTCTTATATGGGCGACTTGAATCCTTTATATTCCATAACCTCTGAATAAATAGAGATATTTTGGTGATTAATATCCCATAAGAATCCTGAATTTATTTCAATTTAAAACCGATATTACGCGTATTAATCAAACTTCTAGAATCTTTCAAATATGTTTCTTAGTATAGGTTTCATTGGTTACAATCAAAAGCTACCTTTTTCTTTGATATCTCCTTAGATCATATCTAATGGGTAGCAATAATATGTACTTTGGGAAAATAATACGTCTGGAATTAATAAGCGGAGTATCAAGGGGATCTACCCTTCAATGTTCGTGCGGAAATGTGTATTTGTGCAGATGATACGTCTGTATTAATAATTGCTGTAACAAGAAACTAATCGAGAATAAACGCGAATCAAATGTCATTGATATCATATTACCTTCATACTTTGTTGAAAATTTTTAGATTTATCTCTTGATCTCAAGTTAACATGGAATTCACATAAGAATGCCATAAGTAAAAAATTAAAATCAGCAATTTTTACAATTAGAAGTCTCGGATCAAAATTACATCACATGAGGTGGCCAAAGTAGCTTATTTTACAAATTTTTATACCATTATTATTATGATATAATTGGTTGGGGATATTCACCTGGCTTAAGAAAAAATTGTTGGTTTGCAGAAGAAGGCGGTAAAAGCTTTTTGCAATCTTAAAACTACTAACAGCTGTAAAAATTTATTTATAACTGAATGTATACTTACCGTACTAAGTGCATATATTTTGGCTACCTTGATGTATGTTTATGACGATATGAGTAGATTTAACGTGAAAACAAACTTTCATATACACAAAACAAGGGGCATAAAAGACCTGCGATTGTTGCTACATAGAATAGAAGTGACGAAGAGATACGTTCTTAAATATTTTTAAAGAAGAAATCAAGACTATGGAACGAGGATACTTCAAACAATGTGTGAAGTCAAATCTTGTTAGAAAGGTCTATTATTTGTGGTCTAGCTATATCTATTGTTCTGGGAAATGTAAGTTCTTAGTGTAACCTGGTATGCCAAGTTGTTGGATATACCATGTCTTGGTGGAGGTATTTGGTCTTTGAGATCATCTAGTAATCTTCATCAATCAGTATCATTTCTCGGATTTTTGGATCAACTTCTCAAGAATTCCAGTAAATGCCATCTGACGATCATTACAATTTGAAAACTAAACCAAAAGCTTGTTGGCTACAAATTTTCATTCTCAATTTCAAATTGGTACATTAATTACAAAATTACGAAATTACGAAATTTCATTTACAACCATCAATAGTAATTAATTTCAACAAAAGAGAACATCTTCATAACGCGTAATGAGACATCAATAACTAGATGAAATAAGATGAAATAAATTTATCTCATTTCAAAAACTTAACCTTTATTAAAACTTAACATTACACAAGAATCTTATTTCTCATTATTCCGAATCTGCATTTGCACATAATCATAACACGCAATCAACGCAGACATCGGGCTATCTTCATTCCCTTTTTGCAAAAAATAACGTTGTAAATCCTCAATACATTTTTTAGCATCTTCATGAGTCACAAATGAAACAGTATCATTAATCTTTAATCGTTTCGATTCGAGACATTCATCAGAATTCTCATTAAAACATTCAAAATTATCAATCCCCGATTCAATTTTTACATCATTTTTATTTCCTCCTTCATTTACAGAATTCGCAATCTCCAACGATTTTGCAACAAAACCATTTTGTATAATTAACTCACGCCAACAATCTGCTATAAAATGCAAAGCTTGCAAAAGCGAGATTTTGGTGTTTGTCTCATTTTCTTCGATACATTCTTGAATGTAATTGATGAGTTTTTGATGATATAGTCCTTTCAAATTTTTTGTGATCTCGTTATTTGTTGTATTTGGAGGAAGGAATTCTAATTTTATTTGTTTTAAATCCTCCAAATGGAGGTGTGCCACGGTGTTATTAAGAAGTAATACAATTTTTTTTTGGTTGTATTGTAGTTGGAGGTCCCACCTTGAAAGCCAATTTTGAAAAATTTCGGGTGTTATATTCGCGTTCTTATTGGCGTGGTACTCAACTGGTAAAGCTTCGGAGATTAAGTCTTGGAAGCATCTGGGTTTGGCGCTTTTTCCCACGATAAGTAATTCTTTTTTATCACTTCCTGATATATTTGCGCAACATAACACGGTGATTCGTTCTGTAGTTTTTTTTAAATTTGATGGTGAAGTCCCTGGGACATCGCGATAATAAAGACTAATTTCGTTTACATTATAAATATCATCTGGAGAGAAATTTTCTAATGATGAAGGAATTGTGGTGCTTTTCCATTTTTCAACATTTTTTTCATTACATCCTCTTTTAAAACTAACATTATGCCTAGTTTTCCATCGAGATAACCACCCATCAGTCGCTTTAAATTCATCATGTCCCAAAGTTTTTGCAATCTCCTCAGCTTTTTGTTTCAAAACTGACCCCCCAATAGTTATATTTCCTTTATTAACAACAGAAAACCATTGATCTAACGCCTCTTCAACTTCGGGATCTTTTCCATCACGTTTTCTCTTCGATGTCCCATTTCGCCCTTCCATCACAATCCATTCTTCGCGTAACTGATTTTCTTGTTGCAATAAACGTGATATGGTAGATCTTGGTACTCCGGTGATATCAGCGATTTTTCGATAACTTGTGTTAAGTGGTAAAGTTTTAATTTTGTCGAGTAAAGCAATTTTGCTTGAGAGTGTTAAATCTTTTCTTGGCATTTTACCGAAATAAAAAGCACAAAATTAAGAGGTAATCTGGTCTCGAGCGACTCAATTCAACTGAATTGGAACGGTATTTTTAGTGGTATGGCGATGGAAGTCAATAATTCAGCATAAATGCGCTTGCGCGAGTTTCAACTACTTATTTTACTTCAACGCAGGAGGAAATCGATTGTCCCATTTAAGCGGTGAAGCATCCAATTAAAGCGAATTGACGCTAACGCTGACCTTTAGATTATTACAGTTTCCTGTAAAAAAGTATTCCTTTTTAGATTTAAAAAACTTAATAAGTTAAGTAAGAAATGTAAAATATGATATCTCAAGAATAAATTGAGATATATTGATGAAATAATAAGCATTTTAAAGCAAATTTAATCAAGTTTAAGTGTGCTTTAAATGTTCTCTTAATTTTCATAAGCACCGTTGTAAGAACTTTTTAAGCACAATAGTTCACATTTCGATCATATCTCAAAAAGGAATTGTTGATATTCAAGCAAATTTAATGGAGATTTGCTGCTAAAAAATACACACTGTTAGGTTTATGGTGTATAATTACTTTAATCTCTTTTCAAAAAAGATATTAATTAATCGTTAAGAACCTCTAATTTGACACACTTCTCATCAAAAGGGGTTTTGTATCACAAAAATTTAAAAAAAAGGAAATTTCAGCAAGATATCAACTGAGATACTCAAAAACGAATTGAGATACTGACGGATGGATTAGTTCTCGGAAAAGTGCATACTTTCCTTTATAAATAAAAAAAAAACTCATTAAGATATCTTAAGAATCCGATTTTTTTACGATTTTTCAAAAATAATTAAGGACATTTTTAATTTTATGAAATGTTACAAATTTTGGTTGAGTTTAAAGGTTGATATCTTAAAAACGAATTAAGATACTCAATTATGGATTTGTTCTCGGAAAACTGTATACTTTTATTCATAAATTATGGAAAGAATTATCAAAATATCTTAAGATTTCGATTTTTTATAATTTTTTCAAGAATGATTAATGAAATTTTTATTTTTATGAAATTTTAGGAATTTAGGTTGAGATTAAAAGTTGATATCTCAAAAACGAATTGAGATACTCACGGATGGGTTAGTTCTCGGAAAAGTGCATACTTTCCTTTATAAATAACAAAAGAATTCATAAAGATATCTTAAGAATTCGATTTTTTACGATTTTTCAAAAATAATTAAGGAAATTTTTAATTTTATGAAATGTTTCAAATTTCGGTTGAGTTTAAAGCTTGATATCTTAGAAACGAATTAAGATACTCAATTATGGATTTATTCTCGGAAAAGTATATACTTTTATTCATAAATCATGGAAAAAATCATCAAAATATCTTAAAATTTCGATTTTTTATCATTTTTTCAAGAATGATTAATGAAATTTTTATTTTTATGAAATTTTACAAATTTAGGTTAAGTTTAAAAGTTGATATCTCAAAAACGAATTGAGATACTCACGGATGAATTAGTTCTCGGAAAAGTGCATGCTTTTCTTTATAAATTACAAAAGAATTCATCAAGATATCTTAAGAATTCGATTTTTTATGATTTTTCAAAAATAATTAAGGAAATTTTTAATTTTATGAAATGTTACAAATTTCGGTTGAGTTTAAAGGTTGATATCATAGAAACGAATTAAGATACTCAATTATGGATTTATTCTCGGAAAAGTGCATACTTTCCTTTATAAACCATAAAAGAATTCATCAAGATATCTTAAGAATTCGATTTTTTATGATTTTTCAAAAATAATTAAGGAAATTTTTAATTTTATGAAATGTTTCAAATTTCGGTTGAGTTTAAAGCTTGATATCTTAGAAACGAATTAAGATACTCAATTATGGATTTATTCTCGGAAAAGTATATACTTTTATTCATAAATCATGGAAAAAATCATCAAAATATCTTAAAATTTCGATTTTTTATCATTTTTTCAAGAATGATTAATGAAATTTTTATTTTTATGAAATTTTACAAATTTAGGTTAAGTTTAAAAGTTGATATCTCAAAAACGAATTGAGATACTCACGGATGAATTAGTTCTCGGAAAAGTGCATGCTTTCCTTTATAAATAACAAAAAAATTCATCAAGATATCTTAAGAATTCGATTTTTTACGATTTTTCAAAGATAATTAAGGAAATTTTTAATTTTATGAAATGTTACAAATTTCGGTTGAGTTTAAAGGTTGATATCTTAGAAACGAATTAAGATATTCAATTATGGATTTGTTCTCGGAAAAGTGTATACTTTTATTCATAAATTATGGAAAGAATTATCAAAATATCTTAAGATTTCGATTTTTTTATAATGTTTTCAAGAATGATGAATGAAATTTTTATTTTTATGAAATTTTACAAATTTAGGTTGAGTTTAAAAGTTGATATCTCAAAAACGAATTGAGATACTCACGGATGGGTTAGTTCTCGGAAAGGTGCATACTTTCCTTTATAAATAACAAAAGAATTCATCAAGTTATCTTAAGAATTCGATTTTTTACGATTTTTCAAAGATAATTAAGGAAATTTTTAATTTTATGAAATGTTACAAATTTCGGTTGAGTTTAAAGGTTGATATCTTAGAAACGAATTAAGATACTCAATTATGGATTTATTCTCGGAAAAGTGTATACTTTTATTCATAAATCATGGAAAAAATCATCAAAATATCTTAAAATTTCGATTTTTTATCATTTTTTCAAGAATGATGAATGAAATTTTTATTTTTATGAAATTTTACAAATTTAGGTTAAGTTTAAAAGTTGATATCTCAAAAACGAATTGAGATACTCACGGATGAATTAGTTCTCGGAAAAGTGCATGCTTTTCTTTATAAATAACAAAAGAATTCATCAAGATATCTTAAGAATTCGATTTTTTACGATTTTTCAAAGATAATTAAGGAAATTTTTAATTTTATGAAATGTTACAAATTTCGGTTGAGTTTAAAGGTTGATATCTTAGAAACGAATTAAGATACTCAATTATGGATTTATTCTCGGAAAAGTGTATACTTTTATTCATAAATCATGGAAAAAATCATCAAAATATCTTAAAATTTCGATTTTTTATCATTTTTTCAAGAATGATTAATGAAATTTTCATTTTTATGAAATTTTACAAATTTAGGTTAAGTTTAAAAGTTGATATCTCAAAAACGAATTGAGATACTCACGGATGAATTAGTTCTCGGAAAAGTGCATGCTTTTCTTTATAAATAACAAAAGAATTCATCAAGATATCTTAAGAATTCGATTTTTTACGATTTTTCAAAGATAATTAAGGAAATTTTTAATTTTATGAAATGTTACAAATTTCGGTTGAGTTTAAAGGTTGATATCTTAGAAACGAATTAAGATACTCAATTATGGATTTATTCTCGGAAAAGTGTATACTTTTATTCATAAATCATGGAAAAAATCATCAAAATATCTTAAAATTTCGATTTTTTATCATTTTTTCAAGAATGATTAATGAAATTTTTATTTTTATGAAATTTTACAAATTTAGGTTAAGTTTAAAAGTTGATATCTCAAAAACGAATTGAGATACTCACGGATGAATTAGTTCTCGGAAAAGTGCATGCTTTCCTTTATAAATAACAAAAGAATTCATCAAGTTATCTTAAGAATTCGATTTTTTACGATTTTTCAAAGATAATTAAGGAAATTTTTAATTTTATGAAATGTTACAAATTTCGGTTGAGTTTAAAGGTTGATATCTTAGAAACGAATTAAGATACTCAATTATGGATTTATTCTCGGAAAAGTGTATACTTTTATTCATAAATCATGGAAAAAATCATCAAAATATCTTAAAATTTCGATTTTTTATCATTTTTTCAAGAATGATTAATGAAATTTTTATTTTTATGAAATTTTACAAATTTAGGTTAAGTTTAAAAGTTGATATCTCAAAAACGAATTGAGATACTCACGGATGAATTAGTTCTCGGAAAAGTGCATGCTTTTCTTTATAAATAACAAAAGAATTCATCAAGTTATCTTAAGAATTCGATTTTTTACGATTTTTCAAAGATAATTAAGGAAATTTTTAATTTTATGAAATGTTACAAATTTCGGTTGAGTTTAAAGGTTGATATCTTAGAAACGAATTAAGATACTCAATTATGGATTTATTCTCGGAAAAGTGTATACTTTTATTCATAAATCATGGAAAAAATCATCAAAATATCTTAAAATTTCGATTTTTTATCATTTTTTCAAGAATGATTAATGAAATTTTTATTTTTATGAAATTTTACAAATTTAGGTTAAGTTTAAAAGTTGATATCTCAAAAACGAATTGAGATACTCACGGATGAATTAGTTCTCGGAAAAGTGCATGCTTTTCTTTATAAATAACAAAAGAATTCATCAAGATATCTTAAGAATTCGATTTTTTACGATTTTTCAAAGATAATTAAGGAAATTTTTAATTTTATGAAATGTTACAAATTTCGGTTGAGTTTAAAGGTTGATATCTTAGAAACGAATTAAGATACTCAATTATGGATTTATTCTCGGAAAAGTGTATACTTTTATTCATAAATCATGGAAAAAATCATCAAAATATCTTAAAATTTCGATTTTTTATCATTTTTTCAAGAATGATTAATGAAATTTTCATTTTTATGAAATTTTACAAATTTAGGTTAAGTTTAAAAGTTGATATCTCAAAAACGAATTGAGATACTCACGGATGAATTAGTTCTCGGAAAAGTGCATGCTTTTCTTTATAAATAACAAAAGAATTCATCAAGATATCTTAAGAATTCGATTTTTTACGATTTTTCAAAGATAATTAAGGAAATTTTTAATTTTATGAAATGTTACAAATTTCGGTTGAGTTTAAAGGTTGATATCTTAGAAACGAATTAAGATACTCAATTATGGATTTATTCTCGGAAAAGTGTATACTTTTATTCATAAATCATGGAAAAAATCATCAAAATATCTTAAAATTTCGATTTTTTATCATTTTTTCAAGAATGATTAATGAAATTTTTATTTTTATGAAATTTTACAAATTTAGGTTAAGTTTAAAAGTTGATATCTCAAAAACGAATTGAGATACTCACGGATGAATTAGTTCTCGGAAAAGTGCATGCTTTCCTTTATAAATAACAAAAGAATTCATCAAGTTATCTTAAGAATTCGATTTTTTACGATTTTTCAAAGATAATTAAGGAAATTTTTAATTTTATGAAATGTTACAAATTTCGGTTGAGTTTAAAGGTTGATATCTTAGAAACGAATTAAGATACTCAATTATGGATTTATTCTCGGAAAAGTGTATACTTTTATTCATAAATCATGGAAAAAATCATCAAAATATCTTAAAATTTCGATTTTTTATCATTTTTTCAAGAATGATTAATGAAATTTTTATTTTTATGAAATTTTACAAATTTAGGTTAAGTTTAAAAGTTGATATCTCAAAAACGAATTGAGATACTCACGGATGAATTAGTTCTCGGAAAAGTGCATGCTTTTCTTTATAAATAACAAAAGAATTCATCAAGTTATCTTAAGAATTCGATTTTTTACGATTTTTCAAAGATAATTAAGGAAATTTTTAATTTTATGAAATGTTACAAATTTCGGTTGAGTTTAAAGGTTGATATCTTAGAAACGAATTAAGATACTCAATTATGGATTTATTCTCGGAAAAGTGTATACTTTTATTCATAAATCATGGAAAAAATCATCAAAATATCTTAAAATTTCGATTTTTTATCATTTTTTCAAGAATGATTAATGAAATTTTTATTTTTATGAAATTTTACAAATTTAGGTTAAGTTTAAAAGTTGATATCTCAAAAACGAATTGAGATACTCACGGATGAATTAGTTCTCGGAAAAGTGCATGCTTTTCTTTATAAATAACAAAAGAATTCATCAAGATATCTTAAGAATTCGATTTTTTACGATTTTTCAAAGATAATTAAGGAAATTTTTAATTTTATGAAATGTTACAAATTTCGGTTGAGTTTAAAGGTTGATATCTTAGAAACGAATTAAGATACTCAATTATGGATTTATTCTCGGAAAAGTGTATACTTTTATTCATAAATCATGGAAAAAATCATCAAAATATCTTAAAATTTCGATTTTTTATCATTTTTTCAAGAATGATTAATGAAATTTTCATTTTTATGAAATTTAACAAATTTAGGTTAAGTTTAAAAGTTGATATCTCAAAAACGAATTGAGATACTCACGGATGAATTAGTTCTCGGAAAAGTGCATGCTTTTCTTTATAAATTACAAAAGAATTCATCAAGATATCTTAAGAATTCGATTTTTTATGATTTTTCAAAAATAATTAAGGAAATTTTTAAT
The DNA here is from genome assembly GCA_036711965.1 of Onthophagus sagittarius. Lineage (NCBI taxonomy): Eukaryota > Metazoa > Arthropoda > Insecta > Coleoptera > Scarabaeidae > Onthophagus > Onthophagus sagittarius. The sequence continues at coordinate 54,114,413 of JASERS010000005.1, forward strand.
TTTATGAAATGTTACAAATTTCGGTTGAGTTTAAAGGTTGATATCATAGAAACGAATTAAGATACTCAATTATGGATTTATTCTCGGAAAAGTGCATACTTTCCTTTATAAACCATAAAAGAATTCATCAAGATATCTTAAGAATTCGATTTTTTATGATTTTTCAAAGATAATTAAGGAAATTTTTAATTTTATGAAATGTTACAAATTTCGGTTGAGTTTAAAGGTTGATATCTTAGAAACGAATTAAGATACTCAATTATGGATTTATTCTCGGAAAAGTGTATACTTTTATTCATAAATCATGGAAAAAATCATCAAAATATCTTAAAATTTCGATTTATTATAATGTTTTCAAGAATGATGAATGAAATTTTTATTTTTATGAAATTTTACAAATTTAGGTTGAGTTTAAAAGTTGATATCTCAGAAACGAATTGAGATACTCACGAATGGATTAGATCCCGGAAAAGTGCATACTTTCCTTTATAAATAACAGAAGAATTCATCAAGATATCTTAAGAATTCTATTTTTTTAGGATTTTTTCAAAATGATTAAGAAAACCATTAACTTTATAAAATGCTTTATTTTAATCAAACATGATATCTCAAAAACAGACTGTCCTTAGAAGAGTCTTCTAAGGACAGTATCAAATCTTTTGGAACCAGATCAAGATTTCTGGACATCCTCTGCTAGCAGTTTTGGTATATTTTCAAGCCTTCTAGTAGCAATGTTAAACCTTTTGTAAATATTTGAAGTCTTCTGGAAATCTGGCAACTATTTTGAGTCTTCAAGCAATGTCAAATCTTCTACAAGCAGTATCAAATCTTCTGGAAGTAGTGCAAGTTTTCTAGAAGCTGTATCAAGTTTTCTAAGGTATCGCAAATCTTCAAAAAGCATTTCAAGTCTTCTGGAAGCAACACGAAGGCTTTTAAAAACAGTATCAAGTCTTCTAAGGACAGTATCAAATCTTTTGGAAACAAATCAAGATTTCTAGACATCCTTTGCTAGCAGTTTTGGCATATTTTCAAGCCTTCTAGTAGCAATGTTAAACCTTTTGTAAATATTTGAAGTCTTCTGGAAATCTGGCAACTATTTTGAGTCTTCAAGCAATGTCAAATCTTCTACAAGCAGTATCAAATCTTCTGGAAGTAGTGCAAGTTTTCTAGAAGCTGTATCAAGTTTTCTAAGGTATCGCAAATCTTCAAAAAGCATTTCAAGTCTTCTGGAAGCAACACGAAGGCTTCTAAAAACAGTATCAAGTCTTCTAAGGACAGTATCAAATCTTTTGGAACCAAATCAAGATTTCTAGACATCCTCTGCTAGCAGTTTTGGTATATTTTCAAGCCTTCTAGTAGCAATGTTAAACCTTTTGTAAATATTTCAAGTCTTCTGGAAATCTGGCAACTATTTTGAGTCTTCAAGCAATGTCAAATCTGCTACAAGCAGTATCAAATCTTCTGGAAGTAGTGCAAGTTTTCTAGAAGCTGTATCAAGTTTTCTAAGGTATCGCAAATCTTCAAAAAGCATTTCAAGTCTTCTGGAAGCAACACGAAGGCTTCTAAAAACAGTATCAAGTCTTCTAAGGACAGTATCAAATCTTTTGGAACCAGATCAAGATTTCTGGACATCCTCTGCTAGCAGTTTTGGTATATTTTCAAGCCTTCTAGTAGCAATGTTAAACCTTTTGTAAATATTTCAAGTCTTCTGGTAATCTGGAATGTATTTTGAGTCTTCAAGCAATATCGAAACTTCTAATGCTTCTCTAATGCTTCTTGAAGCATTAAGCCTTCAGGCAGTATTTCAAGTTTTTTAGAAGCAGTATCAAGCCTTCAATAGATTGCAAGTCTTCAACGAACATTGCAAGTCTTCTGGAAGCAATATCAAGGCTTCTAGAAACAGTATCATGTCTTCCAGAAACAGTATCGAGTCTTCTGGAAGCAGTTCGCGTCTTATACAAGTCTTTTGGAAGCTATATCAAGAATTTTAAAAGCAGGATCAAGTTTTGTGGAAGCATTTCAAGTTTTCTTCATAAACAATTTCATATCTTCCTTACATTTTTCATACTTTCTTTCTAGACACTATGTCTAAAACTACTCAAAGTCCAGAAAACTCATAGATTTATCTCTGCATTTTTCTGCCATAAATATTTAACCTTAAATTACATCAAATTTGGCATCTATCATCTCAAAAATATCTAAACAATACATGACATAAAAATCAAAAACTTTGAGTAATGTCAAAAGAAAAACCATTAAATTTGCTAACATTAAAAAAACCAACAATTAAATCATTCATAGAATCATTTAGCACAGTCATCATAGCGATTGATGGAGTGATTTGGACACAAACTCATATTATCGATAACGCCCAAGAATCGATCACCAGTTTTAGACAAATCGGAAAACAACTATTTTTTTTAGCAAACACCTCATCGAAAACCCGCGAAGATATAGTTGGTAAAGCTCATAACGAAGGTTTCGATTTGTTAAAGGTTTAAAAAGTCACCACTCGTTAATTAAATTTATCATATTTACCCGAATTTTGTATAATTAAAAAGTCATTTTTAAGGAGGAAATGTTAACATCGCCATATTTAGCAACGGAGTACCTAAAAAACATTAGATTTGAAAAGAAAATTTTTGTTATTGGATCTGAGGGATTGCTTAAAGAGTTATCTTCGGCTGGATTTGAGTATGTTGGTTATGAGGATTATCCGATTATGAATTCTTCGTTGGATATTCAAAAAGATCATTCGGTTGGTGCGGTTTTAATCGGGTTAGATCAACATTTATCTTATCAGAAACTTTTAAGCGCGACCGCTTATTTATCGAATCCTTCGGTTTTATTTCTTGCTTGTAACTCGGATGATAGCATTCCTTTTAATGAAACGTTGAAAGTTCCTGGTGCTGGTTGTATAGTTAAAGCTTTAGAAAGATGTACGGAAAGAACAGCTTATGTTATCGGCAAACCTAATCGATTTGCTGCAGATTTTTTGATAAAAAAGTATCATATAGTCGCGGAAAAGACTTTAGTTATTGGAGACGGGTATTTTATTTAAGGGTGCAAGTTTGATTATTATTTGATGTTGTTTCAGATTAAATACTGATATATTGTTTGGGACGAGATGTGGGTTTCAGACTTTATTGGTTTTAACGGGAGTTACGAAATTGGAGGATGTTGAAAAGTTGGTAAAATCTAAAACGAAGGAGGATAAGGAATTGATTCCGGATTTTTATATACAATCCATAGGAGATTTAGTAAATATTCTCAACTCGTGATGATTTTGTGTGTTTTAATTCTTTGTTGAAAATAAATTTAACTCTAAAAGTTAATGTTGGTTGTATTTTTATTGAAAATTTTCATATTTCAATATTTTTCTAACTAAAATTTTTGATGCTGTTAAAAATTCTTAGTCATCATTCAAATTTGATTCTTAAACGATATGGTATGATAGCTAAAATGGAAACTTTGCTTAAAGAATGGTGTAAATACAAAGTGCCAAAGTACTTGATATGATTCTAGAAGACTTCATATTGATAATGAATACCTATCTTTTTTTCGACATCTTTTGAGTGAATCAAGATATTTCCATGATTTATATCTTAAAATAAAACTTAATTAAGAAGAATTTCACTCTAAACGAGTAAACTTCATTATAACGTCTAGAATTTTTGAAATATGGGTGCTTGAATGAACTTGAAATTGCTAAAATCGACTTGAATTTGTATATTTCATAACTTTTGACTAAATGAGGATATTTTGGTGATTAATATCTCAAAAGAATCCTTAATTTATATCAATTTAAAACCAATATTGCGTAAATTAATCAATTTCCTATGATCTCTCAAATCTGCTTCTTAGTACAGGATCAATTATTTATCATGAATACCTATCTTCATGTTAGATATCTTTTGAGTGAATCAAGATATTTCCATGATTGATATCTCAAAATAAAGCTTAATTAAAAAGAATTTCACCCTAAATGTGTAGACTTCATTATGACGTCTAAAATTTTTAAAATATGGGTGCTTGAATGAATTTGAAATTGATAAAATTGACTTGAATCATCTATATTCCATAACTTTTGACTAAATGAAAATATTTTGGTGATTAATATCTCAAAAGAATCCCTAATACATATCAATTTAAAACCAATATTGCGCAAATTAATCAAATTCCTAAAATCTCTCAAATCTCCTTCTAAGTATAGGATCCATTTTTTACAATGAATACCCATCTTCCTGTTTGACATCTTTTGAGTGAATCAAGATATTTCCATGATTAACATCTCAAAATAAAGCTTAATTAAAAAGAATTTCACCCTAAATGAGTAGACTTCATTATAACGTCTAGAATTTTTAAAATATGGGTGCTGGAATGAATTTGAAATTGATAAAATTGACTTGAATCATCTATATTCCATAACTTTTGACTAAATGAAAATATTTTGGTGATTAATATCTCAAAAGAATCCCTAATACATATCAATTTAAAACCAATATTGCGCAAATTAATCAAATTCCTAAAATCTCTCAAATCTCCTTCTAAGTATAGGATCCATTTTTTACAATGAATACCCATCTTCCTGTTTGACATCTTTTGAGTAAATCAAGATATTTCCATGATTAACATCTCAAAATAAAGCTTAATTAAAAAGAATTTCACCCTAAATGAGTAGACTTCATTATAACGTCTAGAATTTTTAAAATATGGGTGCTGGAATGAATTTGAAATTGATAAAATTGACTTGAATCATCTATATTCCATAACTTTTGACTAAATGAAAATATTTTGGTGATTAATATCTCAAAAGAATCCCTAATACATATCAATTTAAAACCAATATTGCGCAAATTAATCAAATTCCTAAAATCTCTCAAATCTCCTTCTAAGTATAGGATCCATTTTTTACAATGAATACCCATCTTCCTGTTTGACATCTTTTGAGTGAATCAAGATATTTCCATGATTAACATCTCAAAATAAAGCTTAATTAAAAAGAATTTCACCCTAAATGAGTAGACTTCATTATAACGTCTAGAATTTTTAAAATATGGGTGCTGGAATGAATTTGAAATTGATAAAATTGACTTGAATCATCTATATTCCATAACTTTTGACTAAATGAAAATATTTTGGTGATTAATATCTCAAAAGAATCCCTAATACATATCAATTTAAAACCAATATTGCGCAAATTAATCAAATTCCTAAAATCTCTCAAATCTCCTTCTAAGTATAGGATCCATTTTTTACAATGAATACCCATCTTCCTGTTTGACATCTTTTGAGTAAATCAAGATATTTCCATGATTAACATCTCAAAATAAAGCTTAATTAAAAAGAATTTCACCCTAAATGAGTAGACTTCATTATAACGTCTAGAATTTTTAAAATATGGGTGCTGGAATGAATTTGAAATTGATAAAATTGACTTGAATCATCTATATTCCATAACTTTTGACTAAATGAAAATATTTTGGTGATTAATATCTCAAAAGAATCCCTAATACATATCAATTTAAAACCAATATTGCGCAAATTAATCAAATTCCTAAAATCTCTCAAATCTCCTTCTAAGTATAGGATCCATTTTTTACAATGAATACCCATCTTCCTGTTTGACATCTTTTGAGTAAATCAAGATATTTCCATGATTAACATCTCAAAATAAAGCTTAATTAAAAAGAATTTCACCCTAAATGAGTAGACTTCATTATAACGTCTAGAATTTTTAAAATATGGGTGCTGGAATGAATTTGAAATTGATAAAATTGACTTGAATCATCTATATTCCATAACTTTTGACTAAATGAAAATATTTTGGTGATTAATATCTCAAAAGAATCCCTAATACATATCAATTTAAAACCAATATTGCGCAAATTAATCAAATTCCTAAAATCTCTCAAATCTCCTTCTAAGTATAGGATCCATTTTTTACAATGAATACCCATCTTCCCGTTTGACATCTTTTGAGTAAATCAAGATATTTCCATGATTAACATCTCAAAATAAAGCTTAATTAAAAAGAATTTCACCCTAAATGAGTAGACTTCATTATAACGTCTAGAATTTTTAAAATATGGGTGCTGGAATGAATTTGAAATTGATAAAATTGACTTGAATCATCTATATTCCATAACTTTTGACTAAATGAAAATATTTTGGTGATTAATATCTCAAAAGAATCCCTAATACATATCAATTTAAAACCAATATTGCGCAAATTAATCAAATTCCTAAAATCTCTCAAATCTCCTTCTAAGTATAGGATCCATTTTTTACAATGAATACCCATCTTCCTGTTTGACATCTTTTGAGTAAATCAAGATATTTCCATGATTAACATCTCAAAATAAAGCTTAATTAAAAAGAATTTCACCCTAAATGAGTAGACTTCATTATAACGTCTAGAATTTTTAAAATATGGGTGCTGGAATGAATTTGAAATTGATAAAATTGACTTGAATCATCTATATTCCATAACTTTTGACTAAATGAAAATATTTTGGTGATTAATATCTCAAAAGAATCCCTAATACATATCAATTTAAAACCAATATTGCGCAAATTAATCAAATTCCTAAAATCTCTCAAATCTCCTTCTAAGTATAGGATCCATTTTTTACAATGAATACCCATCTTCCCGTTTGACATCTTTTGAGTAAATCAAGATATTTCCATGATTAACATCTCAAAATAAAGCTTAATTAAAAAGAATTTCACCCTAAATGAGTAGACTTCATTATAACGTCTAGAATTTTTAAAATATGGGTGCTGGAATGAATTTGAAATTGATAAAATTGACTTGAATCATCTATATTCCATAACTTTTGACTAAATGAAAATATTTTGGTGATTAATATCTCAAAAGAATCCCTAATACATATCAATTTAAAACCAATATTGCGCAAATTAATCAAATTCCTAAAATCTCTCAAATCTCCTTCTAAGTATAGGATCCATTTTTTACAATGAATACCCATCTTCCTGTTTGACATCTTTTGAGTAAATCAAGATATTTCCATGATTAACATCTCAAAATAAAGCTTAATTAAAAAGAATTTCACCCTAAATGAGTAGACTTCATTATAACGTCTAGAATTTTTAAAATATGGGTGCTGGAATGAATTTGAAATTGATAAAATTGACTTGAATCATCTATATTCCATAACTTTTGACTAAATGAAAATATTTTGGTGATTAATATCTCAAAAGAATCCCTAATACATATCAATTTAAAACCAATATTGCGCAAATTAATCAAATTCCTAAAATCTCTCAAATCTCCTTCTAAGTATAGGATCCATTTTTTACAATGAATACCCATCTTCCCGTTTGACATCTTTTGAGTAAATCAAGATATTTCCATGATTAACATCTCAAAATAAAGCTTAATTAAAAAGAATTTCACCCTAAATGAGTAGACTTCATTATAACGTCTAGAATTTTTAAAATATGGGTGCTGGAATGAATTTGAAATTGATAAAATTGACTTGAATCATCTATATTCCATAACTTTTGACTAAATGAAAATATTTTGGTGATTAATATCTCAAAAGAATCCCTAATACATATCAATTTAAAACCAATATTGCGCAAATTAATCAAATTCCTAAAATCTCTCAAATCTCCTTCTAAGTATAGGATCCATTTTTTACAATGAATACCCATCTTCCCGTTTGACATCTTTTGAGTAAATCAAGATATTTCCATGATTAACATCTCAAAATAAAGCTTAATTAAAAAGAATTTCACCCTAAATGAGTAGACTTCATTATAACGTCTAGAATTTTTAAAATATGGGTGCTGGAATGAATTTGAAATTGATAAAATTGACTTGAATCATCTATATTCCATAACTTTTGACTAAATGAAAATATTTTGGTGATTAATATCTCAAAAGAATCCCTAATACATATCAATTTAAAACCAATATTGCGCAAATTAATCAAATTCCTAAAATCTCTCAAATCTCCTTCTAAGTATAGGATCCATTTTTTACAATGAATACCCATCTTCCTGTTTGACATCTTTTGAGTAAATCAAGATATTTCCATGATTAACATCTCAAAATAAAGCTTAATTAAAAAGAATTTCACCCTAAATGAGTAGACTTCATTATAACGTCTAGAATTTTTAAAATATGGGTGCTGGAATGAATTTGAAATTGATAAAATTGACTTGAATCATCTATATTCCATAACTTTTGACTAAATGAAAATATTTTGGTGATTAATATCTCAAAAGAATCCCTAATACATATCAATTTAAAACCAATATTGCGCAAATTAATCAAATTCCTAAAATCTCTCAAATCTCCTTCTAAGTATAGGATCCATTTTTTACAATGAATACCCATCTTCCCGTTTGACATCTTTTGAGTAAATCAAGATATTTCCATGATTAACATCTCAAAATAAAGCTTAATTAAAAAGAATTTCACCCTAAATGAGTAGACTTCATTATAACGTCTAGAATTTTTAAAATATGGGTGCTGGAATGAATTTGAAATTGATAAAATTGACTTGAATCATCTATATTCCATAACTTTTGACTAAATGAAAATATTTTGGTGATTAATATCTCAAAAGAATCCCTAATACATATCAATTTAAAACCAATATTGCGCAAATTAATCAAATTCCTAAAATCTCTCAAATCTCCTTCTAAGTATAGGATCCATTTTTTACAATGAATACCCATCTTCCCGTTTGACATCTTTTGAGTAAATCAAGATATTTCCATGATTAACATCTCAAAATAAAGCTTAATTAAAAAGAATTTCACCCTAAATGAGTAGACTTCATTATAACGTCTAGAATTTTTAAAATATGGGTGCTGGAATGAATTTGAAATTGATAAAATTGACTTGAATCATCTATATTCCATAACTTTTGACTAAATGAAAATATTTTGGTGATTAATATCTCAAAAGAATCCCTAATACATATCAATTTAAAACCAATATTGCGCAAATTAATCAAATTCCTAAAATCTCTCAAATCTCCTTCTAAGTATAGGATCCATTTTTTACAATGAATACCCATCTTCCCGTTTGACATCTTTTGAGTAAATCAAGATATTTCCATGATTAACATCTCAAAATAAAGCTTAATTAAAAAGAATTTCACCCTAAATGAGTAGACTTCATTATAACGTCTAGAATTTTTAAAATATGGGTGCTGGAATGAATTTGAAATTGATAAAATTGACTTGAATCATCTATATTCCATAACTTTTGACTAAATGAAAATATTTTGGTGATTAATATCTCAAAAGAATCCCTAATACATATCAATTTAAAACCAATATTGCGCAAATTAATCAAATTCCTAAAATCTCTCAAATCTCCTTCTAAGTATAGGATCCATTTTTTACAATGAATACCCATCTTCCCGTTTGACATCTTTTGAGTAAATCAAGATATTTCCATGATTAACATCTCAAAATAAAGCTTAATTAAAAAGAATTTCACCCTAAATGAGTAGACTTCATTATAACGTCTAGAATTTTTAAAATATGGGTGCTGGAATGAATTTGAAATTGATAAAATTGACTTGAATCATCTATATTCCATAACTTTTGACTAAATGAAAATATTTTGGTGATTAATATCTCAAAAGAATCCCTAATACATATCAATTTAAAACCAATATTGCGCAAATTAATCAAATTCCTAAAATCTCTCAAATCTCCTTCTAAGTATAGGATCCATTTTTTACAATGAATACCCATCTTCCCGTTTGACATCTTTTGAGTAAATCAAGATATTTCCATGATTAACATCTCAAAATAAAGCTTAATTAAAAAGAATTTCACCCTAAATGAGTAGACTTCATTATAACGTCTAGAATTTTTAAAATATGGGTGCTGGAATGAATTTGAAATTGATAAAATTGACTTGAATCATCTATATTCCATAACTTTTGACTAAATGAAAATATTTTGGTGATTAATATCTCAAAAGAATCCCTAATACATATCAATTTAAAACCAATATTGCGCAAATTAATCAAATTCCTAAAATCTCTCAAATCTCCTTCTAAGTATAGGATCCATTTTTTACAATGAATACCCATCTTCCCGTTTGACATCTTTTGAGTAAATCAAGATATTTCCATGATTAACATCTCAAAATAAAGCTTAATTAAAAAGAATTTCACCCTAAATGAGTAGACTTCATTATAACGTCTAGAATTTTTAAAATATGGGTGCTGGAATGAATTTGAAATTGATAAAATTGACTTGAATCATCTATATTCCATAACTTTTGACTAAATGAAAATATTTTGGTGATTAATATCTCAAAAGAATCCCTAATACATATCAATTTAAAACCAATATTGCGCAAATTAATCAAATTCCTAAAATCTCTCAAATCTCCTTCTAAGTATAGGATCCATTTTTTACAATGAATACCCATCTTCCCGTTTGACATCTTTTGAGTAAATCAAGATATTTCCATGATTAACATCTCAAAATAAAGCTTAATTAAAAAGAATTTCACCCTAAATGAGTAGACTTCATTATAACGTCTAGAATTTTTAAAATATGGGTGCTGGAATGAATTTGAAATTGATAAAATTGACTTGAATCATCTATATTCCATAACTTTTGACTAAATGAAAATATTTTGGTGATTAATATCTCAAAAGAATCCCTAATACATATCAATTTAAAACCAATATTGCGCAAATTAATCAAATTCCTAAAATCTCTCAAATCTCCTTCTAAGTATAGGATCCATTTTTTACAATGAATACCCATCTTCCTGTTTGACATCTTTTGAGTAAATCAAGATATTTCCATGATTAACATCTCAAAATAAAGCTTAATTAAAAAGAATTTCACCCTAAATGAGTAGACTTCATTATAACGTCTAGAATTTTTAAAATATGGGTGCTGGAATGAATTTGAAATTGATAAAATTGACTTGAATCATCTATATTCCATAACTTTTGACTAAATGAAAATATTTTGGTGATTAATATCTCAAAAGAATCCCTAATACATATCAATTTAAAACCAATATTGCGCAAATTAATCAAATTCCTAAAATCTCTCAAATCTCCTTCTAAGTATAGGATCCATTTTTTACAATGAATACCCATCTTCCCGTTTGACATCTTTTGAGTAAATCAAGATATTTCCATGATTAACATCTCAAAATAAAGCTTAATTAAAAAGAATTTCACCCTAAATGAGTAGACTTCATTATAACGTCTAGAATTTTTAAAATATGGGTGCTGGAATGAATTTGAAATTGATAAAATTGACTTGAATCATCTATATTCCATAACTTTTGACTAAATGAAAATATTTTGGTGATTAATATCTCAAAAGAATCCCTAATACATATCAATTTAAAACGAATATTGCGCAAATTAATCAAATTCCTAAAATCTCTCAAATCTTCTTCTAAGTATAGGATCCATTTTTTACAATGAATACCCATCTTCCTGTTTGACATCTTTTGAGTAAATCAAGATATTTCCATGATTAACATCTCAAAATAAAGCTTAATTAAAAAGAATTTCACCCTAAATGAGTAGACTTCATTATAACGTCTAGAATTTTTAAAATATGGGTGCTGGAATGAATTTGAAATTGATAAAATTGACTTGAATCATCTATATTCCATAACTTTTGACTAAATGAAAATATTTTGGTGATTAATATCTCAAAAGAATCCCTAATACATATCAATTTAAAACCAATATTGCGCAAATTAATCAAATTCCTAAAATCTCTCAAATCTCCTTCTAAGTATAGGATCCATTTTTTACAATGAATACCCATCTTCCTGTTTGACATCTTTTGAGTGAATCAAGATATTTCCATGATTAACATCTCAAAATAAAGCTTAATTAAAAAGAATTTCACCCTAAATGAGTAGACTTCATTATAACGTCTAGAATTTTTAAAATATGGGTGCTGGAATGAATTTGAAATTGATAAAATTGACTTGAATCATCTATATTCCATAACTTTTGACTAAATGAAAATATTTTGGTGATTAATATCTCAAAAGAATCCCTAATACATATCAATTTAAAACCAATATTGCGCAAATTAATCAAATTCCTAAAATCTCTCAAATCTCCTTCTAAGTATAGGATCCATTTTTTACAATGAATACCCATCTTCCTGTTTGACATCTTTTGAGTGAATCAAGATATTTCCATGATTAACATCTCAAAATAAAGCTTAATTAAAAAGAATTTCACCCTAAATGAGTAGACTTCATTATAACGTCTAGAATTTTTAAAATATGGGTGCTGGAATGAATTTGAAATTGATAAAATTGACTTGAATCATCTATATTCCATAACTTTTGACTAAATGAAAATATTTTGGTGATTAATATCTCAAAAGAATCCCTAATACATATCAATTTAAAACCAATATTGCGCAAATTAATCAAATTCCTAAAATCTCTCAAATCTCCTTCTAAGTATAGGATCCATTTTTTACAATGAATACCCATCTTCCTGTTTGACATCTTTTGAGTAAATCAAGATATTTCCATGATTAACATCTCAAAATAAAGCTTAATTAAAAAGAATTTCACCCTAAATGAGTAGACTTCATTATAACGTCTAGAATTTTTAAAATATGGGTGCTGGAATGAATTTGAAATTGATAAAATTGACTTGAATCATCTATATTCCATAACTTTTGACTAAATGAAAATATTTTGGTGATTAATATCTCAAAAGAATCCCTAATACATATCAATTTAAAACGAATATTGCGCAAATTAATCAAATTCCTAAAATCTCTCAAATCTCCTTCTAAGTATAGGATCCATTTTTTACAATGAATACCCATCTTCCTGTTTGACATCTTTTGAGTGAATCAAGATATTTCCATGATTAACATCTCAAAATAAAGCTTAATTAAAAAGAATTTCACCCTAAATGAGTAGACTTCATTATAACGTCTAGAATTTTTAAAATATGGGTGCTGGAATGAATTTGAAATTGATAAAATTGACTTGAATCATCTATATTCCATAACTTTTGACTAAATGAAAATATTTTGGTGATTAATATCTCAAAAGAATCCCTAATACATATCAATTTAAAACCAATATTGCGCAAATTAATCAAATTCCTAAAATCTCTCAAATCTCCTTCTAAGTATAGGATCCATTTTTTACAATGAATACCCATCTTCCTGTTTGACATCTTTTGAGTAAATCAAGATATTTCCATGATTAACATCTCAAAATAAAGCTTAATTAAAAAGAATTTCACCCTAAATGAGTAGACTTCATTATAACGTCTAGAATTTTTAAAATATGGGTGCTGGAATGAATTTGAAATTGATAAAATTGACTTGAATCATCTATATTCCATAACTTTTGACTAAATGAAAATATTTTGGTGATTAATATCTCAAAAGAATCCCTAATACATATCAATTTAAAACGAATATTGCGCAAATTAATCAAATTCCTAAAATCTCTCAAATCTCCTTCTAAGTATAGGATCCATTTTTTACAATGAATACCCATCTTCCTGTTTGACATCTTTTGAGTGAATCAAGATATTTCCATGATTAACATCTCAAAATAAAGCTTAATTAAAAAGAATTTCACCCTAAATGAGTAGACTTCATTATAACGTCTAGAATTTTTAAAATATGGGTGCTGGAATGAATTTGAAATTGATAAAATTGACTTGAATCATCTATATTCCATAACTTTTGACTAAATGAAAATATTTTGGTGATTAATATCTCAAAAGAATCCCTAATACATATCAATTTAAAACGAATATTGCGCAAATTAATCAAATTCCTAAAATCTCTCAAATCTCCTTCTAAGTATAGGATCCATTTTTTACAATGAATACCCATCTTCCTGTTTGACATCTTTTGAGTAAATCAAGATATTTCCATGATTAACATCTCAAAATAAAGCTTAATTAAAAAGAATTTCACCCTAAATGAGTAGACTTCATTATAACGTCTAGAATTTTTAAAATATGGGTGCTGGAATGAATTTGAAATTGATAAAATTGACTTGAATCATCTATATTCCATAACTTTTGACTAAATGAAAATATTTTGGTGATTAATATCTCAAAAGAATCCCTAATACATATCAATTTAAAACGAATATTGCGCAAATTAATCAAATTCCTAAAATCTCTCAAATCTCCTTCTAAGTATAGGATCCATTTTTTACAATGAATACCCATCTTCCTGTTTGACATCTTTTGAGTGAATCAAGATATTTCCATGATTAACATCTCAAAATAAAGCTTAATTAAAAAGAATTTCACCCTAAATGAGTAGACTTCATTATAACGTCTAGAATTTTTAAAATATGGGTGCTGGAATGAATTTGAAATTGATAAAATTGACTTGAATCATCTATATTCCATAACTTTTGACTAAATGAAAATATTTTGGTGATTAATATCTCAAAAGAATCCCTAATACATATCAATTTAAAACCAATATTGCGCAAATTAATCAAATTCCTAAAATCTCTCAAATCTCCTTCTAAGTATAGGATCCATTTTTTACAATGAATACCCATCTTCCTGTTTGACATCTTTTGAGTAAATCAAGATATTTCCATGATTAACATCTCAAAATAAAGCTTAATTAAAAAGAATTTCACCCTAAATGAGTAGACTTCATTATAACGTCTAGAATTTTTAAAATATGGGTGCTGGAATGAATTTGAAATTGATAAAATTGACTTGAATCATCTATATTCCATAACTTTTGACTAAATGAAAATATTTTGGTGATTAATATCTCAAAAGAATCCCTAATACATATCAATTTAAAACCAATATTGCGCAAATTAATCAAATTCCTAAAATCTCTCAAATCTCCTTCTAAGTATAGGATCCATTTTTTACAATGAATACCCATCTTCCTGTTTGACATCTTTTGAGTGAATCAAGATATTTCCATGATTAACATCTCAAAATAAAGCTTAATTAAAAAGAATTTCACCCTAAATGAGTAGACTTCATTATAACGTCTAGAATTTTTAAAATATGGGTGCTGGAATGAATTTGAAATTGATAAAATTGACTTGAATCATCTATATTCCATAACTTTTGACTAAATGAAAATATTTTGGTGATTAATATCTCAAAAGAATCCCTAATACATATCAATTTAAAACGAATATTGCGCAAATTAATCAAATTCCTAAAATCTCTCAAATCTCCTTCTAAGTATAGGATCCATTTTTTACAATGAATACCCATCTTCCTGTTTGACATCTTTTGAGTAAATCAAGATATTTCCATGATTAACATCTCAAAATAAAGCTTAATTAAAAAGAATTTCACCCTAAATGAGTAGACTTCATTATAACGTCTAGAATTTTTAAAATATGGGTGCTGGAATGAATTTGAAATTGATAAAATTGACTTGAATCATCTATATTCCATAACTTTTGACTAAATGAAAATATTTTGGTGATTAATATCTCAAAAGAATCCCTAATACATATCAATTTAAAACGAATATTGCGCAAATTAATCAAATTCCTAAAATCTCTCAAATCTCCTTCTAAGTATAGGATCCATTTTTTACAATGAATACCCATCTTCCTGTTTGACATCTTTTGAGTGAATCAAGATATTTCCATGATTAACATCTCAAAATAAAGCTTAATTAAAAAGAATTTCACCCTAAATGAGTAGACTTCATTATAACGTCTAGAATTTTTAAAATATGGGTGCTGGAATGAATTTGAAATTGATAAAATTGACTTGAATCATCTATATTCCATAACTTTTGACTAAATGAAAATATTTTGGTGATTAATATCTCAAAAGAATCCCTAATACATATCAATTTAAAACCAATATTGCGCAAATTAATCAAATTCCTAAAATCTCTCAAATCTCCTTCTAAGTATAGGATCCATTTTTTACAATGAATACCCATCTTCCTGTTTGACATCTTTTGAGTAAATCAAGATATTTCCATGATTAACATCTCAAAATAAAGCTTAATTAAAAAGAATTTCACCCTAAATGAGTAGACTTCATTATAACGTCTAGAATTTTTAAAATATGGGTGCTGGAATGAATTTGAAATTGATAAAATTGACTTGAATCATCTATATTCCATAACTTTTGACTAAACAAAGATATTTTGGTGATTAATATCTCAAAAGAATCCCTAATTCATATCAATTTAAAACCAATATTGCGCAAATTAACCAAATTCCTATAATCTCCCAAACCTGCCTCTTAGTACAGGATCCATTTTTGCAATGAACACCTATCGTTCTGTTTGACATCTTTTGAGTGAATCAAGATATTTCCATGATTGATATCTTAAAATAAAGCTTGATTAAGAAGAATTTCACTCTAAACTAGTAGACTTCATTACGACGTTTAGAATTTTTTTAATATGGGTCTTTGCATGAACTTGAAATGAACAAAATCGACTTGCATATTTCATATTCCATAACTTTCGATTAAAAAAAGATATTTTGGTGATTAATATCTCAAAAGAATCCTTAATTCATATCAATTTAAAACCAATATTGCGCAAATTAATCAAATTCCTATAATCTCTCAAACCTGCCTCTCAGTACAGGATCCATTTTTACAATGAATACCTATCTTCTTGTTTGACAACTTTTGAATGAATCAAGACATTTCCTTGATTGATATCTTAAAATAAAGCTTGATTAAGAAGAATTTCACTCTAAACTAGTAGACTGCATTACGACGTTTAGAAGTTTTAGAATATGGGTCTTTGCATGAACTTGAAATTAACAAAATCGACTTGCATATTTCATATTCCATAACTTTCGATTAAAAAAAGATATTTTGATGATTAATATTACAAATGAATCCTTAATTCATATCAATTCAAAACCAATATTGCGCAAATTAATCAAATTCCTTTAATCTTTCAAATCTGCTTCTTAGCACAGGATCCATTTTTGACAATGAATACCTAATTTCCCATTTGATATCTTTTGACTGAAACAAGATATTTCCATGATTGATATCTTAAAATAAAGCTTAATTAAGAAGAATTTTACCCTAAACCAGTAGACTTCATCATAACATCTAGAATTTTTAAAATATCGGTGCTTGAATGAACTTGAAATTGATAAAATCGACTTGAATCTCTAATATTCCATACCTTTTGAATAATCAAAGATATTTTGGTGACTAATATCTCAAAAGAATCCCAAATTCACATTAATATAAAGTTGATTTGTTCGCATGAATCAAATTATTAGAACTTGTCTAGTACATAATCAATTTTTTTACAATCAAAACGTATTTTTAAGTGTGGTAAATTTCTTTTGGTAATTTTCTTTTCAGTCTGCTTAACTTTTTGGAATATATCCATGTTAATCATGTATCGAGAAATATTCCAGGATATTTGATAGATTCGTGTAAGTCATTTCATCCGGAAGGTTTTTAATTCGTTCAGTTACAAAAATTTTGGCGATGTACTTGGATCGATTTGATGCCATATTCCAGATTTTGAACCATTTAGCTGGAGTATTGATGGGTTGGTCTTCAAACTCTGAGCTTTGTGCTTTTATGGCAGTATGATTCACATATGCTGTTGGGTTGGCAAATCTTTTTTGTTTCGGAGAAGGATCCATGAATTTTTACGAAAAAGGGATTTGTTTTTAAGGAAGGATATTAGAAGTTGTTTTCTGCATGTATTTCCAGATATTTTGCAAAACCAGTACATTTCTGTTGATCTGTTATTAGGATCAACTCCACTATCAGTATTTAAAGTTGATATTTCCTCGTGAATGTTCTTGTTGCTTTCCATATTTCGTGATTATTAGATTCGTTGGAGTGGTAGATTCGTAATGTCTTTGACGCGGGTTTGATGCTGCTCAATGAATCTGCGTTTTAAAGAATTTAAGAGTTTTTATCGATCTCGCGGTTTTGGAGAGTTGATTTTGAGGGATATGTGTCGATGATTTGGTCATGGATCATAACAGTTTAGAATATGGCTTTCTTTGGTAGTTTAGTTCATGACTTGAGCTTTAGGTCGCTTTTTGTATAGCCCAGACCAGGCATTATGGTCTTCAATGCTACAAGACCTAGACTTCTTAGGTAGTTGAGAAGTATATTTGGTTATATTATGCATTTATTGATCGTGCGAGTTATGGCATTTATTGCATGAGTCATGGAGGAAAGCTCTCGTAAATTGGAAAATGACATCAAATTTTCAAGATACTAAGAATTGTTAAAAATAAAATTTTCTAAAAGTTTTTTTTGTCATCATTATTTTTACAGTTATTAAAAAAACTTAATAACATTTACATAATCACTATTTTATTGAAAATACGTCTCTATATAATTTCATCGAATAATCTCAATACATCTCTCATTCTTATCGATATCCAATTCGTTCAAATCAATTTTAACATCCCCAATCATCGTAATCGGTTTCTTTCGAATCATGGGACAATACAAAGGCGATTTCAAGTTTATTCGAGGTTTTCTTCGAGCGCCTAAGACGAAAGTCTCTCCCATTTCGATTTGAGATTTAATTAAAGGATAAGCTTTTTGAAGTTGTTTGCATTCATCATCAGTTATCGTGGGCATATAATATTGTTCGACACCCTCTTTACCTAAATAAAATCAAAAGTAATGATAAATTGAAGTTAAGTTTGAACATACCTAATTTGACAATAGATCCCATATAAGGTAAAAATTCTTGTATATGACCTAATTGGCGTACAAATCCGCACTCGACGACATTGGCTTCACCTTTTAGCCCTTTAATAACGGAAGTAGTGAATCTTGCTGTTGCAAAAGCCCCCGAAAGGAAGCAAGATCCGGTACTTTCGATGTACTTTAAGTCTAAAGCTTCGTCTTCAGCTGAGGCGATTTTATCTCGTAATAATTGTAATAATTTATCATCGATGTGTATTTCTGGTCTGATTTGGGAAAAAACTGGGATTAAAGTGTCCCTACTTAAAGCTCCAATAACCGGGACGATCACATCACTCGGATCATTATTGGTGTATTTAGCTACAACTGAAGTAGCTCTAATTGAACCTAAAGTCATGATTCCAATGACTTTTCTTGGGTCGTATGCTGCGTTCTTTTTTAACACTTCTGCCACTAATGGGACACAAGCTCCCACGGGAGGGGTTGAGATGCAAACAATTGCTTTTGGGTTAAACTCCCCAACATACATGGCGATATTTCTGACATAATCTGCGTTACTTTCAAACAATTCTTCCGTTGTTGTGCAAGGTTTCCTTGCGTGACCTCCGCATATCAAAACGATGTGAGCATCGGTAATAACATCCCTCAAAAATTTTTGCCCTGTATATGCTTTGATTTGAGGACTCGTATCGATGTGGCTCATATCGTATCCTTGTCCACAAGGACTAATCAAACCGGAATACAAACGTATCTCGTCGACTAATTTGGTTTGTTTTAAAAGAAAAGTTGCGAGGACTCCTTCTCCCGTATGACCGCCTATGATGGATACGGTCATAGGGCGTTGAGGTTCTTCGATTGACCATTCGCAATAACCGCCGGTGTTAAGAGATCGTTTGAAGATCTTGGCCGCCACTTTTGGGAGCTTAAATACGGGTAATTTTGAGAACATATTTTTCAAATTATATCATTTTCATTTTGAGTTTAATTGATATTATGACTGATGATTGACTGATGACTGACGTTAAGGTTAAATTAAATGTTTTCAAAAGATATGTTTTTCTTAAAAATGATATGAACGCCTCATCCACAAGACTTTATATATTTACCAAAATATGCAGGAAACGATTTTGCCTCAAATTGCCGAGGTCACTTGCCGGCGAAGATTTGAAATGAAATGAAATGAAACTGCTTCCAAAAGACTTGATACTGCTTGTAAATGACTTGATAATGCTTCTAAAAAACTTGCAATGTTCTACAAGATTTTAAATGCTTCTGTAAGATTTGAAATGCTTCTAAAAGACTGGAAATACTTCTAAAAGGCTTAATACTGCTTCCAGAAGACTTGCTATGTTTTCAAAAGATTTGATACTTTTTCCAGAAGACTTAACACTACCATTAAGAGACTTGAAACTATTTTCAGAAAATGAGAAATACTTCCAGAAGGCTTGATATCACGTCTAGACGTCTTGATACTGCTTCCAGAAGACTTGATAAAGTTTCCAGAAGATTTGATACTCTTTCCAGAAGATTTATAATGTTTCCAGAAGTATTGAAATACTTCTAGAAGAAGAAGACTTGGAACATTTAGATTGTTTCCAAAAGACTTCAAATGCTTCTAGAAGTCTTGATATTGCTTCCAGAAGATTTGATAGTGTTTCTGGGAGACTTGGTACTTTCTAATTCCATCATCTGTTAGAACGTAATTATTCATTAAGGTATTGTATCTCAAAATCTGATCGAGATATCTCGATAAATTAAAAAGTATTTTGAAACAAATTTAATCCAGATTTAGCACAACAAAAATTATTTCTTCAACCCAAGAAATCGTGACGTAACGATTTTGAATTAATCTTTGCGCAATATTCAGAAATCAATGTTTAACTTCTAAAAGATAGAAGCTAGTATCTCAAGAACGAAATGAGATATCGCGTTGAAATAAAAAGCATTTTGAGGCAAATTTGATCAAAATTTAGTACAACTAAAATTATTTCTTAATCCCCATCAATTTTGAAGAAACGATTTTTTTAATTCCATCATTGGTTAGAACGTAATTATTCATTAAGGTATTGTATCTCAAAAACGAATCGAGATATTTCGATAAATAAAAAAGTATTTTGGAGCAAATTTAATTCAGATTTAGCACAACAAAAATTATTTCTTCAATCCAAGAAATCTTGACGTAACGATTTTGAATTAAACATTTAGTAATATTTAAAAATCAACGATTAACTTCTAAACGATAAAAGCTAATATCTCAAGAACGAAATGAGATATCAAGTTGAAATAAAAAGCATTTTGAGACAAATTTAATCTAAATTTAGCACAATTAAAATTATTTCTTAATCCCAATCAATTTTGAAGAAACGATTTTTTTAATTCCATCATCTGTTAGAACGTAATTATTCCTTAAAGCATTGTATCACAAAAACTAACCGAGATATCTCGATAAATTAAAAAGCATTTTGAAGCAAATTTAATCCAGATTTAGCAAAACAAAAATTACTTCTTCAATCCAAGAAATCTTGACGTAACGATTTCGAGTTCATCATTACGTAACATTCAAAAATCAACATTTAACTTCTAAACGATAGAAGCTAGTATCTCAAGAACGAAATGAGATGTCGAGTTAAAATAAAAATCATTTTGAGGCAAATTTGTTTTAAATTTAGCACAAATAAAATTATTTCTTAATCTTCATCAATTTTGAAGAAACGATTTTTTTAATTCCATCATCCGTTAGAACGTAATCATTCATTAAGGGATTGTATCTCAAAAACTAATCGAGATATCTCGATAAATTATAATGTATTTTGAAGCAAATTTAATCCGGATTTAGCACAACAAAAATTATTTCTTCAATCCAAGAAATCTTGACGTAACGATTTTGAATTAATCTTTGCGTAATATTCAGAAATCAACGTTTAACTTCTAAATGATAGAAGCTAGTATCTCAAGAACGAAATGAGATATCGAGTTGAAATAAAAAGCATTTTGAGGCAAATTTAATCCAGATTAATCACAACTAAAATTATTTCTTAATCTCCATCAATTTTGAAGAAACGATTTTTTTTTAATTTCATCATCCATTAGAATGTAATTATTCATTAAGATATTGAATCTCAAAAGCTAATCGAGATATCTTGATAAATTAAAAAGCATTTTGAAGCAAATTTAATCCAGATTTAGCACAACAAAAATTATTTCTTCAATCCAAGAAATCTTGATGTAACGATTTTGAATTAATCTTTGCGTAATATTCAGAAATCAACGTTTAACTTCTAAACGATAGAAGCTAGTATCTCAAGAACGAAATGAGATATCGCGTTGAAATAAAAAGCATTTTGAGGCAAATTTGATCCAAATTTAGCACAACTAAAATTATTTCTTAATCCCTATCAATTTTGAAGAAACGATTTTTTTAATTCCATCATCTGTTGGAAGGTAATTATTCATTAAGGAATTGTATCTCAAAAACTAATCGAGATAACTCGATAAATTAAAAAGTATTTTGAAGCAAATTTAATCCAAATTTAACAAAACAAAAATTATTTCTTCAATCCAAGAAATCTTAACGTAACAATTTTGAATTAATCTATGCGTAATATTCAGAAATCAACGTTTAACTTCTAAACGATAGAAGCTAGTATCTCAAGAAAGAAATGAGATATCGAGTTGAAATAAAAAGCATTTTGAGGCAAATTTAATCCAGATTTATCACAACTAAAATTATTTCTTAATCTCCATCAATTTTGAAGAAACGATTTTTTTTTAATTTCATCATCCATTAGAATGTAATTATTCATTAAGATATTGAATCTCAAAAGCTAATCGAGATATCTTGATAAATTAAAAAGCATTTTGAAGCAAATTTAATCCAGATTTAGCACAACAAAAATTATTTCTTCAATCCAAGAAATCTTGATGTAACGATTTTGAATTAATCTTTGCGTAATATTCAGAAATCAACGTTTAACTTCTAAACGATAGAAGCTAGTATCTCAAGAACGAAATGAGATATCGCGTTGAAATAAAAAGCATTTTGAGGCAAATTTGATCCAAATTTAGCACAACTAAAATTATTTCTTAATCCCTATCAATTTTGAAGAAACGATTTTTTTAATTCCATCATCTGTTGGAAGGTAATTATTCATTAAGGAATTGTATCTCAAAAACTAATCGAGATAACTCGATAAATTAAAAAGTATTTTGAAGCAAATTTAATCCAAATTTAACAAAACAAAAATTATTTCTTCAATCCAAGAAATCTTGACGTAACAATTTTGAATTAATCTATGCGTAATATTCAGAAATCAACGTTTAACTTCTAAACGATAGAAGCTAGTATCTCAAGAAAGAAATGAGATATCGAGTTGAAATAAAAAGCATTTTGAGGCAAATTTAATCCAGATTTATCACAACTAAAATTATTTCTTAATCTCCATCAATTTTGAAGAAACGATTTTTTTTATTTCATCATCCATTAGAATGTAATTTTTCATTAAGATATTGAATCTCAAAAGCTAATCGAGATATCTTGATAAATTAAAAAGCATTTTGAAGCAAATTTAATCCAGATTTAGCACAACAAAAATTATTTCTTCAATCCAAGAAATCTTGACGTAACGATTTTGAATTAATCTTTGCGTAATATTCAGAAATCAACGTTTAACTTCTAAACGATAGAAGCTAGTATCTCAAGAACGAAATGAGATATCGAGTTGGAATAAAAAGCATTTTGAGGCAAATTTGATCTAAATTTAGCACAACTAAAATTATTTCTCAATCTCCATCAATTTTGAAGAAACGATTTTTTTAATTCCATCATTGGTTAGATGTATTAGATGATTCATTAAGGTATTGTATCTCAAAAACGAATCGAGATATTTCGATAAATAAAAAAGTATTTTGGAGCAAATTTAATTCAGATTTAGCACAACAAAAATTATTTCTTCAATCCAAGAAATCTTGACGTAACGATTTTGAATTAAACATTTAGTAATATTTAAAAATCAACGATTAACTTCTAAACGATAAAAGCTAATATCTCAAGAACGAAATGAGATATCGAGTTGAAATAAAAAGCATTTTGAGACAACTTTAATCTAAATTTAGCACAACTAAAATTATTTCCTAATCCCAATCAATTTTGAAGAAACGATTTTTTCAATTCCATCATCCGTTAGAACGTAATTATACATTAAGGGATTGTATCTCAAAAGCTAATCGAGATATTTCGATAAATTAAAAAGTAGTTTGAAGCAAATTTAATCGAGATTTAGCACAACAAAAATTATTTCTTCAATCCAAGAAATCTTGACGTAACGATTTTGGATTAATCTTTGTGCAATATTCAGAAATCAACGTTTAATTTCTAAACAATACAAGCTAGTATCTCAAGAACGAAATGAGATATCGCGTTGAAATAAAAAGCATTTTGACGCAAATTTGATCTAAATTTAGCACAAATAAAATTATTTCTTAATCCCCAACAAATTTGAAGAAACGATTTTTTTAAATTCCATTATTTATTGGAACGTAATTATTTTTTAAGGCATTGTATCTCAAAAACTGATCGAGATATCTCGATAAATTAAAAAGTATTTTGAAGCAAATTTAATCCAGATTTAGCACAACAAAAATTATTTCTTCAATCCAAGAAATCTTGACGTAACGACTTTGAATTCATCTTTACGTAATATTCAGAAATCTACGTTTAACTTTTAATCGATAGAAGCTAGTATCTCAAGAACGAAATGAGATATTGAGTTGAAATAAAAAGCATTTTGAGGCAAATTTAATATAAATTTAGCACAATAAAAATTATTTCTTTTACCTCATCAATTTTGAAGAAATGCTTTTTTTTTAATTCCATCATCTGTTAGAACATGATTATTCATTAAGGGATTGTATCTCAAAAGCTAATTGAGATATCTCGATAAATTAAAAAGTATTTTGAAGCAAATTTAATCCAGATTTAGCACAACAAAAATTATTTCTTCAATCCAAGACATCTTGACGTAACGATTTCGAATTCATCATTACGTAATATTCAAAAATCAACATTTTACTTCTAAACGATAGAAGCTAGTATCTCAAGAACGAAATGATATGTCGAGTTAAAATAAAAATCATTTTGAGGCAAATTTGTTTTAAATTTAGCACAAATAAAATTATTTCTTAATCTTCATCAATTTTGAAGAAACGATTTTTTTAATTCCATCATCCGTTAGAACGTAATTGTTCATTAAGGGATTGTATCTCAAAAACTAATCGAGATATCTCGATAAATTAAAAAGCATTTTGAAGCAAATTTAATCCAGATTTAGCATAACAAAAATTATTTCTTCAATCCAAGAAATCTTGACGTAACGATTTTGAATTAATCTTTGCGTAATATTCAGAAATCAACGTTTAACTTCTAAATGATAGAAGCTAGTATCTCAAGAACGAAATGAGATATCGAGTTGAAATAAAAAACATTTTGAGCCAAATTTGATCTAAATTTAGCACAATTAAAATTGTTTCTTAATCCCCATCAATTTCGAAGAAACAATTTTTTTAATTCCATCATCCGTTAGAACGTAATTGTTCATTAAGGGATTGTATCTCAAAAACTAATCGAGATATCTCGATAAATTAAAAAGTATTTTGAAGCAAATTTAATCCAGATTTAGCACAACAAAAATTATTTCTTCAATCCTAGAAATCTTGACGTAACGATTTTGAATTCATTTTTGGGTAATATTCAGAAATCAAAGTTTAACTTTTAAACGATAGAAGCTAGTATCTCAAGAACGAAATGAGATATCGAGTTGAAACGAAAAGTATTTTGAAGTCGAAATTTAGTACAACAAAAATTATTTCTTCAATTTTATCAATTTTAAAGAAACGATTTTTTAACGAAGAATAATCCATAAAAAAGACACGTGACTTTATTTTTAAATCAACTAAAGACAAATCATTTTTTTTTAAATTCCTCATTCAACGTTTTCTTTTCGGGCTCCTCCAAGACCGTGAACAACTATTACTCGGAGGTTTCAAAGTGTACGTATGTCCCTTTAACGACATATACCTCGAATTCCGTTGCAGAATCAACGTTTTCGCCGTTGTGGTATTTTTCGACCTACAAATTAATCCTATTCATTTAAAACCAAAATCATTTTTTTTCACATACTCGCTTGGAAACACCCCATACGATTCCCTACAATTCCGATCATCACTCAAAATCTTAGGATCTTGTCGATTCGTATCAACACAATAAACAATTTGCTTCCTAAAACAGATATTTTATAATAATTTTTTTAATAAAATCATTTTAACTTACTCGTGTGGGTTAAATTGATGTACATCGTTATTCCGAGAATGTCTTAAATTTGGATTTGATCCTTCCATGGTTATGGGGTAATTATAATTTTGATTTTCAGGGTTAATAGGCTCAGTGTAAGAATTTTGTTTCGGAATTGATCTAGGACTATTTAAATCTTGGGTATAAATTATTTCGGTTATCCCAGAATTTATCATTTGACTCGAATCGATTTTGATTGATTGAGTTCTTTCTGGATTAAAAGGAGTTGAGTTGGTGACATAATTTCTTTGATTCATCACAGTGTAAGCAGATTCTAATTTATTTTGAACGTTGGGATGAGCGGTTTGGGTGAAATCGGAATTAATTTCTGGATGATTTTGATTAGGATTAGGTGATCTCCCTCTTATAGAACTCGGTGGGCTACCCCTAGAATTTATTCGCGATTGTGCCCCAGATCCTGGTCTTGAATTCGTTTGGATGGCTTCACTTCGAGGAGATTTAGAATTATCTCGGCTATTTGATTTTGTATTTTCTTGAAAATCTTTTTCAATTTCTGTTCCAACAGGAACATTTTTTTTAGTAACATCCCCAACTTGAACCGATCCAGATTTCGAATTATCAACCCCTAATTTCACGTTGATTAATTCAGGTTTAATCGATTCGTTCGTTCTCGATTGGGTGGCTGAAGTTGGACGAGAATTCGTTTGGGATTTTTCAGTTTTATACAAAGTAGCTCCAGCAGAAGTTTTTCCTTTTGTAAAATTATCAGATTCGGTAACTTTAGGTGCTATTTTTGATTCATCATCATTTAAATGTTTTTCATATTGAGATTTTTCATCTTGTCTTTTATCATATTGTGATTTATCATATTGTGCCTTATCATATTGTGCCTTATCATATTGTGGCTTATCATATTGTGATTTATCATAATGTGATTTATCATATTGTGATTTATCATATTGTGGCTTATCATATTGTGTCTTATCATATTGTGCCTTATCATATTGTTCCTTATCATATTGTGCCTTATCATATTGTGCCTTATCATATTGTGATTTATCATAATGTGATTTATCATATTGTGATTTATCATATTGTGATTTATCATATTGTGATTTATCATATTGTGATTTCTCATATTGTGACTTATCATATTGTGATTTATCATATTGTGACTTCTCATATCGCGATTTCTCATATTGCGATCTCTCATGTTGTGCTTTTTCTTTATAATAATCCCTAGGAGACCCAATCCTAGAATCAACAACATTCGATTCATTCGAAACAGGCTCAGTTGATGTCCCAGAAGAAACGCAATGATGCGAACATCTCTTTTTCTCCTTCCCACGTTGAATCATCGTCTCTTTACCCCGATTAATTGGGTCATCCAAATCAAAACTTCCTTCATCTTGCATATTATCCCTACTAGAACCAACAGCAACAGCTAACGTATCTTTTGAAGAGGGTGAGGAAGATTTGCAAGGATGAATCGAACTAGTCGTCGTCCCAGTTGAACTTTGCCGACAAGGAGCATCACTACAACACTTACACCCATCATTACGATCAATCCTCCTCTCATACTCATCAGATCGACTCGAACTACTCACCATAATCATCTCAGATTTTTCCTTAATCACTTTTAAACCCCCCATCGTGTCATCCCCAACTTTTTTTTCTTTAATCGTACTCTCCATAGTTTCACAGGCTTTATTTGAACAAGTCTTCGGCTCAGTGTTACAAGCACAAGCTATTCTTGAAGCAGGGGATTGAGTCGAACTCTCTTTAATCCTCTTCTTAATCTGTGGGTTTGATGAGGTCATCCTCGAAGTTGAGCTATAAGTAGAATCCTTAAATTGGTTGTAATAAAAACTCGAATTTGACTCATTTTTATGATAATTGGGATATTGAGGTTCTTCTTGATATCTATAAACTTGGCAATTATAATTGTACAAATACGAGTTTTCGCTCATATTATCGCTTTGAGAATAATTATAATCATCCATCCAATAATTTTTGTTGCAACAATGGCAATAACATGAGTAATCATTATCGTGAAATTCTTGCGTATCTTCATCCTCATCTTCATCATCACAATCATATTTTCTCGTATCAACCTGGCTCTCTGTATCAACATCACCATGATAACCTTCAATGGTTCTTGTTGAGTCTCTCCGAGAACAACAAGATTCTGAATCTTCATCGCGATATTTCGTGCAAAATCTAACCCGAGTTTTGCAAATTTCTTCATTTGACTTAGACGACTTATTCTTTTTTAATTTTTCTTCTTTCTTCTCAACCCCACTTTTCGGTCGCTTCTTATATTCATCTTTTTGACTAACTTGCTTATCGTTTTGGTAATTATCTTTATTTCGTGGTTTAACGCACCGATTATTCGATTCTTTTCTTTTGCACGGCTTAACTCTTTCGTGGTAATTATGATCGCTCGGTCCATAATAAAAAATGCTATGATAATTCGGCATACTCGCCGTAAACGTGGGATAAGGTTGTTGATAATTTTGATAACATTGGGAATTATTTTGATTAACGGGATTATCGCAAGGATTGCAAAGAAAAAGCTTCCCTTGTATGTGCTTATCACCTTCGCTTGAATTACTCTCAACAATAACCATCGGTTTTCTTATAACTTTTAAAGATTTTTCCTCCATCAATTTCTTCCCTTCGCACAAAGTCAACGAATCAACATTACATCGATTCGTAACCGAATTAACAGTAAAATGAGTCCTCCCTTTCCCAAAAGATTCCTCTTTAACAACATTCGTCGCAAACGAACTACTCGTCGGTTTCCACTGAGCCCAATAAGACTCCTCCAAACTATTATTTATAACATGACTCGATTTCTTAAAACTCACAATACTCGAAGGATTTTTTGGAAGATTACTTTTCGATTTTGGTTTTGCATTTTCAACCTCGAATTTTCGCTTAATCACGTCAATGCTCGGCCCAGTTTTGCATTCTCTTTCTTTTTGGCGCATCGTGAATCTTTGAGCCAACTCATCGGTGAGTTCTCTTGGTAATTTGACCGGATTTGGTGGTGGGCCTCTTTGGGTGGCGCTCCATTGGTTTTGTGTTTGGCTCGGATTTGTGAATGATGGGCCTCTTTGTTGCTCGAAAGTACCTTGGAAGGTTGGATAATCATACATCTTTGAATTTGTTTTTTTTTTAGTTGAATTGTAAATTTTGCAGCCCCGGAAAAACTCTAAACGTCAAGTTGAAGTAAAGTTTGACTTTGATTGTTGAAGGGATTCTTTCAAAGCTTACTTGCCAATTGTGATAAAATTTACATCGATGATTATAACTGAGGTGTGGATGTTCTGCTTTATAAGTCCAACTAACAGATAGAGAAGAAAAGACATGCATAACAAGTCTCTTCTTCTAACAACGTGAATGGAATTGCGGTATGGAGTAAACCTTAACATGCTCAAAGAGTTTTCTGTCTGCAAAAAAAAGTTTTGTGCGTAGTTGATGCTACATCTGCCTATATACACAAAAAGTTGTTCGAAATTAAAAAGAAAGATGCCTCATTAAATAAATTTGGAGATGCACACATCTATAACATCAAACATTACAAGCCATATTCCAAAAAGTAGACTTAATTCCGATCCACTAAATTCGGTATGCATCTCTATAAGTTATAAATAATAATACGATGAAGATTGCCGCATTAAATTTTTTAGAAAAAAAATCTCGACTCGTCAATCTGATCAATTTGTGGCACATTCTAAATATTAAAAATTTTCTTAATCATATTTGAAAAATCGTAAAAAATCGAATTCTTAAGATATGATGATGATTTTTTTTGCGATTTATAAAGGAAAGTCTACAATTTTTCGAGCACAAATCCATCTATGAATATCTCAATTCGTTTTTGAGATATCAAGTTTTGAACTCGTCTTAAATTTGTGGCACTTTTTAGAACTAATAATGTTCGTGTGTATTTTTGAAAAATCTTAAAAAATAGAATTTTTAAGATATCTTGATGAATTTTTTTCTAATTTATAAAGATGATATTATGCATTTCCCGAGATAAATCCATGCGTGACTATCTCAATTCATCTTTGAGATATAAAGTTTTAAACTCAACCCAAACTTGTAGCATTTCATAAAATTAAAAGTATTCTTAATCATTTTTGAAAAATCTTAAAAAATCGAATTTTTAAGATATCTTAATATTTTTTTGTGATTTATAAAGAAAAGCCTGTACCTTTCCAAAAATAAAACCATCCGTGAGTATCTCAATTGGTTTTTGAGATATCAAGTTTTGAACTCGTCTCAAATTTGTGGCACTTTTTAAAACTAATAATATTCTTAAGCATTTTAAAAAAATCTTAAAAAATCGAATTCTTGAGATATCTTAATGAACTATTCCTGATTTATAGAAGAAAGTATCTATTTCCTAGTGATGAAACCGGAATTTGGAAATATTTATTCGTTTTTGAGATATACACCATTAAATTCAACGTGAACATTTACGGCTCTCTCAAGTTAATTAAAAATCACAAAAAATCGAATTCTTGAAATATTTTAATGATACATTCAAAATTTATAAAGGCAAGTGTCTATTTTGTCACGGTGAGAACCAAATTAGAAAATCTTTATTCGTTTTTGAGATAAAGATTATGTAAGTTAACCTAATTTTTATGATTTTTTGAAATTAATGATCTTATTTTAAAAAGTCACGAATAATCGAACTCTTAAGATATCTTAATGAATTATTCATGATTTATAGAGGAAAGTGTCTACTTTCTCGTGATGAAAGCGGATCTTGAAAATATTTATTCGATTATGAATTCAACGTAAACATATATGGCAATCTCAAGTTAATTAAAAATCACAAAAAACCGAATTCTTGAGATATGTTAATGATACAATCAAAATTTATAGAGGTAAATGTCTATTTTGTCATGCTGAGAACCAGATTAGAAATTCTTTATTCGTTTTTGAAATAAAGATTATTTAAGTTAACCTAATTTTTATGATATTTTCAAATTGATAATCATGTTTTAAGAAATCACGAAAAATCTTAAGATATCTTAATGCATTATTTATGATTTCTAGAGGAAAGTGTCTATTTTCTTGTGATGAAAGCGGATCTTGAAAATATTTATTCGTTTTTGAGATATAAATCATTAAATTCAACGTGAACGTTTATGGCTATCTCAAGTTAATTAAAAATCACCAAAAATCGAATTCTTGAGATATTTTAATGAAACATTCAAAATTTATAGAAGCAAGTGTCTATTTTATCATGGTGAGAACCAAATTAGAAAATTTTTATTCGTTTTTGAGATAAAGATTATTTAAGCTAACCTAATTTTTTATGATTTTTTGTAATTAATAATCTTGTTTTAAAAAATTACGAAAAATCGAATTCTTAAGATATCTTAATGAATTATTCATGATTTATAAAGGAAAGTGTTTACTTTCTCGTGATGAAAGCGGATCTAGAAAATATTGATTCGTTTTTGAGATATAAATCATTAAATTCAACGTAAACACTTGCAGCTGTCTCAAGTTAATTAAAAATTACCAAAAATCGAATTCTTGAGATATATTAATGAAACATTCAATATTTATAGAGGAAAGTGTCTATTTTCTCGTGATGAAAGCGGATCTTGAAAATATTTATTCGATTTTGAGATATAAATCATTAAATTCAACGTGAACATTTGTGGCTATCTCAAGTTAATTAAAAATCACCAAAAATCGAATTCTTGAGATATATTAATGAAACATTCAATATTTATAGAGGAAAGTGTCTATTTTCTCGTGATGAAAGCGGATCTTGAAAATATTTATTCGATTTTGAGATATAAATCATTAAATTCAACGTGAACATTTATGGCTATCTCAAGTTAATTAAAAATGACCAAAAATCGAATTCTTAAGATAATTTAATGATACATTCAAAATTTATAGAGGAAATTGTCTATTTTATCATGGTGAAAACCAAATTAGAAAATCTTTATTGGTTTTTGAGATAAAGATTATTTAAGTTAACCTATTTTTTATGATTTTTTCAAATTAATAATCTTGTTTTAAAAAATCACGAAAAATCGAATTCATAAGATATCTTAATGAATTATTCATGATTTGTAAAGGAAAGTGTTTACTTTCTCGTGATGAAAGCGGATCTTGAAAATCTTTATTCGTTTTTGAGATGTAAATCATTAAATTCAACGTGAACATTTAAGGCTATCTCAAGTTAATTAAAAATTACCAAAAATCGAATTCTTGAGATATTTTAATGAAACAGTCAAAATTTATAGAGGAAAGTGTCTATTTTGTCATGGTGAAAACCAAATTAGAAAATCTTTATTGGTTTTTGAGATAAAGATTATTTAAGTTAACCTATTTTTTATGATTTTTTTAAATTAATAATCTTGTTTTAAAAAATCACGAAAAATCGAATTCATAAGATATCTTAATGAATTATTCATGATTTGTAAAGGAAAGTGTTTACTTTCTCGTGATGAAAGCGGATCTTGAAAATCTTTATTCGTTTTTGAGATGTAAATCATTAAATTCAACGTGAACATTTAAGGCTATCTCAAGTTAATTAAAAATTACCAAAAATCGAATTCTTGAGATATTTTAATGAAACAGTCAAAATTTATAGAGGAAAGTGTCTATTTTGTCATGGTGAAAACCAAATTAGAAAATCTTTATTCGTTTTTGAAATAAAGATTATTTAAATTAACCTAATTTTTTATGATTTTTTGAAATTAATAATCTTGTTTTAAAAAATTACGAAAAATCGGATTCTTAAGATATCTTAATGAACTATTCATGATTTATTGAGGAAAGTGTCTATTTTCTCGTGATGAAAGCGGATCTTTAAAATATTTATTCGTTTTTGAGATATAAATCATTAAATTCAACATGAATATTTGCAGCTATCTTAAGTTAATTAAAAATCACCAAAAATAGAATTCTTGAGATATTTTAATGATACATTAAAAATTTATAGAGGCAAGTGTCTATTTTGTCATGGTGAGAACCAAATTAGAAAATCTTTATTCATTTTTGAGATAAAGATTATTTAAGTTAACCTAATTTTTTATGATTTTTTCAAATTAATAATCTTAATTTAAAAAAGTCACGAAAAATCGAATTCTTAAGATATCTTAATGAACTATTCACGATTTATAGAGGAAAGTGTCTATTTTCTCGTGATGAAAGCGGATCTTGAAAATCTTTATTCGTTTTTGAGATGTAAATCATTAAATTCAACGTGAACATTTAAGGCTATCTCAAGTTAATTAAAAATTACCAAAAATCGAATTCTTGAGATATTTTAATGAAACAGTCAAAATTTATAGAGGAAAGTGTCTATTTTGTCATGGTGAAAACCAAATTAGAAAATCTTTATTGGTTTTTGAGATAAAGATTATTTAAGTTAACCTATTTTTTATGATTTTTTTAAATTAATAATCTTGTTTTAAAAAATCACGAAAAATCGAATTCATAAGATATCTTAATGAATTATTCATGATTTGTAAAGGAAAGTGTTTACTTTCTCGTGATGAAAGCGGATCTTGAAAATCTTTATTCGTTTTTGAGATGTAAATCATTAAATTCAACGTGAACATTTAAGGCTATCTCAAGTTAATTAAAAATTACCAAAAATCGAATTCTTGAGATATTTTAATGAAACAGTCAAAATTTATAGAGGAAAGTGTCTATTTTGTCATGGTGAAAACCAAATTAGAAAATCTTTATTCGTTTTTGAAATAAAGATTATTTAAATTAACCTAATTTTTTATGATTTTTTGAAATTAATAATCTTGTTTTAAAAAATTACGAAAAATCGGATTCTTAAGATATCTTAATGAACTATTCATGATTTATTGAGGAAAGTGTCTATTTTCTCGTGATGAAAGCGGATCTTTAAAATATTTATTCGTTTTTGAGATATAAATCATTAAATTCAACATGAATATTTGCAGCTATCTTAAGTTAATTAAAAATCACCAAAAATCGAATTCTTGAGATATTTTAATGATACATTAAAAATTTATAGAGGCAAGTGTCTATTTTGTCATGGTGAGAACCAAATTAGAAAATCTTTATTCATTTTTGAGATAAAGATTATTTAAGTTAACCTAATTTTTTATGATTTTTTCAAATTAATAATCTTAATTTAAAAAAGTCACGAAAAATCGAATTCTTAAGATATCTTAATGAACTATTCACGATTTATAGAGGAAAGTGTCTATTTTCTCGTGATGAAAGCGGATCTTGAAAATATTTATTCGTTTTTGAGATATGAATCATTAAATTCAACATGAACATTTATGGCTATCTCAAGTTAATTAAAAATCACCAAAAATCGAATTCTTGAGATATTTTAATGATACATACAAAATTGATAGAGGCAAGTGTCTATTTTGTCATGGTAAGAACCAAATTAGAAAATCTTTATTCGTTTTTGAGATAAAGATTATTTAAGTTAACCTAATTTTTTATGATTTTTTCAAATTAATAATCTTGCTTTAAAAAATCACGGAAAATGGAATTCTTAAGATATCTTAATGAATTATTCATGATTTATAAAGGAAAGTGTTTACTTTCTCGTGATGAAAGCGGATCTTGAAAATATTGATTCGTTTTTGAGATATAAATCATTAAATTCAACGTAAACATTTGCAGCTATCTCAAGTTAATAAAAATCATCAAAAATCGAATTCTTGAGATATTTTAATGAAACATTCAAAAGTTATAGAGGAAAGTGTCTATTTTGTCATGGTAAGAACCAAATTAGAAAATCTTTATTCGTTTTTGAGATAAAGATTATTTAAGTTAACCTAATTTTTTATGATTTTTTCAAATTAATAATCTTGCTTTAAAAAAATCACGGAAAATGGAATTCTTAAGATATCTTAATGAATTATTCATGATTTATAAAGGAAAGTGTTTACTTTCTCATGATGAAAGCGGATCTTGAAAATATTGATTCGTTTTTGAGATATAAATCATTAAATTCAACATAAACATTTGCAGCTATCTCAAGTTAATAAAAATCATCAAAAATCGAATTCTTGAGATATTTTAATGAAACATTCAAAAGTTATAGAGGAAAGTGTCTATTTTGTTATGATGAGAACCAAATTAGAAAATCTTTATTCGTTTTTGAGATAAAGATTATTTAAGTTAACCTAATTTTTTATGATTTTTTCAAATTAATAATCTTGCTTTAAGAAATCACGGAAAATGGAATTCTTAAGATATCTTAATGAATTATTCATGATTTATAAAGGAAAGTGTTTACTTTCTCGTGATGAAAGCGGATCTTGAAAATATTGATTCGTTTTTGAAATATAAATCATTAAATTCAACGTAAACATTTGCAGCTATCTCAAGTTAATAAAAATCATCAAAAATCGAATTCTTGAGATATTTTAATGAAACATTCAAAAGTTATAGAGGAAAGTGTCTATTTTGTCATGGTAAGAACCAAATTAGAAAATCTTTATTCGTTTTTGAGATAAAGATTATTTAAGTTAACCTAATTTTTTATGATTTTTTCAAATTAATAATCTTGCTTTAAAAAATCACGGAAAATGGAATTCTTAAGATATCTTAATGAATTATTCATGATTTATAAAGGAAAGTGTTTACTTTCTCGTGATGAAAGCGGATCTTGAAAATATTGATTCGTTTTTGAGATATAAATCATTAAATTCAACGTAAACATTTGCAGCTATCTCAAGTTAATAAAAATCATCAAAAATCGAATTCTTGAGATATTTTAATGAAACATTCAAAAGTTATAGAGGAAAGTGTCTATTTTGTCATGGTAAGAACTAAATTAAAAAATCTTCATTCGTTTTTGAGATAAAGATTATTTAAGTTAACCTAATTTTTTATGATTTTTTCAAATTAATAATCTTGCTTTAAAAAATCACGGAAAATGGAATTCTTAAGATATCTTAATGAATTATTCATGATTTATAAAGGAAAGTGTTTACTTTCTCATGATGAAAGCGGATCTTGAAAATATTGATTCGTTTTTGAGATATAAATCATTAAATTCAACGTAAACATTTGCAGCTATCTCAAGTTAATAAAAATCATCAAAAATCGAATTCTTGAGATATTTTAATGAAACATTCAAAAGTTATAGAGGAAGGTGTCTATTTTGTTATGATGAGAACCAAATTAGAAAATCTTTATTCGTTTTTGAAATAAAGATTATTTAAGTTAACCTATTTTTTTATGATTTTTTGAATTTAATAATCTTGTTTTAAAAAATCACGAAAAATCGAATTCTTAAGATATCTTAATGAATTATTCATGATTCATAAAGAAAAGTGTCTATTTTCTCGTGATGAAAAAGAATCCTGAAAATATTTATTCGTTTTTGAGATACAAATCATAAAATTCAACGTGAACATATGCAGCTATCTCAAGTAATTTAAAAATTACCAAAAATCGAATTCTTGAGATATTTTAATGATACATTCAAAATTTATAGAGGTAAATGTCTATTTTGTCATGCTGCGAACCAAATTAGAAAATCTTTATTCGTTTTTGAGATAAAGATTATTTAAGTTAACCTAATTTTTTATGATTTTTTTAAATTAACAATCTTGTTTTAAAAAATCACGAAAATCGAATTCTTAAGATATTTTAATGAGCTATTCATGATTTATAAAGGAAAGTGTCTATTTTCTCGTTATGAAAGCGGATCTTAAAAATATCTATTCGTTTTTGAGATATAAATCATTAAATTCAACGTGAACATTTATGGCTAACTCAAATTAATTAAAAATCACCAAAAATCAAATTCTTGAGATATTTTAAAGAAACATTCAAAATTTCTAGAGGTAAATGCCTATTTTGTCATGGTGAAAACCAAATTAGAAAATCTTTATTCGTTTTTGAGATAAAGATTAGTTAAGTTAACCTAATTTTTTGTGATTTTTTGAAATTAATAATCTTGTTTTAAAAAATCACGGAAAATCGAATTCTTAAGATATCTTAATGAGCTATTCATGATTTATAAAGGAAAGTGTATGTTTTCTTGTGGTGAAAGCGGATCTTGAAAATATTTATTCGTTTTTGAGATATAAATCATTAAATTCAACGTGAACATTTACGAACTTTTAACTTCTCGCCTGAACGGTCTCTGTTTCCATTCATCTGGAAAGTTGCATACCAAAAATGAAATCTCCTCATGGGTGACTTCCGTCCAATTTCAATCTTATTTGCGTTGTCAAAAGCTATTGAGGTATCTTGAGTTTAATTTGATCAATAATCTGCTGTCGGGTTTCCATGGGCCATAGCACAACAACTTCATTAATTAGAATTTCTGATGATGTTCTATTTGTTGTTGATTTTTTTGAGTGCGTATATTATGATAACAAATGTGGGAGTTTTTCAGGGAAGTGTTTTGGGTCCTTTGCTTTTTTAAGTTTGTTTTATTTTCTATTTATTTATATGCTGATGACCTCAAAATCTACACTTTTACAAGTGCTGATAATCTTCCAGATGCTATGCTGCGCCTCAATGGCGACTTCTCTAGTATCTTTGGGTGGTTTATTCATGGGCTTAAGCTTAACCCTTCAAAAGCTAAAGCCATTGCATTTAGTTCTCATCCTTTGTTGTTGAGGTTGGACTCTAAGTATTTGATATATCTAGTGCTTGATGACGTCACTATCAGATTTACTGATTTTATTAAAAATCTTGGCGTGACTATGGACTCAACACTCTCTTGGAGGCCATAAAAATAAATATTATTTATTATTAAAAAGAAAAATTCATTGTCTTACATTGTTTCCAATTTTTATTTATTAATAATTACAATTTGGGTTTGAATCAAAACAAACAAAAACATCGATAAATCATAAAAAATATTTATTAGAATAATTTTGTTAGTCATTAAAACATATTAAAATTACATATCAATTGTATATTATATTGCAACTAATTTTATTATATTGTGCACGTATTTTTAGCCACGCAAAAATGATATAAGAATCAATTATAAGAATTCATTTAGCATTTCATTTGTATAAAAATAGTGCAAAATTCACAAAAGAATTTCGTTATTAACTCGTGTCTCATTTCATTTTTTTTATTTATTAATTATTTTTTATTATTTTTTTCAAAAATTTTTTCATATATGACTTTCGCGTGACTAATTTTTATTGCCCCCTTTTTTAAAGATGTTTTAATAAATTTTTTTTTTGAGGGGGTATCGAAATTTATATCACAAAAAGGAAATAATAAAAAACGTTATTATTCACAAGTAGCTCGTAAGAGCAGGAAAAATACTTAAACATATCACTTTTATGATATAGCTCTAAAAAATTTTTTTTTAATTTTTATTTTTTAATTTTTCTTTTTAAATTTTTCTTTTTTAATTTTTCGTTTTTTTTTAATTAATTTACACAAAAAGTAACAACGATAATTTAATTTAATTTTTATATCCTCGATTTATTTGTAAAAAAAAAAACGATTTTTTTGTTTGAAATAAACTTAGAGCTACTTCATATTTTTTTTATTATATTTTTTTTATATTTATTTATATAGTTTATATATTTTCACAGTAGTATAAAATTTTTTCTCACACACAATTTAAAAAAGTCTTTCAATTTGTTAAAAGTCCTACTAGAGATATATTTTTTAAGATACATAATCTACAAGATAAGTTTTTTTCTTTCTACTTTTTTTTTAAATAACATTAAGGTGTTTAAGATACTAATTTTTTCTTTTATTTATTTATTCTTTTTACAAAAAAAGGGGTTTATTTTAGAAATTCCCACTTCTGTGATTTTTTCTCACCTTTTTCGACTATTT
Organism: Onthophagus sagittarius; assembly: GCA_036711965.1. Classification (NCBI taxonomy): domain Eukaryota; kingdom Metazoa; phylum Arthropoda; class Insecta; order Coleoptera; family Scarabaeidae; genus Onthophagus; species Onthophagus sagittarius. Next base: position 54,153,200 of record JASERS010000005.1, read on the forward strand.
TTATCTCAATTTTTTAATTTAACAAATTAAATTAAATTAAATTAAAATCTTTTTAAAAATAGTCTTATTTTTTTTTGCTATTCTGCATATGGCAAAACTATGGCAAATGGGACATTTTTATTACCACTTCCTAACATATTATAACTCAAAAAAACAGCGCTACATTTTTACAAGATTTTTTTTACATACATTTTTTTTTACATTGTGTAGATTGGAATAATTCTGTGCTCTGATCAATTTGTGGCACTTTCTAAATATTAGAAATTTTCTTAATCATATTTAAAAAATCGTAAAAAATCGAATTCTTATGATATGATGATGATTCTTTTTGCGGTTTATGAAGGAAAGTCTGTACTTTTCCGAGAATAAATTCATCCGTGAGTATCTCAATTCGTTTCTGAGATAACCAGTTTTGAACTCATCCTAAATTTGTGGCACTTTTTAAAACTAATAAATGTTCTTAAGCATTCTTGAAAAATCTTAAAAAATAGAATGCTGAAGATATCTTAATGAATTTTTTGTGATTTATAGAGAAAAGCCTACACTTTTCTAAGGACAAAACCATCGGTGAGTATCTCAATTCGTTTTTGAGATATCAAGTTTTGAACTCGTCTCAAATTTGTGGTACTTTTTAAAACTAATAATGTTCTTACGCATTTTAAAAAAATCTTAAAAAATTGAATTCTTAAGATATCTTAATGAACTATTCATGATTTGTAAAGGAAAGTGTCTATTTCCTCGTGATGAAAGCGGATCTTGAAAATCTTTATTCGATTTTGAGATATAAATCATTAAATTCAACGTAAACATATACGGCAATCTCAAGTTAATTAAAAATCACAAAAAACCGAATTCTTGAGATATGTTAATGATACAATAAAAATGTATAGAGGTAAATGTCTATTTTGTCATGGTGAGAACCAAATTAGGAAATCTTTATTCGTTTTTGAAATAAAGATTATTTAAGTTAACCTAATTTTTTATGATATTTTCAAATTCACGAAAACCACGAAAAATCTTAAGATATCTTAATGCATTATTCATGATTTATAAAGGAAAGTGTCTATTTTCTTGTGATGAAAGCGGATCTTGAAAATATTTATTCATTTTTGAGATATAAAGCATTAAATTTAACGCGAACATTTATGGCTCTCTCAAGTTAATTAAAATTCACAAAAAAACGAATTCTTGAGATATTTTAATGATACATTCAAAATTTATAGAGGAAAGTGTTTATTTTGTCACGGTCAGAACCAAATTACAAAATTTTTATTCGTTTTTGAATTAAAGATTATTTAAGTTAACCTAAGTTTTTAGGATTTTTTCAAACTAACAATCTTGTTTTAAAAAATCACGAAAAATCGAATTCTTAAGATATCTTAATGAGCTATTCATGATTTATAAAGGAAAGTGTCTATTTTCTCGTGATGAAAGCGGATTTTAAAAATATTTATTCGTTTTTGAGATATAAATCATTAAATTCAACGTGAACACTTACGGCTATTTCAAGTTAATTAAAAATCACCAAAAATCGAATTCTTGAGATATTTTAATGATACATTCAAAATTTATAGAGGAAAGTGTCTATTTTGTCATAGTGAAAACCAACTTAAAAAATCTTTATTCGTTCTTGAGATAAAGATTATTTAAGTTAACCTATTTTTCTATGGTTTTCTCAAATTAATAATCTTGTTTTAAAAAATCACGAAAAATCGAATTCTTAAGACATCTTAATGAGCTATTCATGATTTATAAAGGAAAGTGTCTATTTTCTCGTGATGAAAGCGGATTTTAAAAATATTTATTCGTTTTTGAGATATAAATCATTAAATTCAACGTGAACACTTACGGCTATTTCAAGTTAATTAAAAATCACCAAAAATCGAATTCTTGAGATATTTTAATGAAACATTCAAAATTTATAGAGGAAAGTGTCTATTTTGTCATAGTGAAAACCAACTTAAAAAATCTTTATTCGTTCTTGAGATAAAGATTATTTAAGTTAACCTATTTTTCTATGGTTTTCTCAAATTAATAATCTTGTTTTAAAAAATCACGAAAAATCGAATTCTTAAGATATCTTAATGAGCTATTCATAATTTATAAAGGAAAGTGCCTATTTTCTCGTGATGAAAGCGGATCTTGAAAATATTTATTCGATTTTCAGATATAAATCATTAAATTCAACGTGAACATTTATGGCTCTCAATTTAATTAAAAATCACCAAAAATCGAATTCTTGAGATATTTTAATCAAACAATCAAAATTTATAGAGGAAAGTGTCTATTTTATCATGGTGAAAACCAAATTAGAAAATCTTTATTCGTTCTTGAGATAAAGATTATTTAAGTTAACCTAACCTTTTATAATTTTTCGAAATTAACAATCTTGTTTTAAAAAATCACGAAAAATCGAATTCTTAAGATATCTTAATGAGCTATTTATGATTTATAAAGGAAAGTGTCTATTTTCTCGTGATGAAAGCGGATCTTGAAAATATTTAATCGTTTCTGAGATATAAATCATTAAATTCAACATGAACATTTATGACAATCTCAAGCTAATTAAAAATCACAAAAAACCGAATTCTTGAGATATATTAATGAAACATTCAAAATTTATAGAGATAAGTGTCTATTTTCTCGTGATGAAAACGGATCTTGAAAATATTCATTCGATTTTGAGATATAAATCATTAAATTCAACGTGAACATTTATGGCTATCTCAAGTTAATTAAAAATCACCAAAAATCGAATTCTTAAGATATCTTAATGAATTATTCATGATTTATAAAGGAAAGTGTTTACTTTCGCGTGATGAAAGCGGATCTTGAAAATCTTTATTCGTTTTTGAAATATAAATCATTAAATTCATCGTGAACATTTACGACTATCTCAAATTAATTAAAAATCACCAAAAATCGAATTCTTGAGATATTTTAATGAAACATTCAAAATTTATAGAGGCAAGTGTCTATTTTGTCATGCTGATAACCAAATTAGAAAATCTTTATTCGTTTTTGAGATAAAGATTATTTAAGATAACCCAATTTTTTATAATTTTTTGAAATTAACAATTTTGTTTTAAAAAATCATGAAAAATCGAATTCTTAAGATATCTTAATGCATTATTCATGATTTACAGAGAAAAGTGTCTGTTTTCTCGTGATGAAAGCGGATCTTGAAAATATTTATTCCTTTTTTAGATGTAAACCACTAAATTCAACGTGACATTTACGGCTATCTCAAGTTAATTAAAAATCACCAAAAATCGAATTCTTGAGATATTCTAATGATACATGCAAAATTTATACAGGCAAGTGTCTATTTTGTTATGGTGAGAACCAAATTAGAAAATCTTTATTCGTTTTGGAGATAAAGATTATTTAAGTTAACCTAATTTTTTATGATTTTTTGAAATTAATAATCTTGTTTTAAAAAAATCATGAAAAATCGAATTCTTAAGATATCTTAATGAGCTGTTCATGATTTATAAAGGAAGGTGTCTATTTTCTCGTGATGAATGTGGATCTTGAAAATATTTATTCGATTTTGAGATATAAATCATTACATTTAACGTGAACATTTATGGCTATCTCAAGTTAATTAAAAATCACCAAAAACCGAATTCGTGAGATATTCTAATGAAACATTCAAAATTTATAGAGGAAAGTGTCAAATTTTATCATGGTGAAAACCAAATTAGAAAATCTTTATTCGTTTTGGAGATAAAGATTATTTAAGTTAACCTAATTTTTTATGATTTTTTGAAATTAATGATCTTTTTTTTTAAATCCACGAAAAATGGAATTCTTAAGATATATTAATGAGCTATTCATGATTTATAGAAAAAAGTGTCTGTTTTCTCGTTATGAAAGCGGATCTTGAAAATATTTATTCGTTTTTGAGATATAAGTCATTAAATTCAACGTGAACACTTTTTTTATTCAAATTTATTCTTAAAAAGAAAAAAATCATTTTCTTATATTTTTGCCAATTCTTATTTATTATATTAATAAATACGTTTTGGGTTTGAATCAAAACAAACAAAAACATCGATAAATCATAAAAAATATTTATTAGAATAATTTTGTTAGTCATTAAAACATATTAAAATTACATATCAATTGTATATTATATTGCAACTAATTTTATTATATTGTGCACGTATTTTTAGCCACGCAAAAATGATATAAGAATCAATTATAAGAATTCATTTAGTATTTGTATAAAAATAGTGCAAAATTCACAAAAGAATTTCGTTATTAACTCGTGTCTCATTTCATTTTGTTTATTTATTAATTATTTTTTATTATTTTTTTCAAAAATTTTTTCATATATGACTTTCGCGTGACAAATTTTTATTGCCCCCTTTTTTAAAGATGTTTTAATAAATTTTTTTTTTGAGGGGGTATCGAAATTTATATCACAAAAAGGAAATAATAAAAAACGTTATTATTCACAAGTAGCTCGTAAGAGCAGGAAAAATACTTAAACATATCACTTTTATGATATAGCTCTAAAAAATTTTTTTTTAATTTTTATTTTTTAATTTTTCTTTTTAAATTTTTCTTTTTTAATTTTTCGTTTTTTTTTAATTAATTTACACAAAAAGTAACAACGATAATTTAATTTAATTTTTATATCCTCGATTTATTTGTAAAAAAAAAAACGATTTTTTTGTTTGAAATAAACTTAGAGCTACTTCATATTTTTTTTTATTATATTTTTTTTATATTTATTTATATAGTTTATATATTTTCACAGTAGTATAAAATTTTTTCTCACACACAATTTAAAAAAGTCTTTCAATTTGTTAAAAGTCCTACTAGAGATATATTTTTTAAGATACATAATCTACAAGATAAGTTTTTTTCTTTCTACTTTTTTTTAAATAACATTAAGGTGTTTAAGATACTAATTTTTTCTTTTATTTATTTATTTTTTTTACAAAAAAAGGGTTTTATTTTAGAAATTCCCACTTCTTTGATTTTTTCTCACCTTTTTCGACTATTTTTATCTCAATTTTTTAATTTAACAAATTAAATTAAATTAAATTAAAATCTTTTTAAAAATAGTCTTATTTTTTTTTTTGCTATTCTGCATATGGCAAAACTATGGCAAATGGGACATTTTTATTTCCACTTCCTAACATATTATAACTTAAAAAAACAGCGTTACATTTTTACACGATTTTTTTTACATACATTTTTTTTACATTGTGTAGATTGGAACAATTCTGTGCTCATTAATTTATTTATATTTTTTTTGAATTATATTTTAGGATTATATGGTTATTTTTAATCAATAATAAATCAATTTAATTATTTTTTTTTTTGTTAAATTAAGCACAAATAATTTTTTTTTTGTTATAATTGACTTCATTATTGCTAAAAATTTGATTAAACGGAAAATAATTTGGGGGTACACACACCAGTATACAGAATAACACCTTAACTCACAAAAAATGTATTTTACCTCATTTTCCTGAATAACGTGGGTGATGGCATCAAATTTTTTCATCAATACAAATTTATTCGAAAAGAATCATTACAATTAATATATATAATATATATCTAAGTTATGTACAAAAAACTTTTTTATTAGTAAAATTTTCCTGGCTCGATTATTTCATCGATCGAATCAAATCAACCACTTTTTCATTATTATCCGAAGTGTTGCTTAAAAAGTTCGTGAGTTAGTTCGATTCCTTATTTTTATTTTATCCTTATTATTATTATTATTAATTTTTTCATTTTCTTTCATTGGTCACTAGTGCACTGAGATAATGATGGCTGGTGTAGTCGTGCTTCGTCGACTTCTGGGGCGTCCTTCAACTCCCTTTCCTCCTCCTTCACAACGTTCAAACTCCTCGGGGTTAAAGTTCGCCCTTTCGCCGACTCTCACCAACAAAACACCGAAAGCTCACCCCCATGATCCGCGGTATGACTCCATGCGGTCACAGAATGAGTCGTTAACTGTAACATAATAACAAAAGATTACGTTATTTTCATTCAAAACTGTAAATATTTAAGATATATATACAAATAATGTAGGGATATTGATTTTTAGCTAAAAAATTTAAAGCCTTTATAAGCGAATAAGCCGAATTGCGAAATATGATGATCCTTGTATCTCAATTCTCATCCTTCACTTTCAAAAGACTTGAAATGTTTGCAAAAGATTTGACACTGTCGGAAGACGTGAAACTGCTTCAAATAGACTTGAAATGCAATGTTTCCTGGAAGCAGGCTTGAACTGCTTCAAATGATACTACTTCAAAAAAACTGGATACTGATTGAAAAAAACCAGAAAAGCTTCTAGAAGATCAGATATCGCGTCCAGAACACTTGTTCTACTTCTAGATGTCTAAATATTACTTTCAAAAAGCTTGAAATGTTTAAAAATAACTTGATACTGCTCCCAGAAGACTTGATTTTGCTTCCAAAAGCCATGATTTTGCTTCCAGAAGACTTTATTTTGCTTTCAGAAGACTTGAATCTGCTTCCAGAAGACTTGAATCTGTTTCCAGAAGTTTTGATTCTGCTTCCAGAAGACTTGATTCTGCTTCCAGAAGCCCTGATTTTGCTTCCAAAAGACTTTATTTTGCTTCCAGAAGACTTGAATCTGCTTCCAGAAGTCTTGATTCTGCTTCCAGAAGCCTTGATTCTGCTTGCAGAGACATTAAATGTAAAAGAGTTTTTCAGTAGATTTAATATTACTCCCAGAAGACTTGGTACTGCTTTTGGAAGACTTGATTCTGATTCCAGAAAACTTGATTCTGCTTTCAGAAGACTTGAATCTGCTTCCAGAAGCCTTGAATCTGCTTCCAGAAGCCTTGATCCTGCTTCCAAAAGCCCTGAATCTGCTTCCAGAAGACTTGATTCTGTTTTCACAAGACTTGATTCTGCTTGCAGAGACTTGAAATATAAAAGAGTCTTCTGGAAAACTTGATTCTGCTTCCAGGAAACTTGATTCTGCTTTCAAAAAACTTGATTTTGCTTCCAGGAGACTTGAATCTGCTTCTAGAAGTCTTGATTCTGCTTCCAGAAGCCTTGATTCTGCTTGCAGAGACATTAAATGTAAAAGAGTTTTTCAGTAGATTTAATATTACTCCCAGAAGACTTGGTACTGCTTTTGGAAGACTTGATTATGATTCCAGAAAACGTGATTCTGCTTTCAGAAGACTTGAATCTGCTTCCAGAAGCCTTGAATCTGCTTCCAGAAGCCTTGATCCCGCTTCCAGAAGCTCTGAATCTGTTTCCAGAAGACTTGATTCTACTTCCACAAGACTTGATTCTGCTTGCAGAGACTTGAAATATAAAAGAGTCTTCTGGAAAACTTGATTCTGCTTCCAGGAAACTTGATTCTGCTTTCAAAAAACTTGATTTTGCTTCCAGGAGACTTGAATCTGCTTCTAGAAGTCTTGATTCTGCTTCCAGAAGCCTTGATTCTGCTTGCAGAGACATTAAATGTAAAAGAGTTTTTCAGTAGATTTAATATTACTCCCAGAAGACTTGGTACTGCTTTTGGAAGACTTGATTCTGATTCCAGAAAACTTGATTCTGCTTTCAGAAGACTTGAATCTGCTTCCAGAAGCCTTGAATCTGCTTCCAGAAGCCTTGATCCCGCTTCCATAAGCTCTGAATCTGTTTCCAGAAGACTTGATTCTACTTCCACAAGACTTGATTCTGCTTGCAGAGACTTGAAATATAAAAGAGTCTTCTGGAAAACTTGATTCTGCATCCAGGAAACTTGATTCTGCTTTCAAAAGACTTGATTTTACTTCCAGGAGACTTGAATCTGCTTTCAGAAGCCTTGATTCTGTTTCCAGAAGACTTGATTCGGCTTCCACAAGACTTGATTCTGCTTGCAGAGACTTGAAATATAAAAGAGTCTTCTGGAAAACTTGATTCTGCTTCCAGGAAACTTGATTCTGCTTTCAAAAGACTTCATTCTGCTTCCAGAAGACTTGAAGCTGCTTGCAGAAGCCTTGATTCTGCTTCCAGAAGATTTGATTCTGCTTGCAAAGACTTGAAATGTAAAAGAATTTTTCAGTAGATTTAATATTACTCCCAGAAGACTTGATACTGCTTCTGGAAGACTTGATTCTGATTCCAGAAAACTTGATTCTGCTTTCAAAAGACTTGAATCTGCTTCCAGAAGCCCTGATTCTGGTTTCAGGAGACCTGATTTTGCTTCTACAAGACTTGATTCTGCTTGCAGAAACATGAAATGCAAAAAAAACTTTCAGTAGATTTAATATTGCGAAGGCTTGATATTGTTTCTGGAAGACATGATTCTGCTTCCAGGAAACTTGATTCTGCTTTCAAAAGACTTGATTCTGCTTCCAGAAGACTTGAATCTGCTTGCAGAAGCCTTGATTCTGCTTCCAGAAGATTTGATTCTGCTTGCAGAGACTTGAAATGTAAAAGAGTTTTTCAGTATATTTAATATTACTCTCAGAAGACTTGATACTGTTTCTAGTAGACTTGATTCAACTTCGAGGAAACTTGATTCTGCTTTCAAAAGACTTGATTCTGCTTCTAGGAAACTTGATTCTGCTTTCAAAAGACTTGATTCTGCTTCCAGAAGACTTGATTCTGCTTGCAGAGACTTGAAATGTAAAAGAGTTTTTCAGTAAATTTAATATTACTCCCAGAAGATTTGATACTGCTTCTAGCAGACTTGATTCAGTTTCAAGGGAACCTGATTTTGCATTCAAAAGACTTGATTCTTGCAAGATGTTCAAAAATATGATATTAAAATAATGTTAAAAATGAACTTTAAATGTAAAGAAACTTATTTTAACACAAAAAAGTTGTGTTTTTATACTGAATTGCATCTTATTTATCAATATATATTAAATAACAATTATTATTTATGGAAAAAGTATCTGAACTTTAAGAACCTCTCGAAGACGTATGAACCATGATACAACATTTTAACATCCGCCAATTTCTGAACACCCTGTATAGTGTATGGAAGAGGATGCTGCCAATAAATTTGTAGTATTTAAGATGATAATTTGATGATAATTTATAATGATGATAATTTAAGATGATGATCTGACTCATCATTTGAAGAACAATAATAGCTCATAGAACCAACATGTTGGCAGACTTTAAATTGATAAACATAGCATTGGAGACATAATAGCTCATGCTGCCAACAAATTGGCAGTCTTTAAGATAATGTATAGTGTTTAAAATTATAATTGCTCATGCTGCCAACAAGTTGGCAGACTTCAAATTGATGAGCATGACATTTGAGACATAATAGCTCATGATATCAACATGTTAGCAATGTCTAAGATAATGTACAGTGTTTGGAACAGTAATAGCACATGCAGTTAACATTAACATACATTCATACAAGAATGCTAACTGATTTATTTGCTCATGTCTAACAAATTTTTTAAAACCGTTCTATTATATTCATTTTACTTCTTTCATTTTGGTTTTCCATATTTTTCTATCAGTATGAAGTTGTGATCAAAATTTCTTGGTATAATTTTACAGTAAAATGATCTAATAATCTCTTCATAACTAAGAAAATTACAAGTACTGCGTAACAGGGATTAATTTGATGTTAATTTTAACTAAACCCTTCTTTTTTTATAATTTTACAAATCCATTCATATCATTAAAGCTTTTGATATAAGAGAGCGCAGTTCGATCAGGCACCCACTGTATATGATAATGGGACCAAAAATCAGTTAAACACTTTCTTGTCAGATATGATAAGAATTCAAAGGGATATAAATGTTTTAATTAAGTGACAAGGAAAGTAATGTTGCCATTACACTACACGATGCTATTCCAAGATAATTTGGTTCAATAGAAGAAAAACAAAACCAATTCTTATCAAGCGATAATAAATCACTACACAATGAATCTGTCAACATGAATGGTGGTAGTCATCATGTTTCTGATGAAATACCTAGGAAATTAGATTTACAAGATATACTACAAAGATCTTCCATGGCTCATTAACATATTCATAACATATTTGGGTATTAGCTAGAACACAAAATTTTGCAGATTTTCCAAAGACGATGGCAGAAGCATTATCACGACCAGATGAACATATTGGAAGAAATTAATTTTCAATAAGTTTAGCTTTTCTGAATGAAGATCTAAAAGACAATGATTCATGCAACAGCCAGAAGATTTTCTTATAAAAAATAGACAAAATAATGTTTACAAGCTTAAAAAGGCTAAAACTATGTTATCGAGCAATGGACCAAAAAAGGTGATAAAGAGGGCAGAGGTTGCCTTCTTATCAACAACTAAGGCAGAGTATGTACATGGTATTAAGCAAGGATTTAACAAATCTTTTGTTGGTGGAGATTATAGGAAAGTTGGATTGCGTTAACATATCCAAAGGAATATGTTTTTGACTTCCTTGGTCATCATATCAGTAGCGATGGTATTCAACCTTCTAAGTCTAGGAAGTTATTTCAGAATTTTCGAAACCAAAAACATTAAATTCCATTCTAGCTCATTCATCCCCTCATGCTTCCATTTATCACTTACCATAAACAAAATTAGGCATACAAAATCAAAAGTATTTCAAATCATCTGAAAATATTTCACGTTTTTTGGAAGTAATATAAAGCTGGAAGCAGTACCAAATCATCTGGAAGCATATCAAGTTTTTCAGAAGCAGATGAAGTCTATTGGAAGCAGTTTAAAATCGTCCAAATGCAGTATCGAGTCTTCTCCTAAAATCAGTATGAAGAAGAAGACTTCATACTGAAATATTATACAAAGTCATATACAAGAAATATCAACTTTTCTAGAAGCAGTATCATGTCTTATTTCAAATAATAGTTGGTAAAATAAGATGATGATATTGAACACCAAATTAATAATGCCGATAACACGCGAAGAAAAAAATGGAGAAAGTAATTTCAGATCATGATTACAATCAATTCAAACTCTTTGAACCTTGCCTATTTCCCTTCGGATTAGAACCGAGTATTGTTAACTTCCTCCTCCTCTTTGAAATCGTGTCTGCAGCCCTGAAGATCACCGATTCGAAAAGAACCCTTTCTCCGCGACGTCGTCGTCGTCGTCTTCGTCGTCGTCGTTGTCGTTCTCCGGTCGACGCGACGGACCGTTTCCCCGAAAAAGCAGTTTCAAATTTCCGCGTATTAAACCGGAAAAGTCGAGTAATGAATATTCAGACTAATTAAAAACCGAATAGAAGCCAGCTCCGGGCTCAAACTCCACGTTCACTCTTTTCTCCCGCCGCTTTTTTCAACGTAAAACTAAAAAGAAAGCAAAAAAAAAACACAGGCGGTGTCGGATTTTTACTTGGGGGAAAGAAAGAAGATGCGGGCCGAAGGGGGAAAGAAAAAGAAAAAAGAAAGAAAACGTCAGTACTCGGCCAAGACTTTACAAAACTGCGCTTGTTTAATGAGGAGGCTTTTTTTTACTTTTAATTTTTTTTTCTCTTTTATTTAGCGTCGCCACGTTTTTTTCACCTTCTTCAAGATCTCGCGATATTCAGCGAAATTGCAGTGGCGCCACTCGACAATAGTTTCGGGAATTGAGGTGGAGCCCCTGTAAATATCCCGTTTCGGTCACCTCGCCTTTTAAATATTTCGAGTGCTTCTTATACCCCGAACACTTCGCATAGTAATGACGAAAAAGGAACAGGAGGAGATAGAACACGGAACCCAACCCAACCCAACTCTTCCAGTTATGTCGACAACGGCGATGGCGACTTATGCCCAAAGACCCCTTCCCGCTTTTTGAAATCACTCCTTTAATCTTTTACACCTTCTACGGATGGTTTTAAGGGTTCCTTTTGTATAACACAATATCTACTTGACCCATCTTTTTTCATGTTTTTAACAAAACGACGAAAATAAAATTCGGCTGCAATTTGGGTATAGAATGCTTTGAGATTTTTAATGAAAAGAAGTATTTCTTCTATACAGGTTAGTCATAATAACTCCGAAGATGTGTTTGATCTTCCGAAATAGACCAAACAGGTTTAGTTTATGAGCAGATACAGAATGTTTCGTACATAGAAGTAAAAATTATTTTAAAGCTCAATGTCCAGAAATGGTCAGATATAAGATAACGGGGAATTGAGAAGGAAGTTGTTTCCAAAAGAAAGAGGAAGCTAATACAGCAAAAAAAAATGATATTCTATATTACTAGTAATGGAGTTAAAATAAAAAATACAACAAATTATAATCCCCAAATTTCTATAAGATAAAGCATCAGTTTATAAATTAAATCGAACACCAACTACAGGTCTAGAAAGAAGAACAATTCGTTCAGTTTGCCATAGAAAGAAGATACGATTTATCAAAAATTAATATTTTCGGATGTCAAACATGGGTGACATAAAAAAGGGAAAGTAGTAAAATACAAAGATGTTCGAAATGATAAGACAGAAGAAGTTTTGCTTAAAAAGATATTTTGCTAGCAGTTGAGAATAAAAATGAGGGCGAAAAATTAGAGGAAGTTGAAAAACCAGAAGAAGCTAAAGATAAAGCATCGATACTTGGAAGAAATATTAAAAAATCGTAACATTTATAAAACTACCAACTTTGCAGCATATTGACTCATGCTGCCAACAAGTTGGCAGACTCAAGCTGATAAGTAGCACATTGGAGACATAACAGCTGATGCTGCCCACAAGTTGGCAGACTTCAAATTGTTGAGCAATCATTAAAGAAATAATAGCTCATGCTGCCAACAAGTTGGCAAGCTTTAATATAAAATACAGTGTTTGGAAATTACAATAGCATTTTTGCAATACTGGTGACGCAAGCATTAAATTTTTTAATAATCCTTCAATTTCCGTTTCTCTTCGTCGACTTACTTTTAAGGATCAAACATATTGTACGTTTTTGATGGTCTTTAGGACGTCATCATTTCTTGAAGAATTGGAAGAACATTTTGGATTGTTTTTAAATTCATTACTTTGCTTTCTACGGATTTATTTGTGCCACTTAATTCTTTGATCATTAATTGAACCAATCTTTTCGGATTTAAGAAAATTCTTCAACGCCTCAGGTTTCTTATAGGTTTTGAGACGATGAAAAGTTATTCGTTACAAGTTCAGGTTTTATATTTACTATCGTTGGATTTTTATGTATACATTTTCTTTGATAATTTGAAATCATTCTATATGTAAATTTTTTTGTTGTTGTCCATCTGGTACCAACATCTACGTTATTAGCCCCCAACCTTTCGTCAACAATCAATGCTTACAGAAAAGAATCAACCTGGTTGCCAATAAAATCAAGCTGATGAGCAGGTTAATAGACTTTCAATTGATGGACAGGACATTTGAGACATAACTAATCATGTTGCTAACAAATTGGCATGGTTTAAATTGATTAGCATGATATTGGAGATATAATACCTCATGTTGCCAACAAGTTGGCAAACTCAAACTTATAATCAGGACTTTGGGGATATAATAGCTAATACTGCCAATAAGTTGGCAGCTTGAAGTTGATAAGTACGACTTTGGAGACATAATAACTCATGCTGCCAACAAGTTTTCAGATTCAAACAAATAAGCAGCACTTTGGAGACATAACAGCTCATGCTGCCAACAAGTTGGTAGATTTTAAATTAACGAGTAGGACTTTAAAGACATAACAGCTCATGCTGCCAACAAATTGGAAGCTTGAAACTGATAGGTACAACATTGGAGATATAATACCTCATGCTGCCAACAAGTTAGCAGACTCAAACTGATAAGCAGGACTATGGAAGCATAACAGTTCATGCTGCCAACAAGTTGGCAGATTTCAAATTAACGAGTAGGACTTTAGAGATATAACAGCTCATGCTGCCAACAAGTTGGCAGCTTGAAACTGATAGGTACGACATTGAAGACATAATACTTCATGCTGCCAACAAGTTGGCAGACGCAAACTGATAAGCAGGACTTTGGAGACACAACAGCTCATGCTGCCAACAAGTTGGCAGATTCAAACAGATAAGCAGCACTTTGAAGACATAATACCTCATGCTGCCAATAAGTTGGCAGATACAAACAGATAAGCAGCACTTTGAAGACATAACAGCTCATGCTGCCAACAAGTTGGCAGACTCAAACTGATAAGCAGGACTTTGGAGGCATAACAGCTCATGCTACCAACAAGTTGGCAGCTTGAAACTGATAGGTACGACATTGGAGACATAATACCTCATGCTACCAATAAGTTGGCAGACGCAAACTGATAAGCGGGTCTTTTGAGATACAACAGCTTATGCTGCCAACAAGTTGGCAGACGCAAACTGATAAGCAGGTCTTTTGAGATACAACAGCTCATGCTGCCAACAAGTTGGCAGCTTGAAATTAATAAGTTTAACTTTGGAGACACAAAACCTCATGCTGCCAACAAGTCGGCAGACTCAAACTAATAAGCAGGACTTTGGAGACACAACAGCTCATACTGCCAACAAGTTGGCAGCTTGAAATTAGTAAGTTTGACTTTGGAGACACAAAACCTCATGCTACTAACAAGTTGGCAGACTTAAACTGATAAGCAGGACTTTGGAGGCATAATAGCTCAGGCTGCCAACAAGTTGGCAGCTTGAAATTAATAAGTTTAACTTTGGAGACACAAAACCTCATGCTGCCAACAAGTTGGCAGACTTAAACTGATAAGCAGGACTTTGGAGGCATAACAGCTCATGCTACCAACAAGTTGGCAGCTTGAAACTGATAGGTACGACATTGGAGACATAATACCTCATGCTACCAACAAGTTGGCAGACGCAAACTGATAAGCAGGTCTTTTGAGATACAACAGCTTATGCTGCCAACAAGTTGGCAAACGCAAACTGATAAGCAGGTCTTTTGAGATACAACAGCTCATGCTGCCAACAAGTTGGCAGCTTGAAATTAATAAGTTTAACTTTGGAGACACAAAACCTCATGCTGCCAACAAGTCGGCAGACTCAAACTAATAAGCAGGACTTTGGAGACACAACAGCTCATACTGCCAACAAGTTGGCAGCTTGAAATTAGTAAGTTTGACTTTGGAGACACAAAACCTCATGCTACTAACAAGTTGGCAGACTTAAACTGATAAGCAGGACTTTGGAGGCATAATAGCTCATGCTGCCAACAAGTTGGCAGCTTGAAATTAATAAGTTTAACTTTGGAGACACAAAACCTCATGCTGCCAACAAGTTGGCAGACTTAAACTGATAAGCAGGACTTTCGAGGCATAACAGCTCATGCTACCAACAAGTTGGCAGCTTGAAACTGATAGGTACGACATTGGAGACATAATACCTCATGCTACCAACAAGTTGGCAGACGCAAACTGATATGCAGGTCTTTTGAGATACAACAGCTTATGCTGCCAACAAGTTGGCAGACGCAAACTGATAAGCAGGTCTTTTGAGATACAACAGCTCATGCTGCCAACAAGTTGGCAGCTTGAAATTAATAAGTTTAACTTTGGAGACACAAAACCTCATGCTGCCAACAAGTTGGCAGACTTAAACTGATAAGCAGGACTTTGGAGGCATAACAGCTCATGCTACCAACAAGTTGGCAGCTTGAAACTGATAGGTACGACATTGGAGACATAATACCTCATGCTACCAACAAGTTGGCAGACGCAAACTGATATGCAGGTCTTTTGAGATACAACAGCTTATGCTGCCAACAAGTTGGCAGACGCAAACTGATAAGCAGGTCTTTTGAGATACAACAGCTCATGCTGCCAACAAGTTGGCAGCTTGAAATTAATAAGTTTAACTTTGGAGACACAAAACCTCATGCTGCCAACAAGTCGGCAGACTCAAACTAATAAGCAGGACTTTGGAGACACAACAGCTCATACTGCCAACAAGTTGGCAGCTTGAAATTAGTAAGTTTGACTTTGGAGACACAAAACCTCATGCTACTAACAAGTTGGCAGACTTAAACTGATAAGCAGGACTTTGGAGGCATAATAGCTCATGCTGCCAACAAGTTGGCAGCTTGAAATTAATAAGTTTAACTTTGGAGACACAAAACCTCATGCTGCCAACAAGTTGGCAGACTTAAACTGATAAGCAGGACTTTGGAGGCATAATAGCTCATGCTGCCAACAAGTTGGCAGATTTTAAATTAACGAGTAGGACTTTGAAGACACAACAGCTCATGCTGCCAACAAGTTGGCAGCTTGAAATGGATAAGTACAACTTTGGAGACATAAAACCTCATGCTGCCAACAAGTTAGCAGACTCAAACTGTTAAGTAAGACTTTGGAGACATAATACCTAAGGCTACCAACAAGTTCGCAGACTCAAACTGATAAACAGGATTAACAATTAGATTCTTTTCAATCAATCGCTTTCTTTACATCATAATACTTTATTTTAAATTCCCAATTTTGTTTCAATTAATTTTTTATCATCCATCTTTTATCAACGTTTGAAATTCAATCATTTTAATTTAAGATTCCCCTCTAAATTATAGGCTAGGAAGCTTTTAAATTTAACCTTGTTTTTCCAAACTTTATTACACAAGATAAAAGCCAAGCCAAGAGTCACTATTCACAGACCCTTCTTTACGAATTATTAAATTACCGTTATAACTACAAAAGGAATTAAATTTCTAATGGCTTTTGCTGCTCGAACCATCCCATCACATATGGTTCCGGTAAAAATAAAAAAGGGGGAGCCGGAGCGCACGAATCTGCGTATATGGCAGAGAGCGCGACAAGGGGGTCGTAATGAAATTCACATGACGTTCCGGAACAGGAGGGCTAAAGTTTATTAGCGAACTAACGGGTTAAAATAAAAACGAGCAAAACGGCTATTTTTGCAGTCGAGCCGCCACGCCACGTCCCAGAATCGGCTTTTCTACTTTTGCAACCCTGTTCTCTTTTATTTTCGACCACTGGCTCTCAAAAAAAAGCGAAGCTACCACTACCAACGTTGACATTGACATGCTTTCAGTTTTAACACTAGGTGCGCGTCCGTTTAATTGTATAATAAGTTTTACGAGGAATTTTGATGAACTATGTATAGTATGTATAGTATGTATAGTATGTACAGAGTGGGAAATAAATTTAGATCGATTTAAAAGGTAAAATAGGATTTAGGGGATGAATATAATTAAAAAAGGATTTGAAGAGGTTTGTTGGCCGTAAGAGGCGCCTCTCGTACATTTCGATCTTAACATAAACATTTAGCGGGCCGAAAATGGGCAAGTTCACAATTGCCGGGCAAGTGCCAAATGTGGTCGCAAAACAGCCGGATTTATTTGCTTTATCTGCGTCGCTTTGCGACCATAGTTTCCTTCCTAGATTAACTCTGCGGTCGGCGTTTGCCAACAAACTGGACATTCTCCGCTGGGTGTTATTTAATGTCCACATGCTACCATAAAAACTCGAACCGTCTACTAATTCGTTCATTACTCCGTTACTCCAAGCAGAAATAAAGGAAATATTTAAAAAGAAAGGGTAAATAAATAGTAAATTTTTGTGAAAACAACGATTAAAAGTGAGGACAAATATCAAACTGTCAATGTTCAAAAACTCATTAAACTTGTTAACCGTATATTACGGGTCATAAAGCGAGCAGAGCGGTCGATGTGTTCAGAAATATTCTGTCGAAGCGAAATTGACGCCACGAAACGGTCTAATTATTGACGATTCCGGCGTAAATACCCGATTTATATTCGATTTGCGTCCACATAATTACACCTGAATCACAATTGGATTGGAAAACTTTAAAACGTCTATTAAATTTTATAACGTCCATACAATTATTATCGGTGAAGGCGCCGGTTAAAAATTTCTTTTTATTTATACACAGGATGGTTCTCTTAGTCTCATTGATACTGTTATTGGGGAAGAAGAATATGAAAAAATAATACAAGATGGTGATCATAAAGGTGATAATGGGATATTGGGGAAGAAGATGAAGAGAATTTTGGAAGAAAATTGAAGAAATTGTAGTTTTTCAAGAATTCTAATAAAAGAAGATACCGATTATGGCAATTATTACCAAATCAATACAAAGAAAAATGATGTTCTGTCTCAATCGGCTTTAAAAATGAATAATAACTTCGTAAATCCAGACTACTTAAAGTGAAGAATACTTAAAAAACTTGGTCATATGGCAAAACTACAATCCGAAGAACAATTTGCTAAGTATTAGATTCTTCATCAAACAGTCATTCGTTTATTAAGCATAACAACAAAACTCAGAGTTATATTTGATGCCTCAAGAAAAAGTTTCAATGAAATTAGCTTAAACAGCATCATGCCCATATATATAGGCTTCAATAGGAACTATCAGATATCTTATTAAGATAGACAACAACAAAGATCTCAAAAATCATATAAAGAGTACATCGCCATCTTTGTATGCATGACAACGAAGATAATACATTTAAAAGCAGCAAGAATTGTCTTCGAGATGGAAATTAAATCAAAAGATGTACACAGATTTATAACAAGCATGGTACATTGAGTACCTCAGTCGATTTCAACACCAACAGACCAAAGGGAAACACCACAATATAATTTCTAGCCTGGTGATATTGTCATCATCAAAGAAAATATCATCGTTTCGAATCATTAGCCATAAGCACGAATAACAGACAATGATCCATCCATCAAATGATGGTTATGTTAGATTAATCACGTTAAGATGAAGCATTTTGCAAAAAGCTATGTATAGTTTGATACCATTATCAACGATGAACAAGAAGAAACAATTCGCATAGTTAAAATTAACTCCAATCAAGGAAATTATAAGAAATCTTCAACTATGGTGCAATTTCCATCCTGATAATCCAGAATGTGAAAATACAGTAGTCCTTCTGGATAACGTGCCGGACTGAGGACTAAGGATGGGATGGTCTTTGTAAAACTCTTACCTCCTAATGTTACATCCTTAATACAACCCATGAAACAAAATATTTTACGGCTAACCAAACTGTTGTTGTTGAAATATGTTTTAAAAGTCTTCTATCAATTTAAAATTTTCCAACTTATTGGCAGCATGGGGTATCGTTTCTCCAAAGTTCTGATCATCAATTTGAAGTCTGCCAACTTGTTGGTAGCATGAGGTATTACTGTTTTAGATACTGTACATTATCTTAAAGACTTCCAACTTGTTGGCAGCATGAGCTGTTATGTTTATCAGTTTGAGTATAATCTTGAAGTATGCCAACTTGGCTACATGAGCTGATATGTCTCCAAAGTTCTACTCATTAATTTGTAGTCTGCGAATTTGTTGGCAACATGACCTGTAATGTCTCCAATATCCTGTTTATCAGTTTGAGTCTGCCAACTTGTTGGCAGCATGAGGTATTAGTCTCCAAAGTCCTGCTTACCAATTAGAGTCTGCCAACTTGTTAGTAGCATGAGATATTACTGTTTCAAACATTAAACATTATCTCAAAGACTGCCAACTTGTTGGCAACATGAGCTATTATGTCTCCAATGTCATGTTTATCAGTTTGAATATAAACTTGAAGTATGCCAACTTGGCTACATGAGCTGATATGTTTCCAAATTTCTACTCATTAATTTGTAGTCTGCCAATTTGTTGGCAGTATGACCTGTTATGTCTCCAATATCCTGTTTATCAATTTGAGTTTGCCAACTTGTTGGCAGCATGAGGTATTAGTCTCCAAAGTCCTTCTTATCAATTTGAGTCTGCCAACTTGTTGGTAGAATGAGATATTACTGTTTCAAACCCTAAACAGTATCTCAAAGACTGCCAACTTGTTGGCAGCATGAGCTATTATGTCTCCAATGTCATGTTTATCAGTTTGAGTATAAACTTGAAGTATGCCAACTTGGCTACATGAGCTGATATGTTTCCAAAGTTCCACTCATTAATTTGTAGTCTTCCAATTTGTTGGCAGCATGACCTGTTATGTCTCCAATATCCTGTTTATCAATTTGAGTTTGCCAACTTGTTGGCAGCATGAGGTATTAGTCTCCAAAGTCCTTCTTATCAATTTGAGTCTGCCAACTTGTTGGTAGAATGAGATATTACTGTTTCAAACCCTAAACAGTATCTCAAAGACTGCCAACTTGTTGGCAGCATGAGCTATTATGTCTCCAATGTCATGTTTATCAGTTTGAGTATAAACTTGAAGTATGCCAACTTGGCTACATGAGCTGATATGTTTCTAAAGTTCCACTCATTAATTTGTAGTCTTCCAATTTGTTGGCAGCATGACCTGTTATGTCTCCAATATCCTGTTTATCAATTTGAGTTTGCCAACTTGTTGGCAGCATGAGGTATTAGTCTCCAAAGTCCTACTTATCAATTTGAGTCTGCCAACTTGTTGATAGCATGAGATATTACTGTTTCAAACACTAAACAGTATCTCAAAGACTGCCAACTTGTTGGCAGCATGAGCTATTATGTCTCCAATGTCATGTTTATCAGTTTGAGTATAAACTTGAAGTATGCCAACTTGGCTACATGAGCTGATATGTTTCCAAAGTTCCACTCATTAATTTGTAGTCTTCCAATTTGTTGGCAGCATGACCTGTTATGTCTCCAATATCCTGTTTATCAATTTGAGTTTGCCAACTTGTTGGCAGCATGAGGTATTAGTCTCCAAAGTCCTACTTATCAATTTGAGTCTGCCAACTTGTTGATAGCATGAGATATTACTGTTTCAAACACTAAACAGTATCTCAAAGACTGCCAACTTGTTGGCAGCATGAGCTATTATGTCTCCAATAACATGTTTATCAGTTTGAGTATAAACTTGAAGTATGCCAACTTAGCTACATGAGCTGATGTCTCCAAAGTTCTACTCATTAATTTGTAATCTGCCAATTTATTGGCAGCATGACCTGTTATGTCTCCAATATCCTGTTTATCAGTTTGAGTCTGCCAACTTGTTGGCAGCATGAGGTATTAGTCTCCAAAGTCCTACTTATCAATTTGAGTCTGCCAACTTGTTGATAGCATGAGATATTACTGTTTCAAACACTAAACAGTATCTCAAAGACTGCCAACTTGTTGGCAGCATGAGCTATTATGTCTCCAATGTCATGTTTATCAGTTTGAGTATAAACTTGAAGTATGCCAACTTGGCTACATGAGCTGATATGTTTCCAAAGTTCCACTCATTAATTTGTAGTCTTCCAATTTGTTGGCAGCATGACCTGTTATGTCTCCAATATCCTGTTTATCAATTTGAGTTTGCCAACTTGTTGGCAGCATGAGGTATTAGTCTCCAAAGTCCTACTTATCAATTTGAGTCTGCCAACTTGTTGATAGCATGAGATATTACTGTTTCAAACACTAAACAGTATCTCAAAGACTGCCAACTTGTTGGCAGCATGAGCTATTATGTCTCCAATGTCATGTTTATCAGTTTGAGTATAAACTTGAAGTATGCCAACTTGGCTACATGAGCTGATATGTTTCCAAAGTTCCACTCATTAATTTGTAGTCTTCCAATTTGTTGGCAGCATGACCTGTTATGTCTCCAATATCCTGTTTATCAATTTGAGTTTGCCAACTTGTTGGCAGCATGAGGTATTAGTCTCCAAAGTCCTACTTATCAATTTGAGTCTGCCAACTTGTTGATAGCATGAGATATTACTGTTTCAAACACTAAACAGTATCTCAAAGACTGCCAACTTGTTGGCAGCATGAGCTATTATGTCTCCAATGTCATGTTTATCAGTTTGAGTATAAACTTGAAGTATGCCAACTTGGCTACATGAGCTGATATGTTTCCAAATTTCTACTCATTAATTTGTAGTCTGCCAATTTGTTGGCAGTATGACCTGTTATGTCTCCAATATCCTGTTTATCAATTTGAGTTTGCCAACTTGTTGGCAGCATGAGGTATTAGTCTCCAAAGTCCTTCTTATCAATTTGAGTCTGCCAACTTGTTGGTAGAATGAGATATTACTGTTTCAAACCCTAAACAGTATCTCAAAGACTGCCAACTTGTTGGCAGCATGAGCTATTATGTCTCCAATGTCATGTTTATCAGTTTGAGTATAAACTTGAAGTATGCCAACTTGGCTACATGAGCTGATATGTTTCCAAAGTTCTACTCATTAATTTGTAGTCTTCCAATTTGTTGGCAGCATGACCTGTTATGTCTCCAATATCCTGTTTATCAATTTGAGTTTGCCAACTTGTTGGCAGCATGAGGTATTAGTCTCCAAAGTCCTACTTATCAATTTGAGTCTGCCAACTTGTTGATAGCATGAGATATTACTGTTTCAAACACTAAACAGTATCTCAAAGACTGCCAACTTGTTGGCAGCATGAGCTATTATGTCTCCAATGTCATGTTTATCAGTTTGAGTATAAACTTGAAGTATGCCAACTTGGCTACATGAGCTGATATGTTTCCAAATTTCTACTCATTAATTTGTAGTCTGCCAATTCGTTGGCGGCATGACCTGTTATGTCTCCAATATCCTGTTTATCAATTTGAGTTTGCCAACTTGTTGGTAGCATGAGATATTACTGTTTCAAACACTAAACATTATCTCAAAAACTGCCAACTTGTTGGCAACATGAGCTATTATGTCTCCAATAACATGTTTATCAGTTTGAGTATAAACTTGAAGTATGCCAACTTAGCTACATGAGCTGATGTCTCCAAAGTTCTACTCATTAATTTGTAATCTGCCAATTTATTGGCAGCATGACCTGTTATGTCTCCAATATCCTGTTTATCAGTTTGAGTCTGCCAACTTGTTGGCAGCATGAGGTATTAGTCTCCAAAGTCCTGCTTATCAATTTGAGTCTGCCAACTTGTTGGTAGCATGAGATATTACTGTTTCAAACATTAAACATTATCTCAAAGACTGCCAACTTGTTCGCAGCATGAGCTATTTTGTGTCCAATGTCATGTTTATAAACTTGAAGTATGCCAACCTGGTAACATGAGCTGTTATATTTCCAAAGTTCTACTCACTAATTTGTAGTTTGCCAATTTGTTGACAGCATGAGCTGTTATGTCTCCAACGTCCTATTTATCAATTTGAAATCTGCCAATTTGTTGGCAACATGAGATATTACTGTTTCAAACACTGAACATTATCTTAAAGACTGCCAACTTGTTGGCAGCATTTTATATTTAATATCATGTTTAGCAATTTGAAGTATTCCAACTTGGCAGCATGAGCTACTGTGTCTTCAAAATCCTGCTCATCAGTTGGAAATCTGCCAACCTATTTCCAGATGAGCTGTTACTGATTCACAGACTATATATTATCTTAAAGACAACCAAATTATTGGCAGCATGAGCTATTGTATCTTCAAAGTCTTGCTAATTAGTTTGAAATTTGCCAACTTATTGGTAACTGCTTGTTAACAGCATGAGCTGTTTTGTTTCCAAAGTTTTATTAATCAATTTAAACTCTATCATCTTGTTGGCAGCATAAGCTATATATATAACGTCTTCAAACTCATGCTCATCAATTCTCGGAATCCATAAGATTTAGAAAAAAATACCTGATATGTTATGACTTCTTTTTTTAAACAAATTCCAATGTCGAAAATTTCAAATCACACTTTTTTTACAAAGATTTTGATGACGTAGAGGACTTTTTTAACTTTTAGATTTTGAGATATAAATTTTCGTTTTTTTAAATGGAAACTCACTGATTTTTAGATTGTTCAATGCATTATATTTTCTGATTTCAGAAATTTCTTCGCACCACCATCTAATGTTACCTAATGTAAACATTTGTTGTAAACAAAATATATTAATTTTATTTCTAAAACATTGTTACAACAACAAAGAATATTCAAATTGAATATTTAAATGTTAATTAAAAATTATTATTTATTTCATCGTTTATCAAGGTTTGTTGTTTTCGATTTGATTTTTTATTATATGAGGGATGGTATTGAAATTTTGAAACCGAAGAACTTAACCCAACCCAACCCAACCATAGAAGAAAAAATCAAACTCTACCCAACTTAATCTTAGAAGAAAATCTTGATATCATCCCTTATCTTGAATGGTACGAAGTTGGAGCTCAACTCAACCCAACCATAGAAGAATTTTGGATTTGATTTTTTGTTATATGGGGATGGCATAAACTTGAAGATAATAACAACACAGCTATAGAAGAAAAAATCAAATCCAAAATTTGGAAATTATTTTTTTTTCTTATATTTCGTAATTTTTTCATCTATTCATGGTTGGGTTGAGCTCCAACTTCATACCATCCCTCATACTTAACAATATGGAATAAGTTAACTCAACTCAACCAAGAAGAAAACCTTCATATTGAATTGAATGAAGTTGAAGTTCATACAATTCTAATTGTAGAAGACAATACCATAGAATATTTCCAAAAAACTTAGAAGATTCGTTAGATTGGGTTGGATTTAGTTAATATGAGGATTGTTATGGGTTGGGTTAGATCGGTTGCATGCGATTTGGCTAAGTTGCGTTCTGTTTTTTCCGAACGTTTGGAAGATTTCCAGACTTGTGCTCATAGATAAACCACCGAAACCCAGGACATAAGTAAACTATCGTCTAATTTGTCTACTTGACGTAGTGAGGAAATTGTTGGAAGCTCTTTTAAGGGAAAGAGTGCAGATTGAGGTTTACAAAAAAGGTATTTTACACCAGAATATTGGTTCTGTAAGGTACCCAGGTAATGGGTTTAGGAAAGGCAAATCGACTCGGAATTTTGTGCCCTTTTAGTTTTGCTCGATATTCAAAATGCTTTTAACTTTGCACCTTGGTCTAACATACTAAAGGCAATGGAGAAATTAACAATTATTTGATTAAAATGATAAAGTCTTCCTTCAGCAATAGAACGATGACGGTAGCAAGTGACCAACCATACGAGGTGACATGCGGTGTACCACAGGGCTCATTACTTGGACTCTTATTATGGAATATTTTATTGTGGATGTTGAGTTGCTAGGAGTAAAACTGGAAGAGGGATGTCAACTCATAGCTTACGTAGACGATCTAGGTTTGGTGATACAAAGAAAGTTCGCATCTCATCATATTGTTGAAAGATATGAGTTTGAGGATACAGCTCACAAGCCCGAGATAAACTACTAAAGAAGAGACGGAAAGTTGAAAGCATTAAGATAGTGCTGGATGGAACCGAAATAAAAAGCAATGCTTCGGTAAAATATCTGGGAGTACACTTGGATAGAGACTTGGAAATGACTACGCATGTCAAAGATATGCAAAAAAAGCGAATCAAATGACTAATGTGTTGATAAGAGTTATGCCAAATTTCGGTGGAAATAAATACTAGCGACGGCTGGTGGAAAAAAGGGAAGACCTATATGAGAAGGGCAAAGGGCACAAAAAGGAGATTAGGACAAACCTTATGGAAAAGTGGAAAGAGAGACAAAAAGAGAATGGAGGATGTTGACCAATTCCTACCTCAAGCATTGACCGGATATGGGATCTTTGGAACTTGCCTTTGTAAAATTGGAAAGGCAGATTCTGGGATATGTTGGTTTTGTGAGCTGGAGCACACAATTTTTATATGTAAACATTTCGAACAAATTAGACGAGAGTGCAATGAGCAATGTGGGTCATTTGAACCCAGATAATATGATAGAGATTATGCTGCAAAGCGAGACAGTTGATTAAAGAGTAATATTCAAAAAAATGTACTTCTGAGTTTATTTTTAAAAATTTATTAGGTATGCCTTACATGTTTCGGTCTGGAGACCATCATCAGAGACTTACAAGTAATTAACATAAAATTAACTCAAAACAATCTGCCAGCAGTCCGCTCATGAATGCTGGCAGATTTTTTTCAATGATATCGAAAATAAATTACTCCACACAAGGAACGACATAACCAGAAACACATGTAGATGATAACCTCATTATTTGGAAAACTAACACACACAATACTGTTGAAGACTTACATCTGCTACTTAACAAAATTCATAATAAAATTCATTTCACAATGGAAAAAGAACTCAACAACACCTTACCTTATCTTGACCTGAAATTACTTTACATGAATAGCAGAATAGAATTACTCAGACCGACATGGTAATCCCATACAGCTCATATCACCATCACTCATACAAAAATGCAGCATTCCAAGCATACATAAATAGGATACTCACAATTCCTCTTAGTGATGCCAACGAAAATAAGGAAATGACCATCATCAAAACGATAGCACACAATTTTGACACAGACTTTGTAACAAAACTGATAAAGAAAATACAAATAAGAAACGCCAACAAACAGATGTCAACACTCAACAATGAAACAACAAATGCAGGAATAATAAACAGAACTATCTCTTCATCATCTAAGCATGAGAAGAGAAGCTTCTCGGCTTTAGTAAGCTAGTGTCCTAATCGATTCAAATGCAGAGATAGAACATTTTTCTAAAGACAGACATCAGAAAATCTAATTCCACCGAAAACACATTATTATAGGAAATTGGCGTATACAAACTCACTGTACAACTTTTAACATTTTGGTAATTCATACTAATTTCTTAGTTAACTTTAAAATTTCCGTATTAATTATAATCGTTGAAACACAAAGAAAACAATTAGAACCCCATAAAAGCAAAGTAGTTCGCATTTAGCCGAGCTTTAGCTTTATATTAGTCGTGGTCGCGTCCCGCAGGTCAACGAACTCCTGTTGCTTATCTGCTGAAATAAATACGTAATTTCGAGACGAAAAACAAACTAAAAAAGCTCGCAGGCCGAAGAAATAAACGCGAATATCGCGTTTCAATCGATGCGACCGGAAACACGATACGTTGTTTTGTACCTGAGTTTTCTGTCAAGATATTGTATTGGGTGGAGCGAGCGAGCTTTTCTCTTTACTTCTCGAAATATAAGAAATATTATGGTTGGAAAGAAAGAAAGAAAGAAAGGGGGGGAAGAAATTTAATCTGGACTATTGATTTTTTTTAGGCTTTAAATCGCTTTGAATTGTCTTGAAGTCGGGGTAATTAAAAACGATGGAAATGAATTTATTTATTGAAATAGAACTTTAAGGACTGAGAGGAGATTCTAAAATTATGGTTATCTAAAATTTACAAGGCCCTTTAGAGCCATTAGTACCTAATAGCCCTAATATAGAAATACTATAAAAGGAATCTTGAGAGGAGCACTTAAGATTTATCAGACGTTGTTAGGAATTTCTAACTTGCATATTTCGGAATTATTAATGGGGCGAATGAAGACAACAAGGAAAAGGTTTTATTATAAATAAAATGGGATGATTTTATTTTCTTTGAAGGAAATCGAAATTTTCTTATTTGCATAAGGTTAATGCTGCTTATTGAGTTAAAAGCTCTTTAAGCTTTTTTGAAATATATTTAATGCGATCACTTATGCAATATTGACGTTTATTGCAAATAAGTTAATGAAATCATGGATATTTCATTACGTTACAATGATAATTCAATCATCATATATCTTCGAAATATGTACTATTATCCGTGCCAGATATCAAGGCCCCTAAAGTGAGGGGCCTCGACATCTGGCCCGCATAATAGATGTGGTTAAAATTATTTAGTTAGTTATTTAATGACACTCGTAATAAGTAAGGAAATTTTGAATAATGGTAGTATTAAGTCTTCAAGAAGCGACATCAAGTCTTCTAGAAGCAATTCAAGCCTTTTAGAATGGGTATCAAATCTGTTGGAAGTGTTGCAAGTCTTTTGGAAACATTTCAAGCTTTTTCAAGGCATTTTAAGTCTTCAGAAAGCAGTATCAAGTATTCTAGAAAGATTTCAAATATTGTGGAAGCATTTCAAGGTTATTGGAAATAGTATCAATTCATCCATAAGCAATATCAAGACTTCTAGAAGTAGAGCAGGTATTTTACACGCGATTTTAAACCTTCTGGATGTATTCCAAGCCCTTTGGAAACATTTCAAGCTTTCCGGCAGGATATTAAGTCTGTTAGAAGCAGTTTCAAGTACTATTTATGTCTTCTGGAAGTAATTCAAGTCTTGTGTGACTAGAATCAAGTCTCCCAGAAGTACTAACAAGTTTTCTAGAAGCATTCCAAGCCTTGTGAAAAACATTTTATGTTTTTTGGCTGTAGTGTTAAATCATCTACAAATCTGTTGAAGCAGATCAAATCTGCTAGATGAAATATTAAGTTTTCTGTATAAATGTTCTTCTTCCCAAAAACATTTGCAGCAAATGCTAGGACTGAATTGGGAAGAAAACGCACAATGGTACATTATACTCAACAATTTCGTATGGATGGTATCCGAAACGTTTGAATAGAATGAACTATGAATAAAATACCAAGTAGGTATATGAAAGTAAAGCAAAATAGATTGTAACAAAACAAATAAACTAAAAGAAATAAAATTAATTCAAAAATAATCTGATTTAAAACAACTTCTGGGATACAATCTCGAAGTTTGTTGGTATAACTCTGGAACAGTTGCACTTTATGGTCATAATTACTCAGCAATATCACAAATAAATAAATTAACGTAATCTATGCAGTATTTCTTAAGGCCTGTCCCATATTAATTTTTCTTTGCCAACATTTTTTCGTATCGTTGTTTCCTTCACACAGAGTTGGTTCGTTCGATCGTTTCGATCGTGTCTGGTTGATGTATTGCGCTTAGCGAAGTAGCGGCCGCTGTAACTAACACCTATATTACTATTACCGGCCATACACACCGGTACCCGCTGGTAATTTATGATGTATTGCTGCAATGCCGCTTTCCCATTTATCTGATATATTCACCTGTTATTCCGCCGCAGGGCTTACGACGGCAAACGTCCCATTAAGGGGACCACTATTCAAATTGGTACGTCGAACGAATATAGAAATCAAACGAAATTTTAAACTATTACACTTTTTTTTAAGGAACACACGAGATTGTAGACTATACTGATTGAAGTATTAATTATAACGCGTCATTACAATTTGTGGGGAGTAATATAGATGATCGTAATAATGGGTATGTATTCAACGGTGGAAGTTGAGACGACCTCCATTCGGTGAAATACAATTTGTGAACGAGTAAGCTAACCATAGACTTCGCCGAATTTGCACGGGGGGCTATGAATATAAAATGATGTGAAAATGGTTCGTAACAAAAGCGGGGAAAGATTTTGTTACCTTTGTCTTTGTACGACATCATATTCTAGGCAAATGTTTCAGTACAAGCAATGTAGAGTATTATCTCTTATTTGGTTTGTTTGTTTAAAAAATTTTATGATTTAAAGTGAAATCGTTCCTATTATATCATAAAGTCTCCTATGAGACAATTTTAGTTTCACTGCGCCGAGGTCGTTTGCGGGCGAAGCGCTGCAATTTTCCAAAATTGACGATTTTATGTACATATTTCAAATCCAGCGCCTCACCCGCAAACGACCCCGGCGATTTGAGGCGGAATCGTTCCTTGTATACCTTGGAAAATATATACTCTTCTATAAGACGACTTGATAATCACTTCGCCGAGGTCGCTTGCGGGCGAGGCGCTACATTTTTGCAAAATAAACGATTTTGTGTTGATATTTCAAATCCAAGGCCTCGCCCGCAAGCGACCTCGGCGATTTGAGGCGAAATCGTTCCTTGTATATCTTGGAAAATATATAGTCTTCTATAAGACGACTTGATAATCACTTCGCCGAGGTCGCTTGCGGGCGAGGCGCTACATTTTTGCAAAATAACCGATTTTCGCCCGCAACCTCGCCCGCAAGCGACCTCGGCGATTTGAGACGAAATCGCTCCTTGTATACCTTGCAAAATATATAATCTCCTATAAGACAACTTGGTAATCACTCCGCCGAGGTCGCTTGCGGGCGAGGCGCTATATTTTTGTAAATTAAACGATTTCGTGTTGATATTTCAATTGCGGGCGAGGCCTTGGATTTGAAATAACAACACAAAATGGTTTATTTTGCAAAAATCCAGGGCCTCGCCCGCAAGCGACCTCGGCGATTTGAGGCGAAATCGTTTCCTGTATACCTTGGAAAATATATAGTCTTCTATAAGACGACTTGATAATCACTTCGCCGAGGTCGCTTGCGGGCGAGGCGCTACATTTTTGCAAAATAAACCATTTTGTGTTGTTATTTCAAATCCAAGGCCACGCCCGCAAGCGACCTCGGCGATTTGAGGCGAAATCGTTCCTTGTATACCTTGGAAAATATACAGTCTTCTATAAGACGACTTGATAATCACTTTGGCGAGGTCACTTGCGGGCGAGGCGCTACATTTTTGCAAAATAAACCATTTTGTGTTGTTATTTCAAATCCAAGGCCTCGCCCGCAAGCGACCTCGGCGATTTGAGGCGAAATCGTTCCTTGTATACCTTGGAAAATATACAGTCTTCTATAAGACGACTTGATAATCACTTCGCCGAGGTCGCTTGCGGGCGAGGCGCTACATTTTTGCAAAATAAACCATTTTGTGTTGATATTTCAAATCCAAGGCCTCGCCCGCAAGCGACCTCGGCGATTTGAGGCGAAATCGTTCCTTGTATACCTTGGAAAATATATAGTCTTCTATAAGACGACTTGATAATCACTTCGCCGAGGTCGCTTGCGGGCGAGGCGCTACATTTTTGCAAAATAAACGATTATGTGTTGATATTTCAAATCCAAGGCCTCGCCCGCAGGCGACCTAGGCGATTTGAGGCGAAATCGTTCGTTGTATACCTTGGATAATATATAGTCTTCTATAAGACGACTTGATAATCATTTCGCCGAGGTCGCTTGCGGGCGAGACGCTACATTTTTGCAAAATAAACGATTTTGTGTTGATATTTCAAATCCAAGGCCTCGCCCGCAAGCGACCTCGGCGATTTGAGGCGAAATCGTTCCTTGTATACCTTGGAAAATATACAGTCTTCTATAAGACGACTTGATAATCACTTTGGCGAGGTCACTTGCGGGCGAGGCGCTACATTTTTGCAAAATAAACCATTTTGTGTTGTTATTTCAAATCCAAGGCCTCGCCCGCAAGCGACCTCGGCGATTTGAGGCGAAATCGTTCCTTGTATACCTTGGAAAATATACAGTCTTCTATAAGACGACTTGATAATCACTTCGCCGAGGTCGCTTGCGGGCGAGGCGCTACATTTTTGCAAAATAAACCATTTTGTGTTGATATTTCAAATCCAAGGCCTCGCCCGTAAGCGACCTCGGCGATTTGAGGTGAAATCGTTCCTTGTATACCTTGGAAAATATATAGTCTTCTATAAGACGACTTGATAATCACTTCGCCGAGGTCGCTTGCGGGCGAGGCGCTACATTTTTGCAAAATAAACGATTATGTGTTGATATTTCAAATCCAAGGCCTCGCCCGCAGGCGACCTAGGCGATTTGAGGCGAAATCGTTCGTTGTATACCTTGGATAATATATAGTCTTCTATAAGACGACTTGATAATCATTTCGCCGAGGTCGCTTGCGGGCGAGACGCTACATTTTTGCAAAATAAACGATTTTGTGTTGATATTTCAAATCCAAGGCCTCGCCCGCAAGCGACCTCGGCGATTTGAGGCGAAATCGTTCCTTGTATACCTTGGAAAATATACAGTCTTCTATAAGACGACTTGATAATCACTTTGGCGAGGTCACTTGCGGGCGAGGCGCTACATTTTTGCAAAATAACCGATTTTGTGTTGATATGTCAAATCCAAGGCCTCGCCCGCAAGCGATCTCGGCGATTTGAGGCAAAATCGTTCCTTGTATACCTTGGAAAATATATAGTCTTCTATAAGACGACTTGATAATCACTTCGCCGAGGTCGCTTGCGGGCGAGGCGCTACATTTTTGCAAAATAAACGATTATGTGTTGATATTTCAAATCCAAGGCCTCGCCCGCAAGCGACCTCGGCGATTTGAGGCGATATCGTTCCTTGTATACCTTGGAAAATATATAGTCTTCTATAAGACGACTTGATAATCACTTTGCCGAAGTCGCTTGCGGGCGAGGCGCTACATTTTTGCAAAATAACCGATTTTGTGTTGATATTTCAAATCCAAGGCCTCGCCCGCAAGCGATCTCGGCGATTTGAGGCGAAATCGTTCTTTGTATACCTTGGAAAATATATAGTCTTCTATAAGACGACTTGATAATCACTTCGCCGAGGTCGCTTGCGGGCGAGGCGCTACATTTTTGCAAAATAAACGATTTTGTGTTGATATTTCAAATCCAAGGCCTCGCCCGCAAGCGACCTCGGCGATTTGAGGCGAAATCGTTCCTTGTATACCTTGGGAAATATACAGTCTTCTATAAGACGACTTGATAATCACTCCGCCGAGGTCGCTTGCGGGCGAGGCGCTATATTTTTGTAAATTGAACGATTTCGTGTTGATATTTCAAATCCAGGGCCTCGCCCGCAAGCGACCTCGGCGATTTGAGGCAAAATCGTTCTTTGTATCTCTTAGTAAACATATAAAGTCTCGTATATGACCCGCACAAACAACCAATAACTACTAAAAGTGTTATATAAGGTTCTGGTTAAAAATGGACACTTCACCATAGACTAAATACATCAAATAATAGATGTCATAGAAAAATCGATAAAGTACAAAAGTCTGTTTTTCTATCTTCTTGGGCAAAGTTTGGGCACGAGGAACTAAAAACTGCTAATTTCATGTATATCAGATCGAGCCTTTAGAATAAAACAAGAATATGCTTACTCAGACTTAAAACAAATTAACACAGACGTGCCACAAGGAAGTGTACTTGGGCCATTTCTATATCTGTTGTACACCAGTGACATCCCTAGATTAGAAAATGCTACAATTGCTACTTTTACTGATGACACGACCATCCTGGCCATATGCGACAATCATGAAGAAGCAGCAAATGGACTACAGACAGAATTAATAAAATTAGCGACTGGACCAAGAAATGGAGAATTACCTTAAATAAGAGAAAATCTGTACATGTTGATCGGAGTAGACGATAAATACTAACACAGCAAAATACCTGGGATTAACCTTAGATGCTAAACTTCGTTGGAAGGCTCATATCAAAAAAAAATGGGAAGAACTTAATCAAATATAAAAAAATGTATTGGCTGTTGGGAGAAAATCCACTTCATCAACAAATAATAAACTACTGATATAAACAGATATATAGTAGAAACAGATCTTAAAACCGCTATGGACATATGGGATTCAACGTGTTAAAGAACATCGTTGATGCACCCTGACTTTCAAAGTACTGACATCCACTGGGACCTGAAGATGGACACTGTTAGTCAGGCGATCAACAAATTTGCCTGGAGCTATAAATAACGGATTTTAGACCACGTCAATATCGGGACTATTCAGCTCCTTGATAATGCCAACCAGATGAGAAGATTCAAGAAAACAAACCTATTGAGCTATTAATCCAAATGCTAAATGTAAAAGCAGAGTAGAGTGCGAGTGTGTGCATATTCAGTGCTGGTGTTTGCTTTTATTTTTAATAGTACAATCTAAGGAACTTCTACTGAGTAAGGCCCCTAGATTTTAAATATTTGTAGCAAATTAGGTTAGTTTAAAATTGCTTTCATTGATCGTACTAATGATCAGATTACAAGAATTAAAGCAAAATAGGAAAAAAATGTTAGGTTCTGGATTTATTTGCTAGATGTAAGCAAATATGTAGCTGAGGTTACTTTCACTACTTATTACTAGGTGCCGGAATTCGATATGAATTTTTAGTTACTTTTCATAAAAAATCACCAAATCTTAGTTAGGTTGGCACCGTTTTCTATACTTACAACATTAAAATTAAAAATGCAAATAATCCTTGTCATAGTAGGTTACCAGTTCATCTTGTTATTAACATTAAAACTGTATTGATTCTCAAAAAAATTTATTGAATTTAACGTCAAACGATTTAAAGGACGCGTTCATAGCAAAAATAAAATGGTATGACATAACTTACAAAAACTGCACATAACTTACATGAGTGCCAACCCAAATACCAGACAATAATTGCAAAGTGACCAACTGATCATAACAGAAAACGAATTAATATGAATAAATCAAAATTAGATCTCAAAGATGAAATCTTTATGTCTTTCCACCCCCTTAGGGAGTAAATGCTTGTAAATAACATCAACGTTCTTCAATATTTTTTTTTGTTGAAGAGACGAAGCTATATCCATTGATATATTTGAATGAAATAAAAAATTTTTAATTGAGATTTTTTTTGATTGAGATTTTTTTGATTGAGTATACCAAACAAGATACCACGAAGATAACCTTTATTTAAGATATTATGAAGCCTTTTTAGGTTTTCTTTAAGAAACCGCTCATCAGTGATCAGCTTTATTCTGTTATACATAGTCACAACATTGATTTTTTGATCAATAGGGTGGTTGGAATGATAGTTAATGTATCTCCGAGAGTATGTAGTTGTGGAGTACCAATTCAAAGTAATGTTTTGGTTTGATTCTTGTATAACCTTAGTGTCAAGAAAGGGGACTGATGAGCCACCCACTGTCTTTACAGTGAACTGAAGGTGTTGATCAAAGCTATTGAAAACTTTTAAGACGGTGTCAACAGAATCGGAAGAAACTAAGCAAATAATATAATCAACAAACTTCAAAATGAAAGGAAATGTAAAGTCAACTAAAGGGATACACTGATCCAAGAAACAATCCATCATTATAATGGTGATGATAAGGCTCAAAGGACTACCAATAAGGGTGATAAATTTTTGACTATAAATCTTAGTGTTATCTCAATGAAAATGTCTCTGTCGATTTGGGTTGTACGATGTCCAAATTATCAGTTACGATTTGTTTTTATGACGTTGCTGTTATGACGTTTTAATTTTCTCGGGATGAGACGCTGGCAGACATTGAGCAAAAATTAAACCAGTTGATAGCGGAAATGTTGACCCTTATATTTCCAATAAAGTTGTGATTCTCTAGAAAAATTTGTCTTTCACTATTAAGTAGAAGATTCCATCCTATCTTTTTATAACTTCTTAAGTCTTTAATGATATCATCATCAACAAACGTCAGTATGATATATTTCGCATTTCCTATGATGTTTTTGAGTGTCATGTTGCAACAAAAACAATTTGTTAATTCAAAATATTGGTATTACTTCATTTTATATTCTTACTATGCGCTTTTTTCTGTGTTTAACACTAATTTTGGTTCCACTACCCAATCATAGGTGGAATGTTGTTGTTAACACAGATTCCTCGCTGTATTCTTTGTTGGGAATTCCCAACCTTTTTCGTTTAACGCTAATTCTGGTTCTGCTACCCAATCATAGATGGAACGTTGTTGTTAATACAGATTCCTTGCTGTATTCTTAGTTGGGAATTCCCCACCTTTATTCGTTTAACGCTAATTCTGGTTCTGCTACCCAATCATAGATGGAATATTGTTGCTAATACAGATTTGTCTCTGTTTTCTTTGTTGGTAATACAGATTACTAATTCATTTAACACTAATTCTGGTTCCACCACCCAATCATAGGTGGAATGTTGTTGTTAATACGGATTCCTGGCTGTATTTTTTGTTGGGAATTCCCAACCCTTTTTCGTTTAACGCTAATTCTGGTTCTGATACCCAATCATAGATGGAATGTTGTTGCTAATACAGATTTGTCGTTGTTTCCTTTGTTGGTAATGCAGATTACTTTTTCATTTAATACTAATTCTGGTTCCACTACCCAATCATTGGTGGAATGTTGTTGTTAATACAGATTCCTGGCTGTATTCTTTGTTGGGAATTCCCAACCTTTTCTCGTTTAACGCTAATTCTGGTTCTGCTACCCAATCGTAGATGAAATATTGTTGCTAATACAGATTTGTTGCTGTTTTCTTTGTTGGTAATACAGATTACTAATTCATTTAACACTAATTTTAGTTCCACTACCCAATCATAGATGGAACGTTGTTGTTAATACAGATTCCTTGCTGTATTCTTAATTGGGAATTCCCTACCTTTATTCGTTTAACGCTAATTCTGGTTCTGCTACCCAATCATAGATGGAATGTTGTTGCTAATACAGATTTGTCGTTGTTTCCTTTGTTGGTAATGCAGATTACTTTTTCATTTAATACTAATTCTGGTTCTACTACCCGATCATTGGTGGAATGTTGTTGTTAATACAGATTCCTCGCTGTATTCTTTGTTGGGAATTCCCAACCTTTTTCGTTTAACGCTAATTCTGGTTCTGCTACCCAATCATAGATGAAATATTGTTGCTAATACAGATTTGTTGCTGTTTTCTTTGTTGGTAATACAGATTACTAATTCATTTATCAGTAATTCTGGTTCCACCACCCAATCATAGGTGGAATGTTGTTGTTAATACAGATTCCTGGCTGTATTCTTTGTTGGGAATTCCCAACCCTTTTTCGTTTAACGCTAATTCTGGTTCTGATACCCAATCATAGATAGAATATTGTTGTTAATACAGATTTGTCGCTGTTTTCTTTGTTGGTAATACAGATTACTAATTTATTTAACACTAATTCTGGTTCCACCACCCAATCATAGGTGGAATGTTGTTGTTAATACAGATTCCTGGCTGTATTCTTTGTTGGGAATTCCCAACCCTTTTTCGTTTAACGCTAATTCTGGTTCTGATACCCAATCATAGATAGAATATTGTTGCTAATACAGATTTGTCTCTGTTTTCTTTGTTGGTAATACAGATTCCTCACCGTTTCCTTTATTGGTGATAAAAATTTTTTTTCGTTTAACGCTAATTCTAGTTCCGCTTTTAATCATAAGTGGCGCAGCCACGGCTAAA
Organism: Onthophagus sagittarius; assembly: GCA_036711965.1. NCBI lineage: Eukaryota > Metazoa > Arthropoda > Insecta > Coleoptera > Scarabaeidae > Onthophagus > Onthophagus sagittarius. The sequence goes on from JASERS010000005.1 coordinate 54,189,870, forward strand.
TTCTGGTGATTCCGCTACTTAATCGTAGATAGCGCATCCACGATTAGTGACTTTTTTAAAAAATCTAGTAATTTCTTCTCGTACCAACGTATTTTTCCCCCAGATACAGTTGGCACCCCTCCCTATACTTTTAGCACGAAAGGATGAAGCAAAAGCCGCTTCATCCGGTCTGGAACTCTCATTATTACCCCTACTTATATGGTTACAATTAAAAATTTGCTATGTTGCTTCGATGATAAATATAATAAATTTTTGATAGAAGTCATATTTAAAAGTAATCACGTCAAATTAAAAGAAATAAAATAATACTAAATCTGTTAAAAACAATGCAAAATTATACACACACATAATATTTTGATACTTTGACGAATACACGACTTATAAATTAACTTATTTAATAATATTTGAAGTATAATTTTATCTATGCAAATGTGCTAAGTGAATGCCAAACGCTATTTTATCCATGATATTATTTAAATAATCACCTGGCATACCTTGATATTATAGTACGATTTGCATAAACATCTGTTTACTAGTTACGTTCTGGTTTCCGTTTTTATTATTATTCTTATTTTTACTTTTATATACTCATATTAAGAGGAAATACTTTATTTCCTTCAAGAACAAAAAAGAAATTCTAAAAATCTTCTTTTTAAAAACTTTCTCTCTCCTTTTCATTTCCCCCGTTCGATTTTCCTTTAGTAAATTAGTTGGCACGTATAAATTTGGGTTGCACGCGAGTTGGCTGCATTCCAAAAAATTAACGACAGACCATCGAACAAGCAACAAACGCTCGGACGTATGTTCGTTCTGGCCAAAGTCATGGTCAGAAAGGTGGCAGTACCACCAGCAGCAGCAGCAGCAGCAGATACAACGCAAGAGAGAACAATAAAAAACCTGCCTCAACATTTGACCTTCACCGCCTCAGCCGCTAACAACTACAACGATGAAAGTTACGTGAATACGCCTCCCATTCCATGTTCCCCGCTTTAAGCACTACGATTCATTTTCTCCACTAGAACCTAAAAAATCTTATGGATGGATGGTTTAATTCATTACGATTCTAATAAAAGAATTCAATTTTAAAATAATCATTTTTCCGGGTAATAAGGAAGGATAGTTTATTAATATAAATAGACAAATTATTCTCCTCATATTTCAACGTTATTGCTTTTACGTTCTCTTTACCAGTTATAACGTCGAATTTGTTACAGCCCAATATTCTCGTTTTTCTTTTACTTTTACATGGTGTAACGTTTATTGCTTTGTTCTCTACAATTTTTATGTATGAGTTTCGGTTAAATTGGAACACCGTTCTCATTTTCAACACTAATAAAAGCACATTCAAACAAATATAATGAAAACGCACGGCGAATATGACAGTTTGCAATCGTAAAGCTTCATTTTGTTACTTTTATCACTTTTACACGAGTGCTGTATTTTATTTTTATGTTAGGTGATGAATTTTATTGATATTGTTGCGGATTGATCTAAAATTCTATCAATTCTTGGCTATTTTGTCATCGGCAATTAGAATATTTTATTCAACAAATTGCTTTTAATCAAAGAAGCTACAAATGAATGTGCAGCATATTCCTCAATAATATATGATTTTTATGCGAACATCTCGCAACCACTGTCCAAATCACCTTGCACCAATTTCCGTAAAAATTTTACATCCTGGTCATCTCTTATCACTTCAAGTGTAGAAAAGTTGTAACGTTGCAGCAAGGATCTGTAATGTATTCCATGAATCGGGTAAGATCCATCCAGGCATAGAGGCAAATAATTAAGAAATCAGAAGAAGATGGCAGACATAATGTCGTAACCAAAGAACAAAGCCATAACTCATCTTAGACAAAACAAAGGTCATAAACACATTGTACACATTGTTGTCAGAAAATGCTTGCGAGGTGTGTTGCAAGCAAAGTTGTAACGTTGCAGCAAGGATCTGTAATGTATTCCATGAATCGGGTAAGATCCATCCAGGCATAGAGGCAAATAATTAAGAAATCAGAAGAAGATGGCAGACATAATGTCGTAACCAAAGAACAAAGCCATAACTCATCTTAGACAAAACAAAGGTCATAAATACATTGTACACATTGTTGTCAGAAAATGCTTGCGAGGTGTGTTGCAAGCAAAGTTGTAACGTTGCAGCAAGGATCTGTAATGTATTCCATGAATCGGGTAAGATCCATCCAGGCATAGAGGCAAATAATTAAGAAATCAGAAGAAGATGGCAGACATAATGTCGTAACCAAAGAACAAAGCCATAACTCATCTTAGACAAAACAAAGGTCATAAATACATTGTACACATTGTTGTCAGAAAATGCTTGCGAGGTGTGTTGCAAGCAAAGTTGTAACGTTGCAGCAAGGATCTGTAATGTATTCCATGAATCGGGTAAGATCCATCCAGGCATAGAGGCAAATAATTAAGAAATCAGAAGAAGATGGCAGACATAATGTCGTAACCAAAGAACAAAGCCATAACTCATCTTAGACAAAACAAAGGTCATAAATACATTGTACACATTGTTGTCAGAAAATGCTTGCGAGGTGTGTTGCAAGCAAAGTTGTAACGTTGCAGCAAGGATCTGTAATGTATTCCATGAATCGGGTAAGATCCATCCAGGCATAGAGGCAAATAATTAAGAAATCAGAAGAAGATGGCAGACATAATGTGGTAACCAAAGAACAAAGCCATAACTCATCTTAGACAAAACAAAGGTCATAAATACATTGTACACATTGTTGTCAGAAAATGCTTGCGAGGTGTGTTGCAAGCAAAGTTGTAACGTTGCAGCAAGGATCTGTAATGTATTCCATGAATCGGGTAAGATCCATCCAGGCATAGAGGCAAATAATTAAGAAATCAGAAGAAGATGGCAGACATAATGTCGTAACCAAAGAACAAAGCCATAACTCATCTTAGACAAAACAAAGGTCATAAATACATTGTACACATTGTTGTCAGAAAATGCTTGCGAGGTGTGTTGCAAGCAAAGTTGTAACGTTGCAGCAAGGATCTGTAATGTATTCCATGAATCGGGTAAGATCCATCCAGGCATAGAGGCAAATAATTAAGAAATCAGAAGAAGATGGCAGACATAATGTCGTAACCAAAGAACAAAGCCATAACTCATCTTAGACAAAACAAAGGTCATAAATACATTGTACACATTGTTGTCAGAAAATGCTTGCGAGGTGTGTTGCAAGCAAAGTTGTAACGTTGCAGCAAGGATCTGTAATGTATTCCATGAATCGGGTAAGATCCATCCAGGCATAGAGGCAAATAATTAAGAAATCAGAAGAAGATGGCAGACATAATGTGGTAACCAAAGAACAAAGCCATAACTCATCTTAGACAAAACAAAGGTCATAAATACATTGTACACATTGTTGTCAGAAAATGCTTGCGAGGTGTGTTGCAAGCAAAGTTGTAACGTTGCAGCAAGGATCTGTAATGTATTCCATGAATCGGGTAAGATCCATCCAGGCATAGAGGCAAATAATTAAGAAATCAGAAGAAGATGGCAGACATAATGTCGTAACCAAAGAACAAAGCCATAACTCATCTTAGACAAAACAAAGGTCATAAACACATTGTACACATTGTTGTCAGAAAATGCTTGCGAGGTGTGTTGCAAGCAAAGTTGTAACGTTGCAGCAAGGATCTGTAATGTATTCCATGAATCGGGTAAGATCCATCCAGGCGTAGAGGCAAATAATTAAGAAATCAGAAGAAGATAGCAGACATAATGTGGTAACCAAAGAACAAAGCCATAACTCATCTTAGACAAAACAAAGGTCATAAACACATTGTACACATTGTTGTCAGAAAATGCTTGCGAGGTGTGTTGCAAGCAAAGTTGTAACGTTGCAGCAAGAATCTGTAATGTATTCCATGAATCGGGTAAGATCCATCCAGGCATAGAGGCAAATAATTAAGAAATCAGAAGAAGATGGCAGACATAATGTGGTAACCAAAGAACAAAGCCATAACTCATCTTAGACAAAACAAAGGTCATATACACATTGTACACATTGTTGTCAGAAAATGCTTGCGAGGTGTGTTGCAAGCAAAGTTGTAACGTTGCAGCAAGGATCTGTAATGTATTCCATGAATCGGGTAAGATCCATCCAGGCGTAGAGGCAAATAATTAAGAAATCAGAAGAAGATAGCAGACATAATGTGGTAACCAAAGAACAAAGCCATAACTCATCTTAGACAAAACAAAGGTTATAAACACATTGTACACATTGTTGTCAGAAAATGCTTGCGAGGTGTGTTGCAAGCAAAGTTGTAACGTTGCAGCAAGGATCTGTAATGTATTCCATGAATCGGGTAAGATCCATCCAGGCATAGAGGCAAATAATTAAGAAATCAGAAGAAGATGGCAGACATAATGTCGTAACCAAAGAACAAAGCCATAACTCATCTTAGACAAAACAAAGGTCATAAACACATTGTACACATTGTTGTCAGAAAATGCTTGCGAGGTGTGTTGCAAGCAAAGTTGTAACGTTGCAGCAAGGATCTGTAATGTATTCCATGAATCGGGTAAGATCCATCCAGGCGTAGAGGCAAATAATTAAGAAATCAGAAGAAGATAGCAGACATAATGTGGTAACCAAAGAACAAAGCCATAACTCATCTTAGACAAAACAAAGGTTATAAACACATTGTACACATTGTTGTCAGAAAATGCTTGCGAGGTGTGTTGCAAGCAAAGTTGTAACGTTGCAGCAAGGATCTGTAATGTATTCCATGAATCGGGTAAGATCCATCCAGGCATAGAGGCAAATAATTAAGAAATCAGAAGAAGATGGCAGACATAATGTCGTAACCAAAGAACAAAGCCATAACTCATCTTAGACAAAACAAAGGTCATAAACACATTGTACACATTGTTGTCAGAAAATGCTTGCGAGGTGTGTTGCAAGCAAAGTTGTAACGTTGCAGCAAGGATCTGTAATGTATTCCATGAATCGGGTAAGATCCATCCAGGCATAGAGGCAAATAATTAAGAAATCAGAAGAAGATGGCAGACATAATGTCGTAACCAAAGAACAAAGCCATAACTCATCTTAGACAAAACAAAGGTCATAAACACATTGTACACATTGTTGTCAGAAAATGCTTGCGAGGTGTGTTGCAAGCAAAGTTGTAACGTTGCAGCAAGAATCTGTAATGTATTCCATGAATCGGGTAAGATCCATCCAGGCATAGAGGCAAATAATTAAGAAATCAGAAGAAGATGGCAGACATAATGTGGTAACCAAAGAACAAAGCCATAACTCATCTTAGACAAAACAAAGGTCATATACACATTGTACACATTGTTGTCAGAAAATGCTTGCGAGGTGTGTTGCAAGCAAAGTTGTAACGTTGCAGCAAGGATCTGTAATGTATTCCATGAATCGGGTAAGATCCATCCAGGCATAGAGGCAAATAATTAAGAAATCAGAAGAAGATGGCAGACATAATGTGGTAACCAAAGAACAAAGCCATAACTCATCTTAGACAAAACAAAGGTCATATACACATTGTACACATTGTTGTCAGAAAATGCTTGCGAGGTGTGTTGCAAGCAAAGTTGTAACGTTGCAGCAAGGATCTGTAATGTATTCCATGAATCGGGTAAGATCCATCCAGGCATAGAGGCAAATAATTAAGAAATCAGAAGAAGATGGCAGACATAATGTCGTAACCAAAGAACAAAGCCATAACTCATCTTAGACAAAACAAAGGTCATAAACACATTGTACACATTGTTGTCAGAAAATGCTTGCGAGGTGTGTTGCAAGCAAAGTTGTAACGTTGCAGCAAGGATCTGTAATGTATTCCATGAATCGGGTAAGATCCATCCAGGCATAGAGGCAAATAATTAAAAAATCAGAAGAAGATGGCAGACATAATGTCGTAACCAAAGAACAAAGCCATAACTCATCTTAGACAAAACAAAGGTCATAAACACATTGTACACATTGTTGTCAGAAAATGCTTGCGAGGTGTGTTGCAAGCAAAGTTGTAACGTTGCAGCAAGGATCTGTAATGTATTCCATGAATCGGGTAAGATCCATCCAGGCATAGAGGCAAATAATTAAAAAATCAGAAGAAGATGGCAGACATAATGTCGTAACCAAAGAACAAAGCCATAACTCATCTTAGACAAAACAAAGGTCATAAACACATTGTACACATTGTTGTCAGAAAATGCTTGCGAGGTGTGTTGCAAGCAAAGTTGTAACGTTGCAGCAAGGATCTGTAATGTATTCCATGAATCGGGTAAGATCCATCCAGGCATAGAGGCAAATAATTAAGAAATCAGAAGAAGATGGCAGACATAATGTGGTAACCAAAGAACAAAGCCATAACTCATCTTAGACAAAACAAAGGTCATAAATACATTGTACACATTGTTGTCAGAAAATGCTTGCGAGGTGTGTTGCAAGCAAAGTTGTAACGTTGCAGCAAGGATCTGTAATGTATTCCATGAATCGGGTAAGATCCATCCAGGCATAGAGGCAAATAATTAAGAAATCAGAAGAAGATGGCAGACATAATGTGGTAACCAAAGAACAAAGCCATAACTCATCTTAGACAAAACAAAGGTCATAAATACATTGTACACATTGTTGTCAGAAAATGCTTGCGAGGTGTGTTGCAAGCAAAGTTGTAACGTTGCAGCAAGGATCTGTAATGTATTCCATGAATCGGGTAAGATCCATCCAGGCATAGAGGCAAATAATTAAGAAATCAGAAGAAGATGGCAGACATAATGTGGTAACCAAAGAACAAAGCCATAACTCATCTTAGACAAAACAAAGGTCATAAATACATTGTACACATTGTTGTCAGAAAATGCTTGCGAGGTGTGTTGCAAGCAAAGTTGTAACGTTGCAGCAAGGATCTGTAATGTATTCCATGAATCGGGTAAGATCCATCCAGGCATAGAGGCAAATAATTAAGAAATCAGAAGAAGATGGCAGACATAATGTGGTAACCAAAGAACAAAGCCATAACTCATCTTAGACAAAACAAAGGTCATAAATACATTGTACACATTGTTGTCAGAAAATGCTTGCGAGGTGTGTTGCAAGCAAAGTTGTAACGTTGCAGCAAGGATCTGTAATGTATTCCATGAATCGGGTAAGATCCATCCAGGCATAGAGGCAAATAATTAAGAAATCAGAAGAAGATGGCAGACATAATGTGGTAACCAAAGAACAAAGCCATAACTCATCTTAGACAAAACAAAGGTCATAAATACATTGTACACATTGTTGTCAGAAAATGCTTGCGAGGTGTGTTGCAAGCAAAGTTGTAACGTTGCAGCAAGGATCTGTAATGTATTCCATGAATCGGGTAAGATCCATCCAGGCATAGAGGCAAATAATTAAGAAATCAGAAGAAGATGGCAGACATAATGTGGTAACCAAAGAACAAAGCCATAACTCATCTTAGACAAAACAAAGGTCATAAATACATTGTACACATTGTTGTCAGAAAATGCTTGCGAGGTGTGTTGCAAGCAAAGTTGTAACGTTGCAGCAAGGATCTGTAATGTATTCCATGAATCGGGTAAGATCCATCCAGGCATAGAGGCAAATAATTAAGAAATCAGAAGAAGATGGCAGACATAATGTGGTAACCAAAGAACAAAGCCATAACTCATCTTAGACAAAACAAAGGTCATAAATACATTGTACACATTGTTGTCAGAAAATGCTTGCGAGGTGTGTTGCAAGCAAAGTTGTAACGTTGCAGCAAGGATCTGTAATGTATTCCATGAATCGGGTAAGATCCATCCAGGCATAGAGGCAAATAATTAAGAAATCAGAAGAAGATGGCAGACATAATGTGGTAACCAAAGAACAAAGCCATAACTCATCTTAGACAAAACAAAGGTCATAAATACATTGTACACATTGTTGTCAGAAAATGCTTGCGAGGTGTGTAGAGCGAAACCAATTACGGAAGATGCAATATCTTCAATATGTAGTACAAAGACAACTTGCTATTAAAAGTAACTATCAGATCTTTGAAGGTAGATAGTTTCTCAAGAAGAACACCTTGTATATAATAAGAAGATGCAAGAGGAGACACCTTTCGTGTATATTAATGTTTAATTGATAACCACATCATGATCCGAAACAATATCATCTGCATAGACTAACACTCTAGAAAAGAATTTGTCCAAGTCATTCAGGAAGATAACAAATAGTAAGGAGCCTAGATTAGAGCCCTGAAGATCGCTAGATCTAACAACAAATAATCCAAAAGTACTAAGTTTATATAAAAGGACACCATGATGAATTATATCAAATGCTTACACATATACCACATCCACCTGATCACCCCCATCCAAAGATTCACAAATCACTTCAGTAACTACCGCAAGATTGGTAATCATTGGACAACGCCTGATAAGTCCATGTTGATAAGGGGACATAAATGACTGAACTTGTGGATAAATCATTCTGTAAACAATCTGCTCAAATACCTTAGCGAAATTGGACAATAATGATATCGGTCGGTATATTGATCGGATCATCATCACCAACAGTAAATTTATTACTGGAGGATACGTAGAGTGTACCTCAACTATGTTGTAATCAGACTTATCAGTATACGCTCCAGAGAATTGATCTGCAAAAGCGTCATGTTGAACACATCATTTTGCCAGGAAGTCGAAATGTCGCTGTTTTCTATCTTGTATAATTCTAAAAGTTGCGGAAATCAGAACTAAGCGATTGTTCAGCACTAATAGTGAAGTAATTATCAGAAATTTCCTCTTATATTCTGCGAAATAGAAAGATGTATTGTTTCTCTTCCATTTCTTCCTATAATATACTTTTAATTTTGATAGTCCCTTAATTTCTAGGAAATACCAAACAGGGTATGTAGATCTACAACACTATCTCTTAGGAACAAATAAATCCAAAATCTTATTCAGCTTTGAAAAGACCAATCCGTGTAAAGCAGTTCATTATACAAGTTATGAAAGTTGGTTTTTCGAAAATTGTAGCGATCATCCAAAGATGACGAAACGACAGTCATCATGAACAAACAAGATCAAAGTGATGATCAGTTTTTTCAAAACGAAATCCAACAAATGATTAATTATCACAGTTCAAAACATGATTGAGTTGATGAAGGTTCAGAAAGTTACAAAGAAATAATTCAATTTTTCCACAATTCAATAACATGTCAAGTGTTTTAATTTATTCTGGCAAATTAAAAACGTCAAGGATGAGGACAGAATAATTCAAAATTTTATGTTCAAAGGCGTCCAAAAAATCATACCAATTCAGATTTGGGATTATTAGGAAGTACATACAACACCACTATGAAGATATCATTGCGAACTTAAGAAGTAAGAAATGAAGAAGGGATAAGATAAAGTTTTCTGCTTAATAAGAAGATTTAATATTGCTTCCAGAAAACTTGATGCTGCTTCTAGAAGAGTTCATAATACTTGCAACTTGATATTACTTCCACAAGACCTAAAATGCTTCCAGATGACGTGAACTGCTTCCAGGTGACTTGCTGCTATCCCTGCAAGACTTGATACGATATTGCTTCTAAAAGACTTTATATTGCTTCCAGAACACCAAATAATGATTCCAGAAGGCTTGATAATTCTTTTAGAAAACTTGCAATGTTTCCAGAAGATTTGACCATTTCCTCTGGAAAATTTGAAATATTTCTAGATTTGGTACTTCTTCTAGAAAATTTGATACTGCTTCCAGAACAACTTAAGTGATTCCATAAGATTTAATACTGATTCTAGAGGAGATTCTTGAAAAGATTTGGTATTGCCCCCTAGAAGTCTTAATGTTTTATCCAGAAGACTTACAATGTTTACAGAAGACAAGATATTGCCTCTAGAGGACATAATATTGCTTCCAGAAGACTTGATGCTGCTTCTAGAAGACTTGATGCTGTTATTAGAACACTAAACATTGCTTCCAAAAAACTTGATGCTGCTTTTAGAAGACTTAATATTACTTGCAACTTGATATTACTTCCACAAGACTTGAAATGCTTCCAGATGAAGTGAACTGCTTCCAGCTGACTTGCTGCCATCCCTAGAAGACTTGATATTGCTTCCAAAAGACATAATATAGCTTTCAGAACACCAAATAATAATTCCAGGAGGCTTGATAATTCTTCTAAAAATCTTGCAATGTTTCCAAAGGACTTGACATTTCCTCTGGAAAATTTGAAATATTTCCAGAAGACTTGATACTTCTTCTAGAAAAATTGATACTGCTTCCAGAACAACTGAAGTGATTCCACAAGATTTAATATTAATTCTAGAAGACTTGATCTCCTTTCAGAAGAGTTGATACAGTTTTCAGAAGACTTGATAAAACTTACAGAAGGCTTGATACTGCTTCTAAAACCTTTGAAATGCTTCTAGAAGATTTGGTATTGTCCCCTAGAAGACTTAATGTTTCATTCAGAAGACTTAGAATGTTTACAGAAGACGAGATATTGCCCATAGAGGACATAATATTGCTTCCAGAAGACTTGATGCTGCTTCTAGAAGACTTGATGCCGTTATTAGAACACTAAACATTGCTTCCAAAAAACTTGATGCTGCTTTTAGAAGACTTAATATTACTTGCAACTTGATATTACTTCCACAAGACCTGAAATGCTTCCAGATGAAGTGAACCGCTTCCAGCTGACTTGCTGCCATCCCTGGAAGACTTGATATTGCTTCTAAAAGACTTAATATAGCTTCCAGAACACCAAATAATGCTTCCAGAAGGCTTGATAATTCTTCTAGAAAACTTGCAATGTTTCCAGAAGACTTGACATTTCCTCTGGAAAATTTGAAATATTTCCAGAAGACTTGATACATCTTCTAGAAAAATTGATACTGCTTCCAGAACAACTGAAGTGATTCCACAAGATTTAATATTAATTCTAGAAGACTTGATCTCCTTTCGGAAGAGTTGATACGGTTTTCAGAAGACTTGATAAAACTTGCAGAAGACTTGATACTGCTTCTAAAATATTTGAAATGCTTCCAGAAGACTTGGTATTGCTCCCTAGAAGACTTAATGTTTCATCCAGAAAAAAATAAAATAATGCTTCCAGCAAATTTGATGCTGCTTCTAAAAGATTTAAATTGTTTCTAGAAGACTTGATGCTGCTTTTAGAAGACTTAATATTGCTTCTAGAAGACTTGAAATGCTTCCAGATGACGTGAACTGCTTCCAGCTGACTTGCTACTATCCCTGGAAGACTTTATACTGCTTCTAAACGACTTTATATTGCTTTCGGTACACCAAATAATGCTTCCAGAAGACTTGATATTTCTTCTAGAAAACTTGCAATGTTTCCAGAAGACTTGACAGTGCCTCTGGAAGATTTGAAATATTTCCAGAACACTTGGTACTTCTTCTAGAAGATTTGATATTGCTTCCAGAACAACTGAAGTGATTCCACCAGATTTAATATTGATTCTAGAAGACTTGATCTCCTTTCAGAAGAACTGGTACGGTTTTCAGAAGACTTGATAAAACTTACGGAAGACTTGATAAAACTTACAGAAGACTTGATACTGCTTCTAAAACATTTGAAATGTTTCCAGAAGACTTGGTATTGCCCCCTAGAAAACTTAATGTTTCATCCAGAAGACTTACAATGTTTACAGAAGACAAGATATTGCCCCTAGAGGACATAATATTGCCTCCAGAAGACTTAATGCTGCTTCTAGAAGAGTTAATATTACTTGCAACATGATATTACTTCCACAAGACCTGAAATGCTTCCAGATGAAGTGAACTGCTTCCAGCTGACTTGCTGCCATCCCTGAAAAACTTGATATTGCTTCCAAAAGACATAATGTAGCTTTCAGAACACCAAATAATGATTCCAGAAGGCTTGATAATTCTTCTAGAAAATTTGCAATGTTTTCAGAAGACTTGACATTTCCTCTGGAAAATTTGAAATATTTCCAGAAGACTTGATACTTCTTCTAGAAAAATTGATACTGCTTCCAGAACAACTGAAGTGATTCCACAAGATTTAATACTGATTCTAGAAGACTTGATCTCGTTTCAGAAGAGTTGATACGGTTTTCAGAAGACTTGATAAAACTTACAGAAGACTTGATACTGCTTCTAAAATATTTGAAATGCTTCCAGAAGACTTGGTATTGCTCCCTAGAAGACTTAATGTTTCATCCAGAAAAAAATAAAATATTTACAGAAGACAAGATATTGGAAAGCTTAATATTGCTTTCAGAAAACTTGATGCTGCTTCTAAAAGATTTAAATTGTTTCTAGAAGACTTGATGCTGCTTTTAGAAGACTTAATATTGCTTCTAGAAAACTTGAAATGCTTCCAGATGACGTGAACTGCTTCCAGCTGACTTGTTACTATCCCTGGAAGACTTGATACTGCTTCTAAATAACTTTATATTGCTTTCGGTACACCAAATAATGCTTCCAGAAGGCTTGATATTTCTTCTAGAAAACTTGCAATGTTTCCAGATGACTTGACAGTGTCTCTGGAAGATTTGAAATATTTCCAGAACACTTGATACTTCTACTAGAAAACTTGATCTCCTTCCAGAATAGTTGATACGGTTTTCAGAAGATTTGATAAAAGTTACAAAAGACTTGATACTATTTCTAAAACTTTTGAAATGCTTCCAGAAGACTTGGTATTGCCCTTAGAAGACTTAATGTTTCTTCCAGAACAATTAAAATGCTTACAGAAGACAAGATATTGCCCTTAGAGGACATAATATTGCTTCCAGAAAAGTTGATGCTGCTTCTAGAAGACTTAAATTGGTTCCAAAAGGCTTGATGCTGTTACTAGAACACTTAACATTGATTCCAGAAAATTTGATTTTGCTTTTAGAAGAGTTAATATTACTTGCAACTGATATTACTTCCACAAAATTTGAAATGTTTCCAGATGAAGTGAACTACTTCCAGCTGACTTGCTACTATCCCTGGAAGACTTGATACTGCTTCTAAAATACTTTATATTGCTTCCAGAACACCAAATAATGTTTCCAAAAGGATTGATAATTCTTGTCGAATACTTGCAACGTTTCCAGAAAACTTGACATTGCCTCTGGAAATTGTAATGTTTCCAAAAGCCTTGATACTTCTTCTAGAAGACTTGAAATGCTTTTAGAAGTCTTGATATCGTTAATGGTTTTATCCAGATTGAAGTTATTATTGAGCTTTCTCTTCCCAATTGAGTTTCAGCATTTACAGCAAACATTTCGTTTTGAAAAAACATTTTCAAAACACAAACTTTTTTGAAAGCCGTCATTCATCACTTGAGTCATTTCCCAATTCAGTTCTTTTCAGCACCCAGCATTTATTCGTACTTTCAAAAAATGGCGCATATGACCAGAAGAACATTCAAGAAGTAGCTAGATGATTTGGGTAAAGTTATTTAAATAAAAATGAATGAATTGAGCGAGCTGGTTTTAATTGATTTGAATTAATGGAATTAGTTTTTGATAATAATGATTTTCTTTATATGAGATTATATTTTGGAAATAATAAAATCCAAATTGGTTGTAATCTATGGTACTATTTAACCTAGTATTTTGCAGAGATATGGTACAATTTAATAAGTTAGACTTGGCCATCTCTATCCTTCAGTCCTACAATCTTACAAAATGGTTACCTAACCTACCAGCAACACAACTTTTCTATCCATGCCAACACCTCCACCAAGACATGATTTGCAGCTAAGAACATCCCATAAAGAACCTCTGGGATCTCTTGACTTGCCGTATATACAAGAACAACAAGCAATACACATCCGTTGCCGAGTTAAAGGCCATCATCAAAACAAGGAGTCCCATTCCTTGATCTAATCCCGAGGAAGAACCATACCATCGTATTAACTTGTAGCTACTATCCCGAAGTTTGGAAAATAGTAAATCACGAAAATTGCAAGATGTTGTTTCTGCATTAACATTAGGCAATCTTTCCACATACACATAGTTTATTTAATACTTAATACTCAAAAATTACGTCAAAGATCTGGCCATATTTTCAGACTAACCTTAAATGCAACATAAAATATCTTAACTTTTGATACCAGAACAACACAATTTGACTTTGAATATTAACAAAATTGGTTGCTTTCTAATATCCTTCTACTTATCCATAAAATACACAGATGATAATCATGACTCGGTTTCATTCAAGTTTTATGTTTAATGCAAATTTAAACTTTCATTATTTAATTATCATTCATTAACTCATTTAGATTTGGAAATAAATTTCTACATAATACGAGAATCTAACATGATTAACAAATTAACATGACTACGAGAATTTCTAACATGATTATGATCTAAATGAAATCATTTTATTTCTGTCAACTTTTAGCAGACCTCAAATTGATGCAATTAAGTTACTCAGATTAAACAATAACGTTAATGTTATTAACAATTTGATCTAAAAGTGACTAAAAGTTTTGATTAACTCATATTTAGCTGGATGAAGGTCATCTTCATCAAAATCAATGAATTTAATTAAATGAATTATTTCTTTTTTTCTGTTTCTGTTTTCAGTTTGGTTTTTAATGTACAAATTGCCTATCTCTATATTTTTATTACCTTTGCTTCATGTCTCAATACGAGATTTGTTGCGACATGAACAACACTAATATAAAGATTAGCTGAAAGTATCGATTACTGAAACTTGAGAAGTACACGATGAGCAGAAAATTCATTAACATATATTTAACCAGACCAATTACATCCACGGTGTCCGTATGTTCTCTTAATAGTTGATATTTCCCCATAACGCAGCGTTAACCGATTGCATAACAGCAACGTCGAGAATATTGAAGTGAAATTAAAAGTTAAAAATAAAATTGAATCTATTTTTAAAGAGTAATTCATTAGCATAACCCGTAACGGCGGTAATTTCGCCTTGTTTTCTTTCTACCAGTCTTAATTGCACCACGCCGAAGAATGTGATGCGATTGTGATAGGATTTCACGTGGAGAAGAAAAGAAACCGAGTGAAATTGTTGAAATTGAGAGAGAATCAGGTTATCCTAATTTGTCTTTTGTGAATGAGATTCTCTATTTTCTAGTTACATCTATATTTATTATCTTACCTGTTGCATCTTTTCGAAATCTAAAAACGGCCTAGGCATGTGTGCGTGTTTGGTATGACGAGATCTCTTCCTTGGGGACACTTCATAATGTAATTGTTTCGCAGGTGGGCTCATCGTTCTTATCCTGCTATTATTGGGGGTTCGCCCCCCGGGTTTTAAAGCTTCCAAAGGTGGCGACGTCCTAAATTGGACTGGGGTGGCCATACTCGCCAAAAGATTGTGCACTTCCTCGTCGGAGGATCCCGAATGGACGGCCTCTTCGGTAACGACGGAAATTCCGGTCGAGGAGACACCGTAACACTTGCTGCAGCATGTCGACGGCGTCAAGTTACCAAACCTGCTAATGTTCTCTTCGTTTTCCGGCGTGCACCTGCAAGCGCACGTTTCGCCCACTTGCGACCACTTCCGCTTTTCCGGCTGGCAGTTTGATTTTAAGAGGGGTCGCGGAGAGTTGTTGATCACCTCGAGTTCTTCTTCGGAACTGTGGGGATCTTGGGGGTCTGGAGCCGGACTTTCCATCGAACAACCCGTATCGGCCGGTGATATGCTGCACACCCTCTCTAATGGTGCTGAAAGAAAAAGAAATTTAAGCGTTAGATTGTTGATAAATAGTGGTTCAATATAGAAGTAAAATTCTTTGTCAACTCCCGCAGCTATTTGTCTCATTTTCCAGTCGGCTTGATTTATCAGATTATACACGCCCCGTTGTAAATTGCAAGGTGTCAGGCCAATAAATCTCATTAGACATGGTAAATCGCCTTATCCTTTTGCGGGATATAAAACGGTCACATATTGCACTCGTAATGCGAAAAGGGATTACCTCCGTTCCGGCATCGCGTTCCCTTTGGGGAGGCGCCCGCGCCCCTCGATTTGCATCAACCTACCTACCACTGCCCTCCGACGATGGTGACACTTTAATCGTCAGACTCTTGGCGACGTTGTCTACTAGATTATTCTGACAACTCGATACGAACGATATGAAACACTTTGAATCCAGCTGCAGGATTAAATTTTAAGATGCAACAGGATTATATGCGTTTTGTGGGAAATATTATTAACAATGTGCTTAAATTTGTTGCTTATTCATTCAAAGTGGGTTCGCTTAACTTCCTTGTAGGATAAATTATTTCTTGTATGTTTTAGTAAATAAAAGTCTCCTATTAGACGACTTTATTATCATTTCGCCGAGGTCACTTGCGGCCGAGGCGCTACAATTGTTCAAAATGGGCGATTTTGGTTGAAATCGTATCTTGTATATGTTAGCAAGTATATAAAGTTTCCTATAAGACGATTTTATTCCCATTTCGCCAGAGTTGCTTGCGGGCGAGGCGCTACATCTTCCAAAATGAACGATTTTACGTAAACATAGCAAATCCAGCGCCTCGCCCGCAAGCGACCTCGGCGATTTGAAATGAAATCGTTCCTTGTATATCTTAGTAAATATATAGTCTCCTATAAGACTATTTTATTCACGCTTCGCCGAGGTAGCTTGCGGGCGAGGCGCTACATCTTCTAAAATGAGCGATTTCATGAAAATATTTCAAATCCAACGCCTCGTCCGCAAGCAACCTCGGCGATTTGAAGCAAATTCATTCCTTGTATATGTTACTAAATATATAGTCTCTTATAAGACGATTTTATTCACACTCCGCCGAGGTCGCTTGCGGGCGAGGCACTACATCTTCCCAAATGGACGATTTTACGTAAACATATCAAATCCAGCGCCTCGCCCGCAAGCGACCTCGGCGATTTGAAGTGAAATTGTTCCTTGTGTATCTTACTAAATATATAGTCTCTTATAAAACGATTTTATTCACACTCCGCCGAGGTCACTTGCGGGCGAGGCACTACATCTTCCCAAATGGACGATTTTACGTAAACATATCAAATCCAGCGCCTCGCCCGCAAGCGACCTCGGCGATTTGAAGTGAAATTGTTCCTTGTGTATCTTAGTATATATATAGTCTACTATAAGACGATTTTATCCACTCTCCGCCGAGGTCGCTTGCGGGCGAGGCACTACATCTTCCAAAATGAACGATTTTACGTAAACATAGCAAATCCAGCGCCT
The DNA here is from genome assembly GCA_036711965.1 of Onthophagus sagittarius. NCBI lineage: Eukaryota > Metazoa > Arthropoda > Insecta > Coleoptera > Scarabaeidae > Onthophagus > Onthophagus sagittarius. The sequence goes on from JASERS010000005.1 coordinate 54,207,072, forward strand.
CGCCCGCAAGCGATCTCGGCGATTTGAAATGAAATCGTTCCTTGTATATCTTAGTAAATATATAGTCTCCTATAAGACTATTTTATTCACGCTTCGCCGAGGTCGCTTACGGGCGAGGCGCTACATCTTCTAAAATGGGCGATTTTATGAAAATATTTCAAATCCAGCGTCTCGCCCGCAAGCAACCTCGGCGATTTGAAGCAAATTCATTCCTTGTATATCTTACTAAATATATAGTCTCTTATAAGACGATTTTATTCACACTCCGTCGAGGTCGCTTGCGAGCGAGGCACTACATCTTCCCAAATGGACGATTTTATGTAAACATATCAAATCCAGCGCCTCGCCCGCAAGCGATCTCGGCGATTTGAAATGAAATCGTTCCTTGTATATCTTAGTAAATATATATTCTCCTATAAGACTATTTTATTCACGCTTCGCCGAGGTCGCTTACGGGCGAGGCGCTACATCTTCTAAAATGGGCGATTTTATGAAAATATTTCAAATCCAGCGCCTCGCCCGCAAGCAACCTCGGCGATTTGAAGCAAATTCATTCCTTGTATATCTTACTAAATATATAGTCTCTTATAAGACGATTTTATTCACACTCCGCCGAGGTCGCTTGCGGGCGAGGCACTACATCTTCCCAAATGGACGATTTTACGTAAACATATCAAATCCAGTGCCTCGCCCGCAAGCGACCTCGGCGATTTGAAGTGAAATCGTTCCTTGTATATCTTAGTATATATATAGTCTACTATAAGACGATTTTATCCACTCTCCGCCGAGGTCGCTTACGGGCGAGGCACTACATCTTCCCAAATGGACGATTTTATGTAACCATATCAAATCCAGCGCCTCGCCCGCAAGCTATCTCGGCGATTTGAAATGAAATCGTTCCTCGTATATCTTAGTAAATATATAGTCTCCTATAAGACTATTTTATTCACGCTTCGCCGAAGTCGCTTGCGAGCGAGGCGCTACATCTTCTAAAATGGACGATTTTATGAAAATACTTCAAATCCAGCGCCTCGCCCGCGAGCGACCTTGGCGATATGAGGCAAATTCGTTCTTTGCATATCTTACTAAATATATACTATCCTATAAGACGATTTTATTCTCGCTTCGCCGAGGTCGCTTACGGTCGAGGCGCTACATCTGCCAAAATGAACGATTTTATGTAAAATATCAATTCCAGCGCCTCGCTCGCAAGCGACCTCGGCGAATTGAGGTGAAATCGTTCCTTGTATATCTTACTAAATACATAGTCTCCTATATAACGATTTTGTTCTCATTTTGCCGAAGTCGCTTGTGGGCGAGGCACTACATCTTCCAAAATGGACCATTTTATGAAAATATTTTAAATCCAGAGCCTCGCCCGCAAGCGACCTCGGTGATATCAGGCGAATTTGCTCCTTGTACACTGTGTTAAATAATTATCGTAACTTAGGTCACGTTGTAATGTTGGTTATCTATCTCATTGTGTAGTGGTAACGGCGATATTTTTAAATTAGTAACCAGATTTTAACCAGATGTTGACAGCAGATCAAACGTTATTAGGTTGTTATTGTCGCGATTGTCGTATGCTTTGTGTGTTTCCGGATTTTTTTTATTCTTTAACCATTTTTTGCTGTCTTTATGTTTCTCCAAACAGTTCTTCTTAGAGCTATCGTTGTTTCTAGCGATTGATTTAAGCGGTAAGTCAATAAACAAATTAAAATAACGGAAACGTTCAATGAGAATTTCTTTCAGATTTTTATTTCTTTCGTTATGACGTTCACACCGGAACATGATGCCTTTATTTTTATGGCACATTATCAAAGCGGTACGCAGAATGCGGACGATATTTGGGTTTACTCCTTACAAAACTGTACACAGCAATTCAACCAACGTTTCCCAGATTTCGACGTTGATTATGACGCTTTTAAGCATAGGAAACACGTTCTTATAGTCGTTAATTGCTATACGAAAGTCAACTTTTAATAGCATTTTTCGAAAAAATTATTTCAAATAATAGGAATATTCGTCACGTTGCAATACCAATACTGTGATATTGGGTGCCTAGATTTCGGGTACGATAATTAGTTAACACACTGTATATCTTAGTAAACATATAGTCTCCTATAAGACGATTTCATTCACACTCCGCCGAAGTCGCTTGCGGGCGAAACGCGACACCTTCCAAAATGGACAATTTTATGAAAATATTTCAAATCCAGCGCCTCGCCTGCAAGCGACTTTGACGATATGAGGCGAATTCGTTCTTTGTATATCTTACTAAATATATACTCTCCTATAAGACGATTTTATTCACACTTCACCGAGGTCGCTTGCGAGCGAAGCACTACATATTCCCAAATGGACGATTTTATGAAAATGTTTCAAATCCAGCACCTCGCCCGCAAGCGACCTCGACGATATAAAGCGAATTCGTTCCTTGTATATCTTACTAAATATATACTCTCTTATAAGACGATTTTATTCACACTCCGCCAAGGTCTCTTGCTGGCGAGGCACTACATCTTCCCAAATGGACGATTTTACGTAAACATATCAAATCGAGCGCCTCGCCCGCAAGCGACCTCGGCGATTTGAAGTGAAATCGTTCCTTGTATATTTTAGTAAATATATAGTTTCCTATAAGACGATTTTATATACACTCCACCGAGGTCGTTTGCGGACGTGGCGCTACAATTTTAAAAATGGACGTTTTTTCGATACATCACAAACCCTGCGCCTCGCTCGCAAGTGACCTCGGCGATTTAGAGCAAAATCGTTCTTTGTATATCTTAGTAAATTTATAAAACCTAGAAGATGATTTAATTCTCATAAACTGAAAAATTTTATTACAAACTTCGAAGAACAACAAAATCATAGTAGGGATAGCTCAATGGTCTATCGATAGAGTATAGTTCTAAATCTAGATGTAATCTAGTTAATCAGTCACATTTCCATCGAATAGGAAATGATACTTCCTACCTTTGAATGCATACTCAATCACTCAAGATTCTTTAAAGGACACAAGAAGTTTAATAAACAAAATCTATAAAAGCATGCTTTGTCCACCAACATCTTTCTTTTCTCACTCCCTCCCTTCGCAAGGTGTTTTGGAAGCCTCTTTGTAATTATGACTTCATTTCATTGTATCTTCCCTATCTTATAGGCGTCCTGCTCTTCTGTCTGTGGACATCCTTATGCCTGTCGCTTACATCCCCCCAATAATTAATTATATGACCCATCACAACCTTTTGTTGCTTCCCGCTCCATCATTCAGTATGCCTTCATTCTATCACCACACCTACATACTGCTCTATTACGCTTACAAACATTTCTACTGTATGCCACCTTAACTTGTTCATAATTTCTTCCAAGCTTTCTATATTTCATCTTATAAGCTTGCATATTCAAAAAATAAGAAAAAAATAAATATTGCAAATTCAGTATCTCGGTCTCATCTATCTTAGTTAATATTGGTGGTGGGCAAAGTACCGATTGTTATCGTTGGTATCAATACCTACTTTCGTATCGATACTGGATAGTAACAAAATATGGTTATCGAAAGTAGTATTAAAGCATCGAAAGTACCGAAGTAATTTTTCCATAGTGAACATAGGTACACGTGTATCTTCTTTTTCCTGTTCACGACTATTCCCTTTCTTACTCTTTTATAGTGGAAAAAGTTTCTCTGCCTATTTAATGATTACGTCTTCACCTCATTAACATTAAATAGGCTTTACACCATACATCTTCATCCAATTAATCCTTACACAGCCTTCTACAAAATTTCTTGTTACTGTTTTAATACCCAACCCTACCTACCCCAATTTAATATCAACCTAATCCAACCCAAACTATAGGAATGATGTCTAAAAACCTGAAATCTAATGAGCATCCATGATAATATATGCCTGATAGTGAGTTACCTCGGGTTGATACTGAAATGATACTACTCCAACACAACCCAACCCAACCCAACCCATCCACAATTTATGTTGGATACTAACCATAATCTTTAATGTTTTAAAATTGAAGAATAACGTATGTTTTCTAACCAAACTCAATACCAACTCAGTTCAACTCAATCCATGGGAATGATATCTAAACACTAGTACTAACCGAAGTATCAAAAACTATTTTTTATATACACGTAATTGTATTTACATTAAAGAAAAATTTACATCGAGATGATTTAAGGGAGCTAATATACTTTGAAGATGACATCAAATATGTTGTTACTCCTCATTATTTCAAAACTTGTTACGGTTAAGAGCTCGAAACTTTACGTATCTCCTTGCTTTTACGCGACTAGTACCATAATCGAGAAAATTATCAAGAAGTGAGGATGCAGAATTTATACCTTTCTTTTATCTTTATCTTTTTCAACATTTTAACTCCAAAATTAAAATATGCGAAGAAAAACACATGAAAAACGTGCTTATTAAATTATTAAAATATTATTTTCAATAATTTGATACTTACGATGCTTTGAATAAACAGTATCGATATCACGAAGGTATCGATATTGGATACCTCATTTAGGGTATCGCCCAGCCTTACTAAATATATAACTTCCTATAAAACGAGTTTATTTTCACTTCGCCGAGATCTTCTGGAACATCAAACATTTTTTGACTTTTCGACATTTTTTAGATTTAGTATTAATTTTAGTTCAAGGCACTACATCTTCCAAAATAGATGATTTTCTATTGATACGTAAAATTTAACGAATCACTGGCACGCGATCTCGGGGATTTAAGACAAAATCGTTTCTTGTATACTCTATTTTGCTGAGCCTGGTTCTGCATCTTGCGAAGTTATCATAACACCAGTAAAACCTAAAGTTGCTTCCCGAAGATTTGATACCACTTCTGGAAAACTTGATACTGCTATCAAAAAACTTGATGTTGTTTCTGCTACTTCTACAAAACTTGGTATTGCTTTTGGAAAACTTGATATTATTCCAGAAAATTTGATGTTTCCAGAAGACTTGATATTGCCTTCTTAAGACTTGAAACTGCTTCTAGAAGACTTGGTACTACTTGTAAAATTGCTGAAAGCATGATTTCAAAATTTGATATTTGATTTTGCTTTGAAAATACCAAATACTTTTGGCAAAAAACAAAATCTCCATGTCAGAAGTTTAAATTATATCAATTAAAGTTTATAAAATTGTAAACACTGCTAACAGAAGACATTTCCTTTGTAAATGAACCATAGACGCCAGATACATAGACATGCTTTTCGCTCTTTATTTTTGATAACATCATTTGTTGTTTAACGCAGAGATCATAGTTAATAAGCTTAGCTGCAATCACTTTAAATGCAATGTCCTTAGAGTCATAGTATCATTCAGCTTCCAGTATTTATTAAATAATTTCCAAGCCAGTCTTTAATTAAAGAAGGAGCAACCCAAGCTTTTCGATTGGACTTCTGATTTTGTTTTATTTTTAAGACTACGTAACACCTGCTGATTTTTTGCGTTCCCAGATTCTTCGAGGGCAGTATCAAATTTTCTGGAAGTATATGAAGTATTTTGGAGCAGTATCAACAACGACTTGAATAGTATTAATTGTAGCCCATCGGTTTCAAGTGACCTTGGGTTAATTTGTTAACATCATGTCTATATGGCACTTTCTTTTTGACGAAGCTCCAAACAAATAAGTTAAAATCCTTAAAAGAATATAAATAGATGACTATATTATATTATTTTTAGTATATACTATGACTTTATATGAAAATTTTGATTTAAGTTGTAGTTTTCTTAGAAGAGAAAGTATTAGTGAAATGCAAAGAGTTTAAGCATTTGCTTTCAGATCTTCGCTATTCAAAAGTGTAGGGTGCATTAGCGCAACAGCCCACGAGCTTTATAATCGATGCCGTGAACTTTGCAGCGAAAGCCCCTCGTCGTCTCGTCGCTTCGCGTCGCGCCGTCGTCCTTCTGGGCACTCTTTTATGAATATTCAATCGAGCAAGTCGCACGAAAGAGTTCGGGAACAATTATTTCACAAACTCCACCGGACTTCCCATCCAAATTGATTTTTAACATTTGAATAACCGCTTTGCACTCAATTTGCAATTTACATCGAGAACCATTAAGTCAAGACGATCAAATAAAGATGATGACTCGGATGCAAGTCTTAAGAAATTGAAAGGTTTGGGAAATACCATAATTCGGGCAAGTCATCCGAGCAACAGATGTTTATTCCGGTGGCTTACTGGCGTATATCAGAAATCCCCTCGAACGTACGTGGATCTAAACAATACACGTACGATTGAAATTACCGGAAGGGGGTTCGATCGATTGCCCAAGTTGGAAGACTCCGGGGAGTAACCCCCCATATTATATTACGCCGTAAAGTGCCCAACCTTAGTCTAAAACCGTACAAACTGCAGTAAAACGGCGTTTTCCCGAACGGGTACGGAAAGGGCCAATAAAAGCTTCGGCCCGGTTCGATGAACGTGCATTTTTAATGAGTCGGGCGTGCAAAATTTTTACGCTTTACGATCATTGGCATTTAAAGGTAAATAATTCCTCCTATACGGTCTTTTATGTTTTACGGGCGGCGCGACGCGGCGCAGGTTGTAATTACACCAGAGTGACGGATACGGCCAGGAATTTCCTAATTAAGTTCGCGCTCTTAAGCAATTTTAACTATTCGGCAGTTACCGCAACGGCGACAGGACATAATAATTTTGTGGTTGATTGCATTAGTCGCACGTTTAGTTGTCACGGAAAACTGACCGAGGTCGCCGACCTACAATTTTAAGTGTTCAAACGCCTTCTCTTCTTGCTCAAAATCTCTTATTTGAGTTACCATGAAATCGAAATTGAGTAAACGAGCCGAAAGATCACCACAAACGTTTATTGTGCAATTGTTTTCGAAAAATTAACAGTACTTGTAGTGGAAATTTGGAGGTCATCAACATACACATGATAATTACAAGAAATGCAATTGGTTTCGCAGGACACTGCCATGAGGAACACCACATCTGATGTCACAAGTAGACGAGAACTCAGAATCAGCTCGCACACACAAAGAACGACAGGAAAGATAAGATCGAAACCAACATAAACATGAAGAAGTAATTACCAGGACAGCCAGTGACGCTGACAAGAGATCACCATCACCTTCCAGATTGAAGAGAATGATTGTAGGAAGAAGAAGTACCAACTCCATCAGATCCCACACTAGTAGACTTAGAATAATTAAAGACACCATGAACTCTGTTGCTGTGATCAGGACAAAGAAGAAAGAGGAGGACTTAGGTGAGGCAAGAATTTCAGTGATAGTAGTCGTCTTAGTCAATGATCAAAGGAGGGTCAACATAAAACCTTGTGAATCCTCCATCACATGCAGCTCAAATAGAGTCCAAATAGATCGTCCAAAACGTCTTCCGACTAGCATTGGATAATCTAGGGTAGGAATACAATTTTTTAGCACTTAACCAGGGCGCGAGCGGATGTCTCACCCTGCATCGTCTGAGTGGGTCATGCTCATCAAAGACATTGATAACTTTAATCTATCTTCTCCGCATCAGAAAACACCAAATCATCGACTCAGGTTACAAATAATATTACGAAATATAATGTGGCTGCATCGTACAGTAGATTAGATCATTATTGAAAAATTGAGGAGCAGGGAGCTGACTATGCCTAAGTATGCTACTCGAAAAAGTCGTAATAGTAAGATCTAGAAGCGAATGTGATATAAGAAAATGGTAAGTTGGTTGTGAAGACAGGATGTAACAACAAGTAATAACTTGTATATGAACTTTTCAGTTCCACAAGCATAAATTCAGCCCTCTGAACCGATCCATGAGAGGATTCAAAAATCGTAGCACACAGGATGTCCCTAATAAATAAAACCACTCCCTACCCCGCGAAAACAGACGATCGTCTCTAAAAAGATTGAAAGTTTAAGCCATGTCTACTAACCATAATAATATTAAAAATGTTAGATTCGAATGTGATCAAGAAATCACCAATGTGAGCATATTAATATATTACACGGAGTTAGAGATTGGATTAACAAAGAAATCAGCTCAAGAAAAGTTGATTCATAAGCTGAAAAAGCAGCTCAAGAAAAGCTCAGAAGTGGACAGAAGAAAATATCAACAGCAAAATTGCAACAGTAGAAAGATTGGGAAGTAGAATCAGATGAGCAATTAACATCAGCATCTATTTTTACTTGAATTGGACTACAGATACAAAAAACTGCTACACGACTCTTATTGGTGACTACACCACGATGGGGCTGAAGATGAGGACATCCTTCTAGATCAGAAAGAGAGCGTATTATCTTCTTCTTATCCTTTGCCACTGTAACATATATTTGTCCATCTGAAGTTCAAGTGTTTTCAGCTTCCATTAAAACTTTGGCTTTGAGATAGAGTTGTAGTCGACGCGCAATTAAGGATTTAGAAATGAAAACTTTTTTTGATTATTTCTTGTTGGTCTATATTATCTTCGCATATTATAAGAAACCAACATTACAATAATTAGTCTGAGGGAGGACTTGGATGGCATATTCGGTATTTTTCCGAGATGATGACTTCGACCCAGCATGTCAGAGGTGAATTTTAAGTTATTTAATGAAAGATGTTTATTACTAAAGCTTCAGTATTTTCACGCTCGGACACAGGTATTCTATGGATATATGATAAAGAGAGAGTTGTGACGGAATAAATATTAGAGCGCACCTCATTTAAGCAAGAGATGATATTTTTGCGGAATTTGTCGAAATCAGCTACTAATTGATAGAATGAAGGCATCTCCAATCAGCATTACGCGCTGATTGGAGATGCCGTTATCTCTGAAGTCTTCTATAAGACGATTTCATTCCTCAACGATTTCAATGGTCGATGTCCTTCTGGGGTATCTCACTGCATGCAACATCTAGATGGTGTCGATTCTTAGGATGGTACTAGTCGTAGTTGCCAATTCATCATATCTCAGACATGTTCAATCAATGACAGCTCCAAAAAGTTGCAAAATCTGTAGTTCCACCTATTCCAAGAACCTTCTTGTAACAGAACAGTATGGGGTCTTACTTACGTCAAGATTTTGCATTTTGTCCAATAGTACCTTATATTTTCGAAGCAAACTCAAATCGTTTATCAACAGCACCTTGTTTTCTTTTGCGATGAAAATGTATCAGCAGTTTTAGAACCAGCCAAGGCTTTACGATGCATTTTAAATCTTCTAAAATAATACCAAGTCTTCTGGAAACAATTCAAATCTTCTGCAACCAGTATCAAATACTTCTAGAAGTATTATAAGTCTGTTGGAAGCAGTTTTAAGTCTTCCAGAGACAGTATCAAGTCTTATGGAAGTATTTCAAATTTTCTGGGTGCAATATCAATTCTTAAGGAATAACTCTAAGTCTTCTAGAAGCAGTATCAAGTGTTTTGGAAACATTTCACATCTTCCATGGATAGTATCAAGCCTTCTGGAAACATTTCAAGTCTTTTGGAAGTAATATTAAGCTAGAAGCAGTATTGAGTCATCAAGAAGCATTTTTAGTCTTCCAGAAGCAATATCAAGCATTCTGGAAACAATTCAAGTCTTCTGGAACCAGTATCAAATATTTCTCTAAACATTGTAAGTCTTTTGGAAGCATTTCAAGTCTTCTGGGTGCAATATCAAGTCTTAAGGAATAACTCTAAGTCTTCTAGAAGCAGTATCAAGTCTTCTGGAAATATTTAAATTCTTCCATGGGCAGTATCAAGCCTTCTGGAAACAATTCAAGTCTTTTGGAACCAGTATCAAATACTTCTGAAAGCATTATAAGTCTATTGGAAGCAGTTTTAAGTCTTCCAGAGGCAGTACCAAGTCTTATGAAAGCATTTCAAGTCTTCTGGGTGCAATATCAAGTCTTAGGGAATAACTCTAAGTCTTCAAGAAGTAGTATCAAGTGTTTTGGAAACATTTCACATCTTCCATGGGCAATAACAAGCCTTCTGGAAACATTTCAAATCTTTTGGAAGCAATATTAAGCTAGAAACAGTACTGAGCCATCTAGAAGCATTTTTAGTCTTCCAAAGGCAGTATGAAACGTTCTGGCAACAATGCAAGTCTTCTGGAACCAGTATCAAATACTTCTGGAAGCATTATAAGTCCGTTTGAAGCAGTTTTAAGTCTTCCAAAGACAGTATCAAGTCTTATGGAAGCATTTCAAGTCTTCTGGGTGCAATATCAAGTCTTAAGGAATAACTCTAAGTCTTCTAGAAGCAGTATCAAGTGTTTTGGAAACATTTCACATGTTCCATGGGCAGTATCAAGCCTTCTGGGAACATTTCAAGTCTTTTGGAAGCAATATTAGGCTAGAAGCAGTACTGAGTCATCTAGAAACATTTTAACTCTTTCAGATGCAATATCAAGTATTCTGGAAACAATTCAAATTTTCTGGAACCTGTAACAAATATTTCTGGAAGCATTATAAGTCTGTTGGAAGCAGTTTTAAGTCTTCCGGAGACAGTATCAAGTCTTATGGAAGCATTTCAAATTTTCCATGGGTAGTATCAAGCTTTCTGAAAACATTTCAAGTCTTTTGGAAGCAATATTAAGCTAGAAGCAGTACTGAGTCATCTAGAAGCATTTTTAGTCTTCCAAAGGCAATATGAAGCGTTTTGGAAACAATTCAAGTCTTCTGGAACCAGTATTAAATACTTCTGGAAGCATTATAAGTCTGTTGGAAGCAGTTTTAAGTCTTCCAGAGACGGTATCAAGTCTTATGGAAGCATTTCAAGTCTTCTGGGTGCAATATCAAGTCTTAAGGAATAACTCTAAGTCTTCTAGAAGCAGTATCAAGTGTTTTGGAAACATTTCACATGTTCCATGGGCAGTATCAAGCCTTCTGGGAACATTTTAAGTCTTTTGGAAGCAATATTAGGCTAGAAGCAGTACTGAGTCATCTAGAAACATTTTAACTCTTTCAGAGGCAATATCAAATATTCTGGAAACAATTCAAATTTTCTGGAACCTTTAACAAATACTTCTGGAAGCATTATAAGTCTGTTGGAAGCAGTTTTAAGTCTCCCGGAGACAGTATCAAGTCTTATGGAAGCATTTCAAGTCTTCTGGGTGCAATATCAAGTCTTAAGGAATAACTCGAAGTCTTCTAGAAGCAATATTAAGTATTCTGGAAACATTTCAAATCTTCCTTGAGCAGTATGAAGCCTTCTGGAAACATTTCAAGTCTTTTGGAAGCAATTTTAAGCTAGAAACAGTACTGAGTCATCTAGAAGCATTTTTAGTCTTCCAAAGGCAATATGAAGCGTTCTGGAAACAATTCAAGTCTTCTGGAACCAGTATCAAATACTTCTGGAAGCATTATAAGTCTGTTGGAAGCAGTTTTAAGTTTTCCAGAGACAGTATCAAGTCTTATAGAAGCATTTCAAGTCTTCTGGGTGCAATATCAAGTCTTAAGGAATAACTCTAAGTCTTCTAGAAGCAGTATCAAGTGTTTTGGAAACATTTCACATCTTCCATGGGCAGTATCAAGCCTTCTGGAAACATTTCAAGTCTTTTGGAAGCAATTTTAAGCTAGAAACAGTACTGAGTCATCTAGAAGCATTTTTAGTCTTCCAGAGGCAATATGAAGCGTTCTGGAAACAATTCAAGTCTTCTGGAACCAGTATCAAATACTTCTGGAAGTATTATAAGTCTGTTGGAAGCAGTTTTAAGTCTTCCAGAGACAGTATCAAGTCTTATGGAAGAATTTCAGGTCTTCTGGATGCAATATCAAGTCCTAAGGAATAACTTTAAAACTTCCAGAAGCAGTGTCAAGATTTCTGGAAACAGTATCAAATACTTCTAGAAGCATTATAAGTCTGTTGGAAGCAATTTCAAGTCTTCCAGAAGCAGTATGAAGTCGTTTGGAAGCATTCCAAGTCTTTTGGAAGCAATATCAAGTTTTCTAGAAACAGTATCAAGTCTTCAGAAAGAATTTAAAGTCTTCTAGAAGCAATATCAAGTCTTCTAGAAGCATTTGAATTCTAGTACAAGTATTTCCAGTTCTTCTCAATATTGGAGAAGCATTTTAAGTTATTTTAAGTTTTTTGAAAGCAGTATTATTTCGATTTGATTTTAACAGATTTATGCCATCCCTTAATTTTTATTCTTTATTAAATCCTAAACGAAATATGAGAAAATAGTGAAAAGCTTGAATAGAATTGAAAAACCTAATTACGAAAAGCTTTTCAATTCGTACTTTATTATTATCTCTCATATTGGTTATATAATCCTTAATTAAATCCGAAATCATATTAAAATAATTCTTTCCGTTCGTTTCGAGTGAAAACTCATTACGTTTTGGTCTGACGGCAAAACGGAAAAACCGAATAAGGAAAAATTGCAAACATCAACGCGATTAATAAAAACAATAAATATAATCAGATAAAATAAAGTAAAAGCTTCAGTCGGCGGAAAAAGCGTTCGGATCGATGTGAACACGTAGAATTTTAATTTTAGTCTTTACCCGGGACAAACTAAACTCCAAAGCACGGTTGTCGTGTTCATTAATTATGCTGTAACAATGTTCCGTTTTAATTTTGTTTCAACATTCGGACCGGGAAATTTTCATCGCTTGTTCTTGAACGTGTTGATTGTTTTTGTTTTTGTTATTGTTATATTTCCTTTTTTGTTATTCTACTAGAAGATCTAAAAGTTGTATTAGTAATAAGTAATAGTGTTAGTTCTAATTCTAGTTAATTTCCGATTTAATCGAGATTTAGAATAAGAATTTTTTAGAAAGAAAATCTGCAAAGTTTGATTGAATTCGGACGATTGGTTTTCGGTGGTGCATCATCAGTTGGGGGAGGGGGGAAGCAGTTGGAGGAGAATCGATCCTATCGGCGATAGATGTTCGGTAATTGAGTTAAATTAGTAACACGGCCGATATTTGCCGTTGTCCAATTTGTCTGGGACGCGTTAGACAACGATCTCCTACACGGCCTTAGATATTGACTTGGTGGTGGTGGTGGTGGTGGTGCTGGTGGTGGTTTGTCATCAATCGTGCCGAGCGAGCGAACTTAAATTGCGGATGCGAATCTCGACGAATTTCAACGCTTTTATTATCTCCCCATACTCCCATCCTCCCTTTCTCCTTCGTTCCCCTTGATTGCACTTCTCTCTATTTCATCCCTCTCGAAAACTGGGTCGAATCTACGAGGTTTTTTGACCTCAAATTTCGACCAAATATTGATTCACTAAAACTTTTTTACAAAAACCTAACAAAATGAAGTACTAATAAATCGATCTTTATCTTAACTAAAAGGAATAAGAACAACATAACCTCAGCTTGGCGACAAAAATAACGTAAAATGACTACATTTGATAAGAGAATACGTAAGAAAGCTGAGTAAAGTGAAAATAAAGCAGAAGCAGCCTAAACTAAAACTGAAAATAATGAGGATCAACTTTGTAGTCGAAGCTAAGCCAATAAAGCTGAAAGGAAGCTAAATTTGAAGTGTCCATTAAATTATAAACGTGAGATGGCTGAAACTGACAAAGACTTGCAGGACTCGTCCAAACTTTAAGGAAACCACATGGAATATAATATGACAATTTTCAAAGGACTTGAACTAATTGGCTCTACAAGACTGGTTCTACCTCCCTTGGAATACTTAACTCTGCTTCTAGAAAATTTGATATTATTTGATCTTAATATTGGCAGAAGACTTGAGATAGTTCCAGAAAATATCTTATTGACCTTGAAAGATTTGAAATAGATCCTAAAACTTGATGCGATTTTTGCCACTTATTCAAGTAGCTATGACTCGAGATTTTTGTGGTTATCTTTTAACGGTTTAATAGTCAAACTACTTATGCAGAATGTGCTAAGATTAATTTGCACAAATACTATATGCCAAAAGAATGCATTAGGGTTGATGAACAACCCCTTTCTTAGCGAGGGTACATAAAATTTACCCAGTGTATTCCATTAAAATCCTTCGAAATATGTGATAAAAGTATTTTGGGCGATGCCTCGAATATCATCTACAAAAAACCATCAGCTGTTATGCGACAAAAAAGTATTTGGGAACGAATTGTTTTAGATTTGTTTGCCAAATGCAAAAACTCTGGAAGAAACGTAACATAGGATAATTTCTTCGCAACTCTTCAATTAATACAGACTCTCAATTCTTGGATGATGTCTTAGTAAGAACTGTTAGGAAAAATAAGTCATTCATTCCCTTCAACATGATAGAGGACTTTGAGTGTTTGGATGAATTTGAAATTCAATTCAAATTCCTAGAATTTACCAAATTTGCTTCTTAGTACAGCAAAGAATTTCACTCGAAACTATTATCCATGCCAAATGGCAAGGCCCCTCCTATAATTTATCCAAGATCGCCTTTTTTCTTACTACAATCACCAACCCGGTAACTGTCTGAATAATATTCCGGACTACAGAAAAGAAATGTGCCGTTATTTGAAGATTATACATAATTCATTTTCATCAATGGCCAGATCACAGCTATAACAACTATCACGTCTTAATCAATATCAGAGACATTATCAGATTCTCTTATTACCAGCTCATTTCTTCGAATTCTTTCTACTATCCGCATTATACATCAGCAACATTTCGTCGAAATTCCAACAAAGGGTTTTTTTTTTCAAAATGTTGGAAATGGACTACGTCGGATTGGCCAGAACGCCCCTCTCCCCTCACTTTAGAGATCGATTTCGAAGATATCTTTGGTAAGGGGCCAGATATCAAGGCCCCTCATGGTCTCTAAAGTGAAGGGCCTTGATATTTGGCACGGACAATAGTAAACTTTATTACAACTTCTACAATTTTTGAAATATGGATATTTTGATGAGATTCAAATTAAAAAAACGACTTGAATTCTTTATATTCCATAACTTTTGAATAAATAAAGATATTTAGCTGATTAATATCTCAAAAGAATCCTCAATTTACATCAATTTAAAGCCGATATTGGTCACATTAATCAAATCTCTGGAATTTCTCAAATCTGCTTCTAAGTACAAGATCCATTTTTTGGAAGCAAAACCTATCTTACTATTTGATATCTTTTGAGTGAATAAAGATACTTCCATGATTGATATCTTAAAATAAAGCTTGATTCAAAAGAATTTCGCTCTGAACTAGTAAATTTCATTACAAAGTTTAGAATTTTTGGAATATGGGTGTTTGGATGAACTTGAAATTGACAAAATCGACTTAAATTTTTTACACTCCATAACATTTGAATAAACAAAGATATTTTGCAGATTAATATCTCAAAAGAGTCCCCAATTCATATCAATTTAAAGCCGATATTGGTCGCATTAATCAAATTTCTAAAGTTTCTTAAATTTGCTTCAAAGTACAGAATCCATTTTTTGGAATCAAAACCTATCTTCCTATTTGATATCTTTTGAGTGAATAAAGATATCTTTATGATTAATATCTTAAAATAAAGCTTGATTAAGCAGAATTTCACTCTAAACTAGCAGATTTTATTACAATTTCTAGAATTTTTGAAATATGGGTGTTTGGATGAACTTGAAATTGACAAAATCGACTTGAATTCTTTATATTTCATAACTTTTGAATAAATAAAGATATTTTAGAGATTAATATCTCAAAAGAATCCCCAATTCACATCAATTTAAAGCCAATATTGCCCATATTATCAAATTTCTAGAATTTCTCAAACTTGCTTCTAAGTACAGGATCAATTTTTTAGAATCAAAACCTTCCTTACTATTTGATATCTTTTGAGTGAATAAAGATATCTTTATGATTAATATCTTAAAATAAAGCTTGATTAAGCAGAATTTCACTCTAAACTAGCAGACTTTATTACAATTTCTAGAATTGTTGAAATATGGGTGTTTGGATGAACTTGAAATTGACAAAATCGACTTGAATTCTTTATATTTCATAACTTTTGAACAAATAAAGATATTTAGGAGATTAATATCTCAAAAGAATCCCCAATTCACATCAATTTAAAGCCGATATTGCCCACACAAATCAAATTTCTAGAATTTCTCAAATTTGCTTCTAAGTACAGGATCAATTTTTTAGAATCAAAACCTTCCTTACTATTTGATATCTTTTGAGTGAATAAAGATATCTTTATGATTAATATCTTAAAATAAAGCTCGATTAAACGGAATTTCACTCTAAACTAGCAGACTTTATTACAATTTCTAGAATTGTTGAAATATGGGTGTTTGGATGAACTTGAAACTGACAAAATCGACTTGAATTCTTTATATTTCATAACTTTTGAATAAATAAAGATATTTTGGAGATTAATATCTCAACAGAATCCCCAATTCACATCAATTTAATGCCAATATTGCCCATATTATCAAATTTCTAGAATTTCTCAAACTTGCTTCTAAGTACAGGATCAATTTTTTAGAATCAAAACCTTCCTTACTATTTGATATCTTTTGAGTGAACAAAGATATCTTTATGATTAATATCTTAAAATAAAGCTCGACTAAGCGGAATTTCACTCTAAACTAGCAGACTTTATTACAATTTCTAGAATTGTTGAAATATGGGTGCTTGGATGAACTTGAAATTGACAAAATCAACTTGAATTCTTTATATTTCATAACTTTTGAATAAATAAAGATATTTTGGAGATTAATATCTCAAAAGAATCCCCAATTCACATCAATTTAAAGCCGATATTGCCCACATTAATCAAATTTCTCAAATCTGCTTCTAAGTACAGGATCAATTTTTAGAATCAAAACCTACCTTACTATTTGATATCATTTGAGTGAATAAAGATATCTTTATGATTAATATCTTAAAATAAAGCTTGATTAAGCAGAATTTCATTCTAAACTAGCAGACTTTATTACAATTTCTAGAATTGTTGAAATATAGGTGTTTGGATGAACTTGAAATTGACAAAATCGACTTGAATTCTTTATATTTAATAACTTTTGAATAAATAAAGATATTTTGGAGATTAATATCTCAAAAGAATCCCCAATTCACATCAATTTAAAGCCGATATTGCCCACATTAATCAAATTTCTCAAATCTGCTTCTAAGTACAGGATCAATTTTTAGAATCAAAACCTACCTTACTATTTGATATCATTTGAGTGAATAAAGATATCTTTATGATTAATATCTTAAAATAAAGCTCGATTAAGCAAAATTTCATTCTAAACTAGCAGACTTTATTACAACTTCTAGAATTTTGGAAATATGGGTGTTTGGATGAACTTGAAATTGACAAAATCGACTTGAATTCTTTATATTTCCTAACTTTTGAATAAATAAAGATATTTTGGAGATTAATACCTCAAAAGAATCCCCAATTCACATCAATTTAAAGCCGATATTGCCCACATTAATCAAATTTCTAGAATTTCTCAAACTTGCTTCTAAGTACAGGATCAATTTTTTAGAATCAAAACCTTCCTTACTATTTGATATCTTTTGAGTGAATAAAGATATCTTTATGATTAATATCTTAAAATAAAGCTCGATTAAACGGAATTTCACTCTAAACTAGCAGACTTTATTACAATTTCTAGAATTGTTGAAATATAGGTGTTTGGATGAACTTGAAATTGACAAAATCGACTTGAATTCTTTATATTTCATAACTTTTGAACAAATAAAGATATTTTGGAGATTAATATCTCAAAAGAATCCCCAATTCACATCAATTTAAAGCCGATATTGCCCACACAAATCAAATTTCTAGAATTTCTCAAACTTGCTTCTAAGTACAGGATCAATTTTTTAGAATCAAAACCTTCCTTACTATTTGATATCTTTTGAGTGAATAAAGATATCTTTATGATTAATATCTTAAAATAAAGCTCGATTAAACGGAATTTCACTCTAAACTAGCAGACTTTATTACAATTTCTAGAATTGTTGAAATATGGGTGTTTGGATGAACTTGAAACTGACAAAATCGACTTGAATTCTTTATATTTCATAACTTTTGAATAAATAAAGATATTTTGGAGATTAATATCTCAACAGAATCCCCAATTCACATCAATTTAATGCCAATATTGCCCATATTATCAAATTTCTAGAATTTCTCAAACTTGCTTCTAAGTACAGGATCAATTTTTTAGAATCAAAACCTTCCTTACTATTTGATATCTTTTGAGTGAATAAAGATATCTTTATGATTAATATCTTAAAATAAAGTTCGATTAAGCGGAATTTCACTCTAAACTAGCAGACTTTATTACAATTTCTAGGATTGTTGAAATATGGGTATCTGGGTGAACTTGAAATTGACAAAATCGACTTGAATTCTTTATATTTCATAACTTTTGAATAAATAAAGATATTTTGGAGATTAATATCTCAAAAGAATCCCCAATTCACATCAATATAAAGCCGATATTGCCAACATTAATCAGATTTCTAGAATTTCTCAAATTTGCTTCTAAGTACAGGATCAATTTTTTAGAATCAAAACCTTCCTTACTATTTGATATCTTTTGAGTGAATAAAGATATCTTTATGATTAATATCTTAAAATAAAGCTCGATTAAGCAGAATTTCATTCTAAACTAGCAGACTTTATTACAACTTCTAGAATTTTGGAAATATGGGTGTTTGGATGAACTTGAAATTGACAAAATCGACTTGAATTCTTTATATTTCATAACTTTTGAATAAATAAAGATATTTTGGAGATTAATATCTCAAAAGAATCCCCAATTCACATCAATTTAAAGCCGATATTGCCCACATTAATCAAATGTCTAGAATTTCTCAAATTTGCTTCTTAGTACAGGTTCCATTTGTTACAATCAAAACCTACATTTCTATTTGATATCTTTTGAATGAATAACGATATTTCTATGGTTGATATCTTAAAATAAAGCTTGATTAGGAAGAATTACAGTCTAAACTAATAGATATTGATACATTTGTTTTCTTTGTTGTCATCGTGATGTTAAGTTTAGAATAGAAAATGAGAAATCTCTGTTGAACTTGAACGATGAAAATTTTATTATTATTTTTTGGTTTCAAGCGGTTTCCGGCTTAAAAAAATTTCAATCTCTTACTTAATAACATCGAGGTTCCGTTATATTATTTTTTTTTTTTTAGAAAATCAGTCAATTGTTTAATTTTAATATGGTCAAATATTATTAAAATTGGATATTCACATAAGATAAAATTATTTATCTTATGTGATTACAAACATTGTCTACTTTGCGTTTCTTCTTCTCAAAAACTATTTGACCAAAAAAAATTCAAATTTGAGTTGGTGGTAACTCGATGTGTTCTTAAAGTGGGCATATTTTATTTCATCAATATTCTTACAACCGCGATTTTTACCAAAATTGTTGAATAATGTCAAAATGTGTTTGTCGGGTATCTTTATTAGTTTTGCAAAATATTTTATGAGCGATTTAATAGAATTATAAATTAAAAAGAAACACAAATAAGCCGTGCAGGAAGAGGGGCGTTCCGGCCAATCCGGGCGGAGTTGAAAAGATGATGCTGACGTGTACTTCAAGCGAGACGTGGCGTCATTCCGTCTACGCACGATGTTTAAAATTTTAGATAAAATTATTTTATTACAAACTCACACCTACATAGAAAAGGAATTCTAAAGAGCGTCATTATTAAAAATTGTTTGGATCAAGACGTTTAAAAAATAATTTTTGAGTTGCTAATGCAATTTATGTTGCATATACAAAATATGATTGTAAATTTTTTTAGAAAAATAACAATTGATATGGATCTCCATTAAAGTTGGTATCGACGCACCCCGTCTAGGGTGTCACCCGCTGACAGTTTTCAATTTCCACGTTCGTAATCTTGCAGATTTTTCTCCGGGAAATTGTATGAATCTGGTGCATAACTCCGGTGGCGTGGCCGCATAGTTCGTGTTCATATTTTAAAATGTCATCTGCCACGCAGCCCTTTCAGTGGGCGCGCTGTTATCTGGACACCTGCATAAAAATGCACTTTATTTTTTATTGTTGGCCGATGTAACGATGCGTGTTTGCATATTCCACCACTTGTTAATCGTAGGGGGAAAACCCTGCTACGAAATAACCACCATTTGCATAATGCATACATCGTGTCTTCTAACTGAACGCCTTGTTATTTAAAATCGCGCACCTTCACTTTTCCTACATTTTAGTTAATACTAAATTATACCTAATTTTAATTTAATCTTCAAGCCATAAACGTACTATTATTAGAATTTACAATGAGCCATACAAAAAGTAAGTAAACGCAACGTTGGGAGCAGGAACACGAACCGTGATGCAATTAAAGTGTCATCGTCGAAAATGTTATTTACGACGCTATCTCGAGTCGAAACGGCACGGTTTATTAATAGCTAGGTAAGCTCGCGCTAATTCAAATTACAATTTTACGATCGAACTGCAGCAAAATTACTCGGCTACATTGTAAGGGTAAATAACGTACCGTATCCGGAGATTTCGCTTAAATTGTTGAATCTACTTTTACGACTGTATGAAACTGTCAAATTCGGAGATCCGCTGCGCTGGCTCTAATAAAGCCCTTAAATCAAACGTTTCGATAACGCTTACTACTTCACCTTTACGACTACACTTTAACCCACTAAAAAGCGCCGACTTCAAATTGCAATTATGAGGGCGTAAAAGGAGTCGCGAAGTTTCTGCGGAAACTTGGACTGGGTAAGTTGTGATTGCGAAAGCTCTCCGAGACGGAAATTTAATGATCTCCACTTTTTTATTTTTTTTTTTGGGTTATTGTTGTTGTTGAAAATGTAAAAGAGGGCAAAAGAAATATAAGAAAATTGACAAATGTCTCTGAGGAGATTGCGGTGTTCATTTCTTATAAAATACCTCATCTTATTATATAACTTGAATTTAGAAAGAATTTATTTTTAGATGTTATTTATTTCAAAAAATTTCTAATATCATCGAAATCTTAAGACAATGCCTTCTTGTAACATCTAATTGCAGCTTAACTTTATAATAATAGAAAGGTGACATTTGAGATTTTTTATCCTTTCACTTTTCAATGGGCCACTTCGCAACCCAACACCAACACCACCAACAATCTTCACCAATAAATAATTTTCAATTCGTCGTCTTAGGTCGAGACGTGCCATAAAAACCGCCTCCATATAAATCTCCTTTGATGACCGATATGACGCATGTGTATATGTATAGGATCACGTACTCTTGAATGCCTTCGGCCGATTTCTTCCCATTGTTCTCGTACTTCTCTCTCTCACTCTCTCTTTCGCGTGTTATTTCTTTGGTTCTTTTTGAATCTCCGGCGCCTCAATATTCAGAGGAACCAAAGGCGATCTATGTGACCGTGAATTACATGTTGATGATGATTTGCAATTCAAATAAGCTATTCTTCGCGGTTTTGGAATGGCTGACACGCCTTTATGAGGGAACAATAATAATGATATTATTCCGATGTCTAATCGCGAATCATTAAAGAGATTGTGTTTGTTGGGTCAACGTCTTCAATCATTTTGTTCATAATTGTGATATGATCAAATTAATTAAATTGGATTGCAATGTATGACAAAAACTTGGAAAGTTTTCTTTGAGAGGAAATCTAAGTTCCAACAGAATTATTGAAAAATCGTTGTATTTTACATTCTTGCAAGTGCAGATTAAAATTTTGAATATGTGATAATGAGTATCTAGTTAGGGAATGTAATTATGATAAAAATAGATCAATAAATGATAATAAAATAGTTGCTGAAGATATAATTGATGAATATAATACAGATACAGAACATGTACAAACGGATTCTCTGTCTTTGCTGCAATTTCTTTTAATTCTCATATTTCATCAGAGAAGTTTCAGAAATATACAGGTATAGGTATCGAAAAGTACATTGTCTTGTAACTAATGTTGCTTTGTTTATAAATTATTGTGACAAATGAAGTGAATTTTGAGATATCAAAATTCCAATATTTTGAATAAATTTAAAAATTCTAGAAAAATCGAATTTTTTAAAAATTTTGTTATGAAATTACTTTCAATTACTAATTCGAGCATCTACATTCCGAAAATGAACTCAATTTTGAGATATTGCACTTAGTTCTTGAGATATAAGCTGCTGAACTTAATTGAGATTTTTCCAATATTTTGAATAAATTTAAAAATTCTAGAAAATTCGAATTTTTGGAAAATTGTTATGAAATTGCTCTCAATTACTAATTGAAGAATCTACTTTCCGAAAATGAAGTCAATTTTGAGATATCTCACTTAGTTCTTGAGATATAAGCTGCTGAACTTAATTGGGATTTTTCAATATTTTGAATAAATTTAAAAGTTCTTGAAAAATCGATTTCTAGGAAAATTGTTACGAAATTGCTCTTAATTACTAATTGGAGAATCTACTTTCCGAAAATGAAGTCAATTTTGAGATATCTCACTTAGTTCTTGAGATATAAGCTGCTGAACTTAATTGGGATTTTTCCAATATTTTGAATAAATTTAAAAGTTCTTGAAAAATCGATTTCTTTGGAAAATTGTTACTAAACTGCTCACAATTACTAATTGGAGCATCTACTTTCCGAAAATGAAGTCAATTTTGAGATATCTCACTTAGTTCTTGAGATATAAGCTGCTGAACTTAATTGGGATTTTTCAATATTTTGAATAAATTTAAAAGTTCTTGAAAAATCGATTTCTAAGAAAATTGTTACGAAATTGCTCTTAATTACTAATTGGAGAATCTACTTTCCGAAAATGAAGTCAATTTTGAGATATCTCACTTAGTTCTTGAGATATAAGCTGCTGAACTTAATTGGGATTTTTCCAATATTTTGAATAAATTTAAAAGTTCTTGAAAAATCGATTTCTTTGGAAAATTGTTACTAAACTGCTCACAATTACTAATTGGAGCATCTACTTTCCGAAAATGAAGTCAATTTTGAGATATCTCACTTAGTTCTTGAGATATA
The DNA here is from genome assembly GCA_036711965.1 of Onthophagus sagittarius. Lineage (NCBI taxonomy): Eukaryota > Metazoa > Arthropoda > Insecta > Coleoptera > Scarabaeidae > Onthophagus > Onthophagus sagittarius. The sequence continues at coordinate 54,229,984 of JASERS010000005.1, forward strand.
AGCTGCTGAACTTAATTGGGATTTTTCAATATTTTGAATAAATTTAAAAGTTCTTGAAAAATCGATTTCTAGGAAAATTGTTACGAAATTGCTCTTAATTACTAATTGGAGAATCTACTTTCCGAAAATGAAGTCAATTTTGAGATATCTCACTTAGTTCTTGAGATATAAGCTGCTGAACTTAATTGGGATTTTTCCAATATTTTGAATAAATTTAAAAATTCTAGAAAATTCGAATTTTTGGAAAATTGTTATAAAATTGCTCTCAATTACTAATTGAAGAATCTACTTTCCGAAAATGAAGTCAATTTTGAGATATCTCACTTAGTTCTTGAGATATAAACTGCTGAACTTAATTGGGATTTTTCAATATTTTGAATAAATTTAAAAGTTCTTGAAAAATCGATTTCTAGGAAAATTGTTACGAAATTGCTCTTAATTACTAATTGAAGAATCTACTTTCCGAAAATGAAGTCAATTTTGAGATATCTCACTTAGTTCTTGAGATATAAGCTGCTAAACTTAATTGGGATTTTTCAATATTTTGAATAAATTTAAAAGTTCTTGAAAAATCGATTTCTAGGAAAATTGTTACGAAATTGCTCTTAATTACTAATTGGAGAATCTACTTTCCGAAAATGAAGTCAATTTTGAGATATCTCACTTAGTTCTTGAGATATAAGCTGCTGAACTTAATTGGGATTTTTCAATATTTTGAATAAATTTAAAAGTTCTTGAAAAATCGATTTCTAGGAAAATTGTTACGAAATTGCTCTTAATTACTAATTGGAGAATCTACTTTCCGAAAATGAAGTCAATTTTGAGATATCTCACTTAGTTCTTGAGATATAAGCTGCTGAACTTAATTGGGATTTTTCCAATATTTTGAATAAATTTAAAAATTCTAGAAAATTCGAATTTTTGGAAAATTGTTATAAAATTGCTCTCAATTACTAATTGAAGAATCTACTTTCCGAAAATGAAGTCAATTTTGAGATATCTCACTTAGTTCTTGAGATATAAGCTGCTGAACTTAATTGGGATTTTTCAATATTTTGAATAAATTTAAAAGTTCTTGAAAAATCGATTTCTAGGAAAATTGTTACGAAATTGCTCTTAATTACTAATTGAAGAATCTACTTTCCGAAAATAAAGTCAATTTTGAGATATCTCACTTAGTTCTTGAGATATAAGCTGCTGAACTTAATTGGGATTTTTAAAATATTTTGAATAAATTTAAAAGTTCTTGAAAAATCGATTTCTTTGGAAAATTGTTATAAAATTGCTCTCAATTACTAATTGAAGAATCTACTTTCCGAAAATGAAGTCAATTTTGAGATATCTCACTTAGTTCTTGAGATATAAGCTGCTGAACTTAATTGGGATTTTTCCAATATTTTGAATAAATTTAAAAATTCTAGAAAATTCGAATTTTTGGAAAATTGTTATAAAATTGCTTTCAATTACTAATTGAAGAATCTACTTTCCGAAAATGAAGTCAATTTTGAGATATCTCACTTAGTTCTTAAGATATAAGCTGCTGAACTTAATTGGGATTTTTCAATATTTTGAATAAATTTAAAAGTTCTCGAAAAATCGATTTCTAGGAAAATTGTTACGAAATTGCTCTTAATTACTAATTGAAGAATCTACTTTCCGAAAATGAAGTCAATTTTGAGATATCTCACTTAGTTCTTAAGATATAAGCTGCTGAACTTAATTGGGATTTTTCAATATTTTGAATAAATTTAAAAGTTCTCGAAAAATCGATTTCTAGGAAAATTGTTACGAAATTGCTCTTAATTACTAATTGAAGAATCTACTTTCCGAAAATGAAGTCAATTTTGAGATATCTCACTTAGTTCTTGAGATATAAGCTGCTAAACTTAATTGGGATTTTTCAATATTTTGAATAAATTTAAAAGTTCTTGAAAAATCGATTTCTAGGAAAATTGTTACGAAATTGCTCTTAATTACTAATTGGAGAATCTACTTTCCGAAAATGAAGTCAATTTTGAGATATCTCACTTAGTTCTTGAGATATAAGCTGCTGAACTTAATTGGGATTTTTCCAATATTTTGAATAAACTTAAAAGTTCTTGAAAAATCGATTTCTTTGGAAAATTGTTACTAAATTGCTCACAATTACTAATTGGAGCATCTACTTTCCGAAAATGAAATCAATTTTGAGATATATCACTTAGTTCTTGAGATATAACCTGCTGAACTTAATTGGGATTTTTCAATATTTTGAATAAATTTAAAAGTTCTTGAAAAATCGATTTCTAAGAAAATTTTGCTCTCAATTACTAACAGGAGCATCAACTTTCTGAAAATGAAGTCAATTTTAAGATAGCTCACTTAGTTCTTGAGATATAAGCTGTTGAACTCAATTAAGATTTTTCCAATATTTTGAATAAATTTAAAAATTCTTTAAAAAAGGATTTCTAAGAAAATTGTTATGAAATTACTCTCAATTACTAACTGGAGCATCTACTTTCCGAATATGAAGTCAATTTTGAGATATCTTACTAAGTTCTTGAGATATAAGCTGCTGAACTTTATTGGAATTTTTCGATATGTTGAATGCATTTAAAAGTTCTTGAAAAATTGATTTTTTGGAAAAGTGTTACGAAATTACTTTTAATTAGTAATTGAAGAATCTACTTTCCGAAAATGAAGTCAATTTTGAGATATCTCACTTAGTTCTTGAGATATAAGCTGCTGAACTTAATTGGGATTTTTCCAATATTTTGAATAAATTTAAAAATTCTTGAAAAATCGATTTTTAGGAAAATTGTTATAAAATTGCTGTCAATTACTAATTAGTAATTGAGAGCAATTTTATAACAATTGATCGGAGAGTAGATGCTCTAATTAGAGCATCTACTCTCCGAAAATGAAGTCAATTTTGAGAAATCTCATTTAGTTCTTGAGATATAAGCTGTTGAACTCAATTGAGATTTTTCCAATATCTTGAATAAATTTAAAAATTCTAGAAAAATCGAATTTTTGGAAAATTGTTATGAAATTACTTTCAATTACTAATTGGAACATCCACATTTTGAAAATAAAGTCAATTTTGAGATATCTCACTTACTTTTTGAGATATAAGTTGCTGAACTTAATCAGCATTTTTCCAATATTTTGAATGAATGTAAAAGTTCTTGAAAAATCGATTATTTTTTTGGGAAATTGTTACGAAATTACTCTCAATCACTAATTGAAGTATCTACTATCTATTTGATTTTCCAAAAATGAAATCGATTTTGAGATATCTCACTTAGTTCTTGAGATATTAACTTAATTGGGATTACTTTCCAAAACTCATTCAATTTTAAGATATTTGGATAACTCAGATGACTTAGTCTTTTGCAAATTATTTTTATAAATCATTTTTAATTTATTTTTTATTGGAAATATCTCGTTTAATTCCTCGAGAATCATTTCGTCGTCCCCAACGTCCATAAAATTGGCCATACTTCTCTACAGAAGATCTGAATTCGAACAAAATTCTCGAAAGATCATCGTTTCATTTTGCATCATAGTATCATAGCACAGATACAGAATATCAAGAATTATTCTTGCTTTTCATATCCGGCTTCACTTCGCTTAATTTTCCAGGATTTTTCTTAGATGTAGGTTTATTTCTGATTTAAATTCTGTCTGATTGATGTATTAATGCTTTCATAATCAGGTAATATTCTTGAATTACTAATATTCATCTTTTTTAATTCTTCTTTTCAAAAAAAATACCATGTAATTCTATAACATTTATTTTCGCTTAGAACTTCGTTTTCAATGCATTTTTCAACTTTTTACTTCTTTTTCCAAGAAGAAAAGTTATGTTCCCTTGGAATGAATAACTTTGCCAATTTTGTTAATATGTTTTTACCAAATAATTCAGTATGATATTATTTATATTACTGTTATATATATTAAGTATGCATTTTATCATATTATCTAAGTAAGCCCCATATTTTATGCGATTCTCCCATTGATTAATAGTTATGTTTGTTGCAATTGAATAGAGTGCCCTTCAAAGTTAATAATCGTCGTCAATAAATATCTGCTCAATATTGGGGAACTAAGTTCGTACGCGAAGACAGCCGCGCAACATAAACAAGCTCCTTAATTTCCATAGTAAGCAGCTCCGGTTTCCCACAGGAGGGAACGATTGCATTAAGCCTCGAAGATCCGCGACAAGTCTCGCCATCCCAATACAGACATCAGCCAAAATTGAAAACCGAACTCGATTTGCATTATGACAGCCAACCAAGCAGCCGTTTAGTAGGATTTCGTGATATATCGGAAGATGTATAATCTCGTTCACGTCAACGACTGCCGCCTAATTTAATAAATGGCGGAGGAAATTTTTCAATTTCGGACAAATTTAACAATCTCTTTTCGAGACCCCCCCAATAATATTCTATTTGTTTTTGCATTGGGGATTGGGGTCGGATCGAATTGACACGTTCCGCAATTTGAAGCCGGGGCGTTGGAACGCCGGAGGCAGTATGCAAATGCTCCCGTTTATGCAGTAATTTGAGAGCTAGATGGTCAAAGATCTCGTGCAGAGAGACCAAAAGAAAACTTGGTGTTGTTTCCATTAAGCGATGGGGATCATCTTACAAATATATAAGGGGTTAATACTATGTTGGTTCAATTCTAGTCAAAATTCGATTTTATAATAAGATTGACATAAAATGAGAGCACTTTGATGTGTAGGATTTTCCCTACAATGGAAAATGTATTATTTTTTAATAGCATGGCTTTGGAGGGCGCGTGTTATCTGCCGTCACGACTAGGCATGAGTTGAGTATGGCGAACGAGCGCCCCATTCCACTTGGGGTAGCTGGGGGGTGGCGTTTTTTTTGCACGCGTGCACATGCACCTATTGCATTTTTCAGTGAAAATGCGCGGCGGCGGCGGCGGCGGCCAGAAAAAAAATCAATACCGTTTAATTCCGGACCGCACCGCTAACGCAATTACGGCCCCGTTCCATGTCATCAATCAGTTCCATTAATCAATGTACTTTATTGTACGCGAATGTACTTTGCGTTAATACTTTCAGCCGAAGCGGCCTAATGGCGCCGACCCGAACGGAGAAGGTTGTCCAATTTTCACGGAAGGTAATGTCGTTAAGGTAAATTGGGTGCGGACGGCATCACCGACGTTTGCTCAAACAACATCCAATCAATGCGTTCTTTTGAATTGTCTATGCCGTTCTATTTATAATAAAATTAATCATTTCAAAGTGGTTCATATATTTTGAAACATGAAGTATAGCTTTGTTCAAAAGAACAATTCATTTTTGTGCCAGAAGATTTGATGCTTTTTCCAGAAAATTTGAAGACTTGATATATATGATCTACTTCCAAAAGACTTGATATTGCATCTGGGAGACTTGAATTGGTACTGCTTCCAGTTGACATTGTTTCTAGAATACTGATACTGTTAATTTTGGGACATGAAGCATAGTTTTGTTCAAAAGAACAATTCATCTTTGTGTCAGAAGATTTGGTGCTTTTTCCAGAAAATTTGAAGACTTGATATATATGATCTACTTCCAAAAAACTTGATATTGCATCTGGACGACTTCAATTTGTTACTGCTTCTAAATTGACATCATTTCTAGAATACTTGATACTGCTAATTTTGAGACATGAAGTATAGTTTTGTTCAAAAGAACAATTCATTTTTGTGCCAGAAGATTTGATGCTTTTTCCAGAAAATTTGAAGACTTGATATATATGATCTACTTCCAAAAGACTTGATATTGCATCTGGGAGACTTGAATTGGTACTGCTTCTAGTTGACATTGTTTCTAGAATACTTGATACTGCTAATTTTGGGACATGAAACATAGTTTTGTTCAAAAGAACAATCCATTTTTGTGTCAGAAGATTTGGTGCTTTTTCCAGAAAATTTTAAGACTTGATATATATGATCTACTTCCAAAAAACTTGATATTGCATCTGGACGACTTGAATTTGTCACTGCTTCTACGTTGACATCATTTCTAGAATACTTGACACTGTTAATTTTGAGATATGAAGTATAGTTTTGTTTAATAGAACAATTCATTTTTGTGCCAGAAGATTTGATGCTGATGCCAGAAAATTTGAAGATTTGATATATATGATCTACTTCCAGAAGACTTGATATTGCATCTGGGAGACTTGAATTGGTACTGCTTCTAGTTGACATTGTTTCTAGAATACTTGATACTGCTAATTTTGGGACATGAAACATAGTTTTGTTCAAAAGAACAATCCATTTTTGTGTCAGAAGATTTGGTGCTTTTTCCAGAAAATTTGAAGACTTGATATATATGATCTACTTCCAAAAAACTTGATATTGCATCTGGACGACTTGAATTTGTTACTGCTTCTAAGTTGACATCATTTCTAGAATACTTGACACTGTTAATTTTGAGATATGAAGTATAGTTTTGTTTAATAGAACAATTCATTTTTGTGCCAGAAGATTTGATGCTGATGCCAGAAAATTTGAAGATTTGATATATATGATCTACTTCCAGAAGACTTGATATTGCATCTGGGAGACTTGAATTGGTACTGCTTCTAGTTGACATTGTTTCTAGAATACTTGATACTGCTAATTTTGGGACATGAAACATAGTTTTGTTCAAAAGAACAATCCATTTTTGTGTCAGAAGATTTGGTGCTTTTTCCAGAAAATTTGAAGACTTGATATATATGATCTACTTCCAAAAAACTTGATATTGCATCTGGACGACTTGAATTTGTTACTGCTTCTAAGTTGACATCATTTCTAGAATACTTGACACTGTTAATTTTGAGATATGAAGTATAGTTTTGTTTAATAGAACAATTCATTTTTGTGCCAGAAGATTTGATGCTGATGCCAGAAAATTTGAAGATTTGATATATATGATCTACTTCCAGAAGACTTGATATTGCATCTGGGAGACTTGAATTGGTACTGCTTCTAGTTGACATTGTTTCTAGAATACTTGATACTGCTAATTTTGGGACATGAAACATAGTTTTGTTCAAAAGAACAATCCATTTTTGTGTCAGAAGATTTGGTGCTTTTTCCAGAAAATTTGAAGACTTGATATATATGATCTACTTCCAAAAAACTTGATATTGCATCTGGACGACTTGAATTTGTTACTGCTTCTAAGTTGACATCATTTCTAGAATACTTGACACTGTTAATTTTGAGATATGAAGTATAGTTTTGTTTAATAGAACAATTCATTTTTGTGCCAGAAGATTTGATGCTGATGCCAGAAAATTTGAAGATTTGATATATATGATCTACTTCCAGAAGACTTGATATTGCATCTGGGAGACTTGAATTGGTACTGCTTCTAGTTGACATTGTTTCTAGAATACTTGATACTGCTAATTTTGGGACATGAAACATAGTTTTGTTCAAAAGAACAATCCATTTTTGTGTCAGAAGATTTGGTGCTTTTTCCAGAAAATTTGAAGACTTGATATATATGATCTACTTCCAAAAAACTTGATATTGCATCTGGACGACTTGAATTTGTTACTGCTTCTAAGTTGACATCATTTCTAGAATACTTGATACTGCTAATTTTGAGACATGAAGTACAGTTTTGTTCAAAAAAACAATTCATTTTTGTGCCAGAAGATTTAATGCTGATGCCACAAAATTTGAAGACTTGATATATATGATCTACTTCCAAAAGACTTGATATTGCATCTGGACGACTTGAATTGGTACAATTTCTAAGTTGACATTGTTTCTAGAATACTTGATACTGCTAATTTTGGGACATCAAGCATAGTTTTGTTCAAAAGAACAATTCATTTTTGTGGCAGAAGATTTGATGCTGTTTCCAGAAAATTTGAAGACTTGATATATATGATCTACTTCCAAGACTTGATATTGCATCTGGGAGACTTAAATTGGTACTGCTTCTAAGTTAACATTGTTTCTAGAATACTTGATACTGCTAATTTTGGGACATGAAGTATAGTTTTATTCAAAAGAAAAATTTATTTTTATGTCAGAAGATGTGATTCTGTTTCCAGAAAATTTGAAGACTTGATATATATGATCTACTTCCAGAAGACTTGATATTGCATCTGGACGACTTGAATTGGTACTGTTTCTAAGTTGACATTGTTTCTAGAATACTTGATACTGCTAATTTTGGGACATCAAGCATAGTTTTGTTCAAAAGAACAATCCATTTTTGTGTCAGAAGATTTGGTGCTTTTTCCAGAAAATTTTAAGACTTGATATATATGATCTACTTCCAGAAGACTTGATATTGCATCTGGACGACTTGAATTGGTACTATTTCTAAGTTGACATTGTTTCTAGAATACTTGATACTGCTAATTTTGGGACATCAAGCATAGTTTTGTTCAAAAGAACAATTCATTTTTGTGGCAGAAGATTTGATGCTGTTTCCAGAAAATTTGAAGACTTGATATATATGATCTACTTCCAAGACTTGATATTGCATCTGGGAGACTTAAATTGGTACTGCTTCTAAGTTAACATTGTTTCTAGAATACTTGATACTGCTAATTTTGGGACATGAAGTATAGTTTTATTCAAAAGAAAAATTTATTTTTATGTCAGAAGATGTGATTCTGTTTCTAGAAAATTTGAAGACTTGATATATATGATCTACTCCCAGAAGACTTGATATTGCATCTGGGAGACTTGAATTGGTATTGATTCTAAGTTAACATTGTTTCTAGAATACTTGATACTGCTAATTTTGAGACATGAAGTATAGTTTTGTTCAAAAGAACAGTTCATTTTTGTGCCAGAAGATTTGATGCTGTTTCCAGAAAATTTGAAGACTTGATATATATGATCTACTTCCAAAACACTTGACATTGCATCTGGGAGACTTGAATTGGTACTGCTTCTAGTTGACATTGTTTCTAGAATACTTGATACTGCTAATTTTGGGACATGAAGCATAGTTTTGTTCAAAAGAACAATCTATTTTTGTGTCAGAAGATTTGGTGCTTTTTCCAGAAAATTTGAAGACTTGATATATATGATCTACTTCCAAAAGACCTAATTTGCTCCCAGAAGACAGTATACAGTCTATACATAACTTGAATCGATTTCTAGAAAAGTTGATATTGCTTTCAGAAAAATTTCAATGTTTCCAGAATTCTAATACTGCTTCTGGAAGATTTAACTTGTTTCAGACTTGTCACTATCCTTGGAAGACATGATACTGCTTCTAAAAGACTTTATACTGCTTCCAGAAGACTTGATACTGCTTCTAAAGAACTTAATATTGCTTCCAGAAGAGCTATAATACTTCCAGAAGACTTGATATTAACCCTAGAAGACTTAATATTGTTTCCAGAAGACTTGATGCTGCTTCTAGAAGACTTGATACTAGTTCCAAAACAACAGAAAAGATTCCACAAGATTTTATGCTTTGATTCTAGAAGACTTGAGCTCTTCCAGAAGAGTTGATACTGTCTTCAGATAACTTGAAATGATTTCAGAAAACTTGATACTATTTTTAGAAGACTGCTTTCAGAAAAACTTGATGCTGCTTCTAGAACACTGCAGTATGCACATAGAAGACTTGAAATATTGGTAGACGGTTTACAATGCTTCCAAAAGACTTGACGTTGCTGTTAGAAGACTTGAAATGCTTCCAGAAGAATTGATATTATATCTAAAAAACTTGATTTGCTGCCAGAAGACTTGAAATGTTTCCATAAAACTGACACTGCTTTTAAAAGGGTGGAAATGTTATCAGGCAATTTACAATGCTTCCAGATGACTTGACATTGTATTTAGAAGACTTGAAGTGCTTCCAGACCACATTCAATGCTGCCAGAAACTTGAAATGCCTCTAGAAGACTTGATTTGCTGCCAGGAGACAGGATACTACCTCTAGATGATTTGATACTGTTTCTAAAAAACTTGATATTGCTTCCAGAACACTTGAAATGTTTCTACAAAAACAATATTGCACCTAAAAATGTTTCCAGACGACTTGCAATGCTTCCGATGACTTGATATTACATCTAGAAGACTTGATGTGCTATCAGAAGATTGGATACTGCTTCTACATGATTTGTTATCAGAAGGTTGGATACTGCTTCTAGATGATTTGATACTGTTTCTAGAAAATTTGATACTGTGTCCAGAAGATTTGAAATGTTTCCAGCCGACTTACAAAGTTGCTGGACGATTTACGCTCCTTCCAGAAGACTTGCAGTGCTTCCAAATAACTTAACATTGCATCCTGAAAATTGATGCTTCCCAAAGACTTGAAATGCTTTCCAATGACTTGAAACTGTTTCTAGAAGACTCGATACCGCTTCTAGATGTTTTGGCATTATCACTGCTTTTATAACATTTGAAATGCTTCCAAAAGATTTCACACTGCTTCTAAAAGACTTGATATTGCTTCCAAAAGACTTGAAAAGTTTCCAAATAACTTGATGGTGCTTCTAGAAGATTTAAAATGGTTGCAAAAGTCTCGACATTGCCAAAAAACTTGATACTGTTTCTAGAAGATTTTAATTACTTCCAAAAGATCTGAAATGCTTCCAGAAGACTAATTTATTTGATACCGAGCGTATTTTCATTGAAAATCAACAACGCTCCCAGACTTACAATTTCTTCCATGCAATCCCGGGATGAACCCTGAACCAAATATCTTGATGATGTACAAGTATGTCAACATTGAGTACCATTCCTAAGTTGACATTCCTAAATAGGAACATTTTATGAGAAATTCCGAGGGATTAAAATTATTTTTTACAATTTTTTTCAGAACTTTTAGATAAAATCTAAACCTGAATGTTTCCAGTATTAGCTCTAGTGTTAATTCTAGTTTTAATTGCCGTTTAATGCTTGATTGTTGTAAATTCGTCTAAAACTAAAAGTACAACTAATACTAGACTTAGGAACTTTTGGTACTTCTACATTTTTCTTTACTAAATACTTAAATTGTTCCAAGCGGATCACGCTGGGTCTCGTTGAAACCAAGATGCTCACGATCACGAACGTTCACGTGAATGGTACAACAATTGATGTCCGCTCACGATGGGTCACGCATAACCATCATGACCCGGCGGAACTCATGTAATTTACACAACTCTATTGCACCCCTTAGAAGTCATCTTCATCATCGCAAACTTGAAAATAATTTCCAGTATTTTCTCTTAGCCGCTTTAGTCATAAATTTTCTTACTGCAAGTTTAGACAATGAGTAGCACTTTAATCCTCTACATGTTTTTATTAATGTTATTTAGTATTACTGCCATTTTGGCTCGAAATGTTTGATTTCATAAACCGCGGTACTTTAGTAATCTAGAGACTTTATAAATAAGTAGCAACTTAAACTGTAGTTCCACCCCAACCCGTAAATGGCGTGATTGTTTTAATTTTTAAATTTCCCGCGTTAGAGCCACTGCCGCCGAGATGTCGTGGGGAGCAACTTCCGGTTAAGTACTCTTATTGTTATAATACTTTTCTGTATCATATACACAGAAAAGAAATAATCCACTTGAAGAAAATACCAAATCCTAAATAGATTATAATTTATAACAACCAAAAGGTTGGTTCTGCATCCAGAATCGGAGAGCACCATCTATCATTCATCAGATAAATTTAAATCTTAGAAACATCATAGCACAGAATTTTTGTTTAATTTCTCTACTCATCATTAGATGGCGTCCACTTCCTAGTTATTTTTTTCATCGACACGCCCCCTGTGGCCAACCAGGGGGCGTGTGCAGCCAATCAGGGCATGGTGCCAACCTAAGTCTGGGGGGAAAAAAAATCGAAAAAGTAACTAGGAAATGCGCTTTGAAATTTTTTTTGTTTGGTCTTGTCGTTCTTTATCTCCTTTTAAAACGCTGATGCAGGAGATCTCGGCAATCTTGGCGAGCGTATAAAAGCTAGCAATTAGTTAGATGGAAATATCACATTCGAAAGGGAATTAGGTCCGCTTGGTACAAGTCCTACAAAAAGATAAAGCGTTGTCAAAGCGAAATCGACAAGAGCCGGCTAACAAAACGCGCTTCAGCTCACACGAGGAACGTCCCACACCCTTTCCTCCTCCTCGACTCCATACAAAGGATAAGCAGAGAGACTGTGGACCATGCGAATGCTAGAGCCAGGCAATGCGCACTTTTAATAATCGCCCGAATTCGCAATTAATTGCCACCTGCCGCTATTGGGGAGAAATCCTTTGATGTCCCGGAAGGACTTTTCTTCCTGCATCGGGGAAATTACAGAGATGTCCGGTACAAAACCCAACCGCGCCCTCTAATTCAATTTTTACTCCATTATTTAGTTTTAATTAGTGCAAAATCTACGTTGTTTATTTTGTTGGATTTTTTTATTTTGTTTTGTATTTTATGGAACGGATATGAAACGGCTTAATAGTAATTGCGTGGGTGGGTGTATCCCCGATCCAGAGAAGGGTCGAAATCGCACTCCCCTGTAATATCAAATGTTAATTTAATTAATGCAATAGTTATTGCCACGACCGAAACGAGTGCATTGGGCCGTTTGGACACGTTCGGTGTATTATTAATATATGCAAATATGCGCATATGAATACGACAAAAACCGTTCATTCACCCAACGTTTCTATTATTGACTTTATTTTTTAAAAAAATGTTATTAAAAAGTTTTAAAATGACTAAATAAATATTATGATAATTTGCCAAAATGAGTAACAGCCGCAATAAAATCGTTATAACTCATCCAAGTTATTTTAAAATAGTTACAAATTTGACACTCTTATTATAGCACACTTATTCGTTTTAATAGTTTAATTCGTTTTACGTTATGACGTCAGTATTTATAGTATTTTCAAAAATGCTCTTCCGCTCCATTGTTGGTAATTTAATGGATTCCCTCGCATACATAGCACGTTGCCGTTGCACACAATGCAATATTTCCGCGGAGCCCGGACTCCACCACGAGAAAATGCATGTCGTTTGAATAATTAGTGTAGGGAGGTGGTGGCGGTGGTGGTGGCGGTGTGAAAAAGCAACCGTCGGCGCGGGACGAAAGTAAACATTTTCAGAGCGAGTAGTAAAGCCTGTCCCGCACTATTGATCATACGAGACATGGGACACTGAAACTAAAAAAGAGAGTTCATGCGTTATCAAAGTAAACTTGTTAATAAAACAATCGTAAATTAGTTTTTGGAGAGCTTATTATTCTGTTTCAAAAAGCATATTTCGCTCTGGACATCTAATGACGTTATTAACTATATTTCCGTATTATTTTTATACTTGTACTTTATTTAGAAGCTGTACTCAACGTAATTTTTAACTTTAATATTAATAAATAATAAAAATTGATAACAAAATTCTTAAACGAGTCATGATCTGTAATCCTGCATCCAGAATCGAAAAGCACCATCTATCATTCATCAGATAAATTTAAATCTTAGAAACATCATAGCACAGAATTTTTGTTTAATTTCTCCACTCATCATTAGATGGCGCCACTTCCTAGTTATTTTTTTCATCGACACGCCCCTTGTGGCCAACCAGGGGGCGTGTCCAGCCAATCAGGGGATGGTGCCAACCTAAATCTGGGGAAAAAAAATCGAAAAAGTAACTAGGAAATGCGCGCCAACTAGTGATGAGCAGAGAAACTAAACAAAAAGATTTCTGTGCTACGATGTTTCTAAAATTTAAATTTACTCGATGCACTCCGACGCAGGATTACAGATCATGAGTCACTTAAAACTTTTGGTTACAAAAGATTTATGCCTTCAAAAATTACAATGAGATATCTAAATATTTCACCATAATTTGTTTCTTTACAAATAAAGAAAATAAACAACATTTCTAACATTAAAACAGTCAGTTTCTTATACATTAAAGTAATTATTTATTTATAAGAAATTTGTATATTTAGCTCAAAATCTATGTCTAATAACTTAGTTCGATCAGTTTAATATTAACACATTCAGAAAGAATTAAAGGACCGTTGAGAGAAAAAAATCGCTAGAGAGAAGATCCTTTAAAGGATATCTCGGAGGACCATGGGATAATTGGCGTGTTGAGCTCAGACTTCAGTCATCATCTTAACTCTGTTATTTTGCCATGAAATCCCCCGGAAACCCACCCGAAGGATTATACCGTGAATTTCGCCGGCATTCGCAAAAATCCGTAATGTTATAATTCCATTACGTCACAGCCGCAAAATTGCAGTCTCAAAGAAGTTTAACTTAATTAATCGATTAAATTATTCACTTATACACGTAGTTACTTTATTATTTTCCAAAGTATCAATCGCAATAGAATCAAACGTTTCCACATAGCTCTTTTATGTTCGGGGATAAAAACTTTACGTATACATCCTCTATCGTAAAAAAAAAATTTGTGCAGTAAAACATCCTTATTTTACGAGTTTAGCTCACTTTTTCTATAAATAAATAAACAAATATAACCGACCTCTATCTATGTAGTTGTGAATAATTTCGAAACGAGAGTTTCCTTTCTGAGCAATAAAAAAAGGTTTTTTTTTTGATATCTATCTTATTTAGTATATCTTCAATTTCGGTTATTTCAAGAACAATGCCTTGTTTATCTCTGTTCATGGTCTCCCGATTTTCATAATTGAGGGGGACCAGTTCCATTGTTAGTGTTTCAGTGGAAACAAAGCCGAGTACGAGTATTGGTACACATTTACACGTAATTACATCTGATATATCGACTGTCGTTCGTTTGCCAAATTTCACGTGTTTCAAATTCGCCGAAACCCAGACCAGAAATACTTAGTATTATTCGAGCCAAGATGTGCCAGGTGTTCAGAAATTGAAAAAATTTGCCAAAAGTTACTTTGTTTGATATACAACTTACTTATACGTAATAATATAATTAATAATGATTAAGTATTTGCAAATAAAATAAATTAAATGAAAATTTTAAAGGATATACGCAATACCTATTGTTTGTATGGTAAGTCTTCCAGAAAACTTGAACTGCTTCCAGAAGATAAAAGTCTTTATTCGCTTAAAAGATATCAAAAAGGATATATTTTAATTGTAGCAAATAGAATCTGCGCTAAGAAGCAAATTTGATTAATGCGGCCAACTTGCTATTAGATCTTCAAAATCTTGCTCATCAATTTGAAATATGCCAACTTGTTGACAGCATGAGCTATTACGTCTTCAAAATCTTGCTCATCAATTTGAAGTCTGTCAACTTGTAGGCAGCATGAGCTATTACTATGCCATCGACTGTATATTATGCTAAAGGCTGCCAACTTGTTGGCAGCATGAGCTGCTTGTCTTCAAAGTCCTGTTCATGAGTTTAAAGGCTGCCAACTTGTTGGCAGCATGAGCTGTTACAGTTCCAAATACGATATGTTATCTTAAAGACTGCCAACTTGTTGGCAGCATGAGCTAAATGTCTCCAAAGTTTTGCTCATGAGTTTAAAGTCTGCCAATCTGTTGACAGCGTGAGCTGTTACAGTTCCAAATACGATATGTTACCTTACAGACTGCCAACTTATTGGCAGCATGAGCTACATGTCTCCAAAATCCTGTTCATCAATTTAAAGTCTGCCAACTTGTTGGCAGCATGAGCTATTACTATTCCACCGACTGTATATTATGCTAAAGGCTGCCAACTTGTTGGCAGCATGAGCTGCATGTTTTCAAAGTCCTGCTCATGAGTTTAAAGACTGCCAACTTGTTGGCAGCATGAGCTGTTACAGTTCCAAACACGGTATGTTACTTTAAAGGCTGCCAACTTGTTGGCAGCATGAGCTGTTTTGTCTTCAAAGTCATACTTACCAATTTGAAGTCTGCCAACTTATGGACATCATAAGCTGTTATCAAGGTTGCCAAATTACACACATAGAATGTCATGGTTTTGAAATTTATTTAAAAATCACGCAATTTCAATAATAAACAGTGCGTTTACGATAAAATCAATAAATTCAATAAAATTTTGAGAACAAAAATTTTTGAACTTATCAATTTTAAATTTTGATGGCTCAACCGAACTCGACGAATATTTAGTGTTAACTGTTTAGTTGGATTGGGTTGGCTTAAAGTTAATGGTTGAAGCCAACTAATATCTAATGCTAATTATTCAGTTCAGATCAATCCAATCCTATTAATATCTAACCCAAATAGCTAGTTAGCACTAACAACAGATAGTAGTTGGGCTGGGTTGATCCATTAATCTTAACTCATCTACCTCATTCTTTTTTTCTGACCAACCCAACTAACATTAATTTGGGTAGATAAATTAGGTAGTTCAGATAATTAGAAAATTGATCTTTTTTCTGGGCAACCCAAGAAATGTTTAGAGTTAACTAAGTAGTTAAGTTGAGTTGGGTTATGGGTACTGGCCCGACCCAACCGAATCATTATATAGTGTTAATTAATTAAGTGGGTGAATTAGGTTGGGTTAAGATTTTCATCTATCTACTACAAAAAGACTCACACATCAAAGATTGAAATTGATCAGTTCTAACATTTTTTAAGACAAGTATCTTTTTAAAATCCTTTCTACAGCAAAATCTTTGATTATATATATTTAATCATGAATGATTGATGAACTATTATCCTAACTACGATAGAAAGAAAAATCTTGAGAAGTTGAGATAAAAAGTAGTACCAAGAAATCTCACGACAAAATCGTGAGAACTGGCAACCTTGGTTGTTATAGTTCTAAACACTGTATATATTATCTTAAAGACTGTCAACTTGTTGGCAGCATGAGCTGTTATGTATCCAAAGTCCTGCTCATCAGTTTGAAGTCTGCCAACTTGTTGGCAGCATGAGCTATTTTATCGCTCAGGTCCAACTCATCAATTTAAAACCTGCCAATTTGTTGACAGCATGAGCTATTGTGTCTCCAAAGTCGTGCTGATGAGTTTGAGTCTGCCAACTTGTTGGCAGCATGAGCTATTACTGTTACACAGACTATATGTTATGCTAAAGACTGCCAACTTGTTGGCAGCATGAGCTGTTATTGTTCCACAGACTATATATTATGCTAAAGACTGCCAACTTGTTGGCAACATGAGTTATTGTGTCTCCAAAGTCGTGCTGATGAGTTTGAGTCTGCCAACTTGTTGGCAGCATGAGCTATTATTATTCCACACACTATATATTATGCTGAAGACTGCCAACTTGTTGGCAGCATGAGCTATTACTCTTCCACAGACTATATATTATACTAAAGACTGCCAACTTGTTGGCAGTATGAGCTATTGTGTTTCCAAAGTCGTGCTGATGAGTTTGAGTCTGCCAACTTGTTGGCAGCATGAGCTATTACTGTTCCACAGACTATATGTTATACTAAAGACTGCCAACTTGTTGGCAGCATGAGCTGTTATTGTTCCACAGACTATGTATTATGCTAAAGACTGCCAACTTGTTGGCAACATGAGTTATTGTGTCTCCAAAGTCGTGCTGATGAGTTTGAGTCTGCCAACTTGTTGGCAGCATGAGCTATTATTATTCCACACACTATATATTATGCTGAAGACTGCCAACTTGTTGGCAGCGTGAGCTATTACTCTTCCACAGACTATATATTATACTAAAGACTGCCAACTTGTTGGCAGTATGAGCTATTGTGTTTCCAAAGTCGTGCTGATGAGTTTGAGTCTGCCAACTTGTTGGCAGCATGAGCTATTACTGTTCCACAGACTATATGTTATACTAAAGACTGCCAACTTGTTGGCAGCATGAGCTGTTATTGTTCCACAGACTATATATTATGCTAAAGACTGCCAACTTGTTGGCAGCATGAGTTATTGTGTCTCCAAAGTTGTGCTGATGAGTTTGAGTCTGCCAACTTGTTGGCAGCATGAGCTATTACTCTTCCACAGACTATATATTATACTAAAGACTGCCAACTTGTTGGCAGTATGAGCTATTGTGTTTCCAAAGTCGTGCTGATGAGTTTGAGTCTGCCAACTTGTTGGCAGCATGAGCTATTACTGTTCCACAGACTATATGTTATACTAAAGACTGCCAACTTGTTGGCAGCATGAGCTGTTATTGTTCCACAGACTATATATTATGCTAAAGACTGCCAACTTGTTGGCAGCATGAGTTATTGTGTCTCCAAAGTCGTGCTGATGAGTTTGAGTCTGCCAACTTGTTGGCAGCATGAGCTATTATTATTCCACACACTATATATTATGCTGAAGACTGCCAACTTGTTGGCAGCATGAGCTATTACTCTTCCACAGACTATATATTATACTAAAGACTGCCAACTTGTTGGCAGTATGAGCTATTGTGTTTCCAAAGTCGTGCTGATGAGTTTGAGTCTGCCAACTTGTTGGCAGCATGAGCTATTACTGTTCCACAGACTATATGTTATACTAAAGACTGCCAACTTGTTGGCAGCATGAGCTGTTATTGTTCCACAGACTATATATTATGCTGAAGACTGCCAACTTGTTGGCAGCATAAGTTATTGTGTCTCCAAAGTCGTGCTGATGAGTTTGAGTCTGCCAACTTGTTGGCAGCATTAGCTATTATTACAAACTATATACAAACTATATATTATGCTGAAGACTGCCAACTTGTTGGCAGCATGAGTTATTGTGTTTCCAAAGTCGTGCTGATGAGTTTGAGTCTGCCAACTTGTTGGCAGCATGACCTATTACTGTTCCACAGATTATATATTACGCTAAAGACTGCCAACTTGTTGGCAGCATGAGCAATTACTCTTCCCTAGATTATATATTATGTTAAAGACTGCCAACTTGTTGGCAGCATGAGCTATTGTGTCTCCAATGTCGTGCTGATGAGTTTGAGTCTGCCAACTTGTTGGCAGCATGAGCTGTTATTGTTCCACAGACTATATATTATGCTAGACTGCCAACTTCTTGGCAGCATGAGCTATTACTCTTCCACAGACTATATATTATGCTAAAGACTGCCAACTTGTTGGCAGCATGAGCTATTATTGTTCCACACACAATATATTATGCTGCTTTATAATAGCAACACTAGCTATTTTATCTCCAGTGTCCTGTTCATTAAAATGAAGTCTGATAACTTGTTGGCATAAGCTATTACAGTTCCAAACATTGTACGTTAGCATAAGCTTTTATGTCTCCAAAGACCTACTCATCATTTTGAAGTCTGATATTTGCATTAACACTTTCCATGGACTCATATAAATAGTGTTACTTTATATATGATTATTGTAGACTTAGAACCAGTATATATATTACCTACAAGCGAATCTATTTCAGCTTTAATGTTTGTTGGAGCAAGATTCTATGACATAACGAGAATTAAGT
The DNA here is from genome assembly GCA_036711965.1 of Onthophagus sagittarius. Lineage (NCBI taxonomy): Eukaryota > Metazoa > Arthropoda > Insecta > Coleoptera > Scarabaeidae > Onthophagus > Onthophagus sagittarius. Next base: position 54,249,265 of record JASERS010000005.1, read on the forward strand.
GTTTTTTTATATCTTTTCAGATATACTAAAGACGTCCAATATCATGATGACCATCTAAGAAATTCCTAACAGCTTAGCAAACACAAAGCTGCAAGTTACGCAGTATTCTAACAGTCTTGACACCAAAAACTTGTTCAAACGATTTCAGTTTAATGTTTTATGACAAATGGTTCAGAAATGTAAACATCTAATTTACATTTTACATAACATTACAAATCATTTTTTTAACTTAACTTATCATACCAAATTTCTGAGTACACTCGTAACGGAATACAAAACCGTATAATCCTTAGCAACATTGACTTATTCACACTCATTTCTCGTTTAGCATCACAATAGAAAGTCAAAGGTGAACGGTATTCACATAGAATCGCTAATGAGCGAACGCTTGAAAGAAGAAGAAAAAAGCGACTCTTTTTTTTGCTGCCGGCAATCAAATACGCCCACACTTGGTCTAAAATAGCGAATAGTTGGGAGGATAAACAGATGTTTCCCTACGCGTAGTAAACAAAAGTCCATTTTTCATTCACGCCGCAATTCTAATTGTTAACGCAAACTCTTTACTCCTTACTTGCCTTAGTGGTCGGGTCAAAATCAGTTTTTACTTTTTTTTTCCTATATCGAGGGGGTATTGACCTCGTGGTATTACGATAAATTACGTGCATGCGCGGACCCCGATAACATTTCCATTGTATTACTATTACCTATGTGACAACCTGGAAACAAGGTTATCTGGTTTGGGATTTGCTATATTTAATTCAACGAGATTAACTTTTTTTTGTTATTATTGCTTTCCTTATCGCTATGATGATGATATCCTTGATTTAGCTTAAACCTAACTTGCAATATTTTTTTTATTTATAGAATTATTCAAAATGAATTGAAAGAGTGTGATTGTGAAACTGAAAAGAAATCTTTTTGAACGCGTTTTCTGGTTTTTATGCATCAAGCAGTGCAATATTTCGAGGAATGATTAACGGCTTGGGTCGGCTGTTGCCGTTCGTTGGAAATAAGTGCTAACGTTGAGCGCAACCTAACAAAACGATCATCACACGAAGCGTTCATCTGCGCATATGTATGTATACGAATGGCTCAATCGGCTATCAATCACTCCATGGGTTTTCATTGTCTGTGTCTTCGGTGATCGCGCGAACAAAATATGTCAGAATCGGATAACCCACGATGGATGAAAGAGGAGATAAACGTTTAAACGAGATTTCAAAAGCGTCCTAGCTTTTTTCGTTTCAATGTGAAATAAATTTGATCTGGTGCTTTACAATGGATCGTGTTGAAACCCAATCGAAGGAAATTTTGTTTGAATTTTTTCTAAATTTCTTGTATATATTTTAGAGACTCATCCATAAGCAAATTATGCATTCCCTAGTTATATATTCTTCTTTGTATCATAGAGGCCTAAAAGGTTGTTCTAGCACTAACGAAAACTAGGAATGATACTCTCAATGGCTTGAAATATGATGACATCGTTCCTTGTATATAAAACGAATGGAATATATGGAACGATGCCTAAGATATCTTAGGCCCCTTACAACCAAACCGTTGGCATCTGTTAAATAAGCTAGCTATAAGATACCGCTAAACCAATAGTTTACGTTATCGTCCATCTTAGACTCCTTACTACCATCTTCTGGTTAAACAATCTTAGAGATTATTACTACGGTTACGGCTATTTTACGCATTCTGATTGGTTAGCGGATGAGTTTATCTATAAGATAAATTTAACTAAACGATGATAGTAATGGATCTCACCACCCCAAATTATCTTGCAGATAATAAATTCTTGAGATATCTAAACAATCTAATGATATTTGGGAAAATTTTAAAATTGGTAACCATATACTCAAAAGGTCTAATATTTTGACATTTTAACCAATTTTAACCACAATTTTGGAAAATCGTTACTAAATTACTTTCAATTACTACGTGCACCATCTACTTTCCATCTACTTTTAATTGGGATTTTTCCAATATTATTAATAACTTTAAAAATTCCTGAAAACTCGATTTTTTGGAAAATTGTTATAAAATTACTCTCAATTATTAAATGAAGAATCAACTTTCCGAAAATGATGTCAATTTGAAAATATCTCATTTAGTTCTTGAGATATAAGCCGCTGAAGTTAATTAGATTTTCTCCAATATTTTGAATAAGTTTAAAAATTCTTAAAAAACTGATTTTTTTCAAAAATTGTTGGCAAATTACTTTCAATTACCAATTGAAGCATCTACTTTCCGAAAATGAAGTCAATTTTTAGATATCTCACTTAGTTCTGGAGATATAAGCTGCTGAACTTAATTGGGATTTTTCCAATATTTTATATAAATTCAAAAATTCTTGAAAAATCGATTTTTTGAAAAATTGTTACCAAATTACTTTCAATTACTAATTGAAGGATCTCCTTTCCTAAAATTAAATCAATTTGAAAATATCTCACTTAGTTTTTGAGATATAAGCTATTGAACTTAATTGGGATTTTTCTAATATTTTGAATAACTTCAAAAATTCTTGAAAAAATGATTTTTTAAGAAAATTGATACGAATTTGCTTTCAATTATTAATTGAAGTATCTACTTTCCAAAAATAAAGTCGATTTTTAGATATCTCACTTAGTTCTTGAGATATAAGCTGCTGAACTTAATTGGGTTTTTTCAATATTTTAAATAAATTTAAAAATTCGTGAATAATCGATTTTTTAGGAAAATTGCTACGAACTTATCTTTAATTACTAATTGAAGCATCTACTTCCTGAAAATGAAGTCAACTTTGAGATATCTCACTTAGTTCTTGAGATATAAGCTGCTAAACGTAATCGGGATTTTTCCAAAATTTGAATAAATTTAAAAATTCTTAAGAAATCGATTTTTTAGGAAAATTGTTACGAAATTATCTTTAATTACTAATTGAAGCATCTACTTTCCGAAAATGAAGTCAATTTTGAGATATCTCACTTAGTTCTTGAGATATAAGCTACTGAACTTAATTGAGATTTTTCCAATATTTTGATTATGTTTTAAAAATTCATGAATAATCGATTTTTTGGAAAATTGTTACAAAATTACTTTCAATTACTAATGAAAGCATCTACTTTCCGATAATGAAGTCAGTTTTGAGATATCTCACTTAGTTCTTGAGATATAAGCTGCTGAACTTAACCGGGATTTTTCCAAAATTTGAATAAATTTAAAAATTCTTAAGAAATCGATTTTTTAGGAAAATTGTTACGAAATTATCTTTAATTACTAATTGAAGCATCTACTTTCCGAAAATGAAATCAATTTTGAAATATCTCACTAAGTTCTTGAGATATAAGCTGCTAAACTTAATCGGAATTTTTCCAAAATTTGAATAAATTTAAAAATTCTTAAGGAATCGATTTTTTAGAAAAATTGTTACGAAATTATCTTTAGTTACTAACTAAAGCATCTACTTTCCGAAAATGAAGTCAGTTTTGAGATATCTCACTTAGTTCTTGAGATATAAGCTGCTAAACTTAATCGGGATTTTTACAAAATTTCAATAAATTTAAAAATTCTTAAGAAATCGATTTTTTAGAAAAATTGTTACGAAATTATCTTTAATTACTAACTGAAGAATCTACTTTCCGAAAATGAAGTCAGTTTTGAGATATCTCACTTAGTTCTTGAGATATAAGCTGCTAAACTTAATCGGGATTTTTCCAAAATTTCAATAAATTTAAAAATTCTTAAGAAATCGATTTTTTAGGAAAATTGTTACGAAATTATCTTTAATTACTAATTGAAGCATCTACTTTCCGAAAATGAAATCAATTTTGAGATATCTCACTTAGTTCTTGAGATATAAGCTGCTGAACTTAACCGGGATTTTTCCAAAATTTGAATAAATTTAAAAATTCTTAAGAAATCGATTTTTTAGGAAAATTGTTACGAAATTATCTTTAATTACTAACTGAAGCATCTACTTTCCGAAAATGAAATCAATTTTGAGATATCTCACTTAGTTCTTGAGATATAAGCTGCTAAACTTAATCGGGATTTTTCCAAAATTTGAATAAATTTAAAAATTCTTAAGAAATCGATTTTTTAGGAAAATTGTTACGAAATTATCTTTAATTACTAATTGAAGCATCTACTTTCCGAAAATGAAATCAATTTTGAGATATCTCACTTAGTTCTTGAGATATAAGCTGCTAAACTTAATCGGGATTTTTCCAAAATTTGAATAAATTTAAAAATTCTTAAGAAATCGATTTTTTAGGAAAATTGTTACGAAATTATCTTTAATTACTAATTGAAGCATCTACTTTCCGAAAATGAAATCAATTTTGAGATATCTCACTTAGTTCTTGAGATATAAGCTGCTAAACTTAATCGGGATTTTTCCAAAATTTGAATAAATTTAAAAATTCTTAAGAAATCGATTTTTTAGGAAAATTGTTACGAAATTATCTTTAATTACTAATTGAAGCATCTACTTTCCGAAAATGAAATCAATTTTGAGATATCTCACTTAGTTCTTGAGATATAAGCTGCTAAACTTAATCGGGATTTTTCCAAAATTTGAATAAATTTAAAAATTCTTAAGAAATCGATTTTTTAGGAAAATTGTTACGAAATTATCTTTAATTACTAATTGAAGCATCTACTTTCCGAAAATGAAATCAATTTTGAGATATCTCACTTAGTTCTTGAGATATAAGCTGCTAAACTTAATCGGGATTTTTCCAAAATTTGAATAAATTTAAAAATTCTTAAGAAATCGATTTTTTAGGAAAATTGTTACGAAATTATCTTTAATTACTAATTGAAGCATCTACTTTCCGAAAATGAAATCAATTTTGAGATATCTCACTTAGTTCTTGAGATATAAGCTGCTAAACTTAATCGAGATTTTTCCAAAATTTGAATAAATTTAAAAATTCTTAAGAAATCGATTTTTTAGGAAAATTGTTACGAAATTATCTTTAATTACTAATTGAAGCATCTACTTTCCGAAAATGAAATCAATTTTGAGATATCTCACTTAGTTCTTGAGATATAAGCTGCTAAACTTAATCGGGATTTTTCCAAAATTTCAATAAATTTAAAAATTCTTAAGAAATCGATTTTTTAGGAAAATTGTTACGAAATTATCTTTAATTACTAATTGAAGCATCTACTTTCCGAAAATGAAATCAATTTTGAGATATCTCACTTAGTTCTTGAGATATAAGCTGCTAAACTTAATCGAGATTTTTCCAAAATTTGAATAAATTTAAAAATTCTTAAGAAATCGATTTTTTAGGAAAATTGTTACGAAATTATCTTTAATTACTAATTGAAGCATCTACTTTCCGAAAATGAAATCAATTTTGAGATATCTCACTTAGTTCTTGAGATATAAGCTGCTAAACTTAATCGAGATTTTTCCAAAATTTGAATAAATTTAAAAATTCTTAAGAAATCGATTTTTTAGGAAAATTGTTACGAAATTATCTTTAATTACTAATTGAAGCATCTACTTTCCGAAAATGAAATCAATTTTGAGATATCTCACTTAGTTCTTGAGATATAAGCTGCTAAACTTAATCGGGATTTTTCCAAAATTTGAATAAATTTAAAAATTCTTAAGAAATCGATTTTTTAGGAAAATTGTTACGAAATTATCTTTAATTACTAATTGAAGCATCTACTTTCCGAAAATGAAATCAATTTTGAGATATCTCACTTAGTTCTTGAGATATAAGCTGCTAAACTTAATCGAGATTTTTCCAAAATTTGAATAAATTTAAAAATTCTTAAGAAATCGATTTTTTAGGAAAATTGTTACGAAATTATCTTTAATTACTAATTGAAGCATCTACTTTCCGAAAATGAAATCAATTTTGAGATATCTCACTTAGTTCTTGAGATATAAGCTGCTAAACTTAATCGAGATTTTTCCAAAATTTGAATAAATTTAAAAATTCTTAAGAAATCGATTTTTTAGGAAAATTGTTACGAAATTATCTTTAATTACTAATTGAAGCATCTACTTTCCGAAAATGAAATCAATTTTGAGATATCTCACTTAGTTCTTGAGATATAAGCTGCTAAACTTAATCGGGATTTTTCCAAAATTTGAATAAATTTAAAAATTCTTAAGAAATCGATTTTTTAGGAAAATTGTTACGAAATTATCTTTAATTACTAATTGAAGCATCTACTTTCCGAAAATGAAATCAATTTTGAGATATCTCACTTAGTTCTTGAGATATAAGCTGCTAAACTTAATCGGAATTTTTCCAAAATTTGAATAAATTTAAAAATTCTTAAGGAATCGATTTTTTAGAAAAATTGTTACGAAATTATCTTTAATTACTAATTGAAGCATCTACTTTCCGAAAATGAAATCAATTTTGAGATATCTCACTTAGTTCTTGAGATATAAGCTGCTAAACTTAATCGGAATTTTTCCAAAATTTGAATAAATTTAAAAATTCTTAAGGAATCGATTTTTTAGAAAAATTGTTACGAAATTATCTTTAATTACTAATTGAAGCATCTACTTTCCGAAAATGAAATCAATTTTGAGATATCTCACTTAGTTCTTGAGATATAATCTGCTAAACTTAATCGGGATTTTTCCAAAATTTGAATAAATTTAAAAATTCTTAAGAAATCGATTTTTTAGGAAAATTGTTACGAAATTATCTTTAATTACTAATTGAAGCATCTACTTTCCGAAAATGAAATCAATTTTGAGATATCTCACTTAGTTCTTGAGATATAAGCTGCTGAACTTAACCGGGATTTTTCCAAAATTTCAATAAATTTAAAAATTCTTAAGAAATCGATTTTTTAGGAAAATTGTTACAAAATTATCTTTAATTACTAATTGGAGCATCTACTTTCCGAAAATTAAGTCAATTTTGAGATATCTCACTTAGTTCTTAAGATATAAGCTGCTGAACTTAATTGAGATTTTTCAACAGAATCAAACGCCCTTCTAAAGCAATACAAAACCAATAAGGTCAAGCTGGGCATCAGAATCAAATTATATTCACAATAATTATTATAAAATTCATATAATTTTTTGTTCTTCATTATATAATTTCAACAGTTTGCAAATGATTTACGAACCTAACTTCTTTTCGTAAAAAAGTACCCATCAACACCATCTGTGCAAACCTTATATTATAACAATACTAGAACTTTGATAGGGGAATCACGCAGATGTGTTATTTTGTGAGAATTCTCATTCTGTTTTACTTATTCTAAGTAAATTAGTGATACCACCATCCCATCGTCCAAATTTTCGAGATAGCTGAAATTTTATGATTCTCTATGGCAGTTACGCCCTTTAGCAATCGAATTACGAACATCAAAATAATTTCCAGATATTTCTCTTGGTCACTTTGCCCATAAAGTTTGCTTTCTTAAATCTCTCAGTTTTTTTTAACGTTATTGAGATACAATGTGCGCTTAATGGGACACCCAGTATATGTTATCAAATAAAATGGATAAATTTATCAAACAGAAACGTGATTTCGTCAATTTTTGTTTTTCAAATTAGGATGGTATTGAAAAACTTTAACAAATCTTAATATTAATCTGTACTCTTAGTGTTTATTTTTTACGATGCAGACCTTTTTTTCTTGAAAGATGTATAAACTCTATCTGCAAAGAGATATCAAGCTTATCAGAATGGATCCAATTCGAAATTTGTAACTTGGTCAAATCTTGATTCCATATCAGATTCTAATCGATCAAAGCGATCAGTAAAAATTAAGATTTGGCCTTCTAAGGAGTCCAAGAGTCAAGTTATCCGATGTTAGACACTTTCTGACATCGGAAACTAAATCAGCTCTGATGACCAACATTTAATTATGAATACCAAACTTGTACGATGAGTGATGAGATAATCCCTTTGACTTTGATAAGGTTCATCTTGTTTTATGTCGACTCGGTTCAATTTTTGAAAAATATTTAACGTATGCAAGTTTCAACATAGGTTGTTTCAAATTCTCTCTTCAAACAGTGATGATGTTATGCACTTCTTCCTTAAGGTGGGCTAGAAATCCAACATGAAGGAAAACATGAAAGACATAGTGTAGACAAACATTTCTAAGTATTTCGAAACATTTCAAGTCTTTTGGACGCAATTTTAAGTCTTTCAGAAGCAGTATCGAGTTTTATGGAAGCATTTCAAGTCTTGTGGTAAGCAGTACCAAGTCTTGTAGTAAGCAGTACCAAATCACTTGGAAACATTGCAAGTCTATCAGAGGCAATATCAAGTGTTTTGGAAACATTACAATTTTTGTAGAAGCAGTACAAAGTCTGCCAGAGGATATGTCAAAGAAGCATTTCAATTTTCTGAAAACATTTCAAGTCTTCTAAAAGCAGTATCAAGTCCTCCAGTCATCAAGTTTTTCAGGATTTCTGCATAATCCATGAATGTTTGATATTCAATCTAATTTGGCATCTTTTGTCAGTTAATGTGTACATGTAGGAAAAAGCTCATTTAGATTATACGTGTTGGAGAGAGACATAGGAAGGAAATGCCAATAAGCCGCTGTGAATAAGGGAGCGGATAATTTAGCATCGATTTACCAGGATAAAATTATTATCCCGGTCCGCTTTTAGACACCGCCGCGGCGTATAAAGGGAATATTCAGCAACGACTTAACAATGTCTCGGCTTCATAAGGCGAAGTAAGTAGATTAAAGTGCGGCGCTGCGCCCCAACATGCATATTCACTTTGCCTTCGAGACTCGCCATCTATGAACAACAACTATTCATATCACCTCGTCTCATCACATCTGTCTTGCAATATCGTACCCATTGTAAACCGCTAATTATTCAAAAACTTTCGAATTTAATCTTTAAATATGTAATAATCAAAATATAATCTTGTTTGATGATAAGTTGAAACAAGTTTTGTGCCGTGCAGTCTGGAAATGGCACAGAACGATTTAATTTCGACGCGTCTCGTCTATCCAGGAAGAGAGATAAAGCGCGAGATAAAGTTACCCAAGTGGCGTTGTTTGAGCACGTAGATAACGGAAAATTATATAGGACCGATAAGCAAATTTGTCGAGTTGCGTGCTATAAACTTCTGATCGCGGGATTATTGTTTGTACAGCTTTGAGATATGATTTGTTTCTTTTTCGGCTTATGTTAGTCATTCTTCATAATGGGAGTGGATCAATATATCTTTGGTCTACTTTTCAAGAGATGTTGTCTCGAATTAAAGGACAAAACAAAATCGATAGTGGAAAGATGTTACCTAGAGTGAGTCAAGTGACTCACTCAGTGCCCCTGCTATTAAGCTTACTACGTGATCTGGGCTCTCTTTATAATTAGTATTCTAAAGGCTTTTGTTTCTCTATGCTTAAATTTATATGGGTATGAATTAGCTATTACGTTTGATTATCATAATAATTTATTTTAATGCAATAAAATATACGTTAATGTGTACTTTCTCTTTAACTCAGGATAAAGAGAAAGTATTGCATTAGGTTAATCTAAGGAAGTATTTTGTTAAAACTGTTATTTAAACCTTCAAATGGCTTCGGCGATTTCAAGAATTTCCTAAAAAGATAGAGTTGAGAATGAGTTAGATTCCGGAGTACTTGACTCTCAGGACTAAACTACATGATGAAAGAAATAGTTCGAGTGAAAAAATAGTAGTAGTGAGAGAACGATCATCAAAGTATTCCTCGTGCTCATGAACATTGTCAATATTTATAAGAGTATCATCTATGAAACTAATTACATTAAGCATATGAGTAATATTATTAAAGCTTTACAATTCTGGGAACTTAATTCATTCACATTATTTTCTACTGAATGATCAGCTCGATACATACTTGCTTTTAAGACTACATGCATATCTGCAATTGAGAAATTGCACTACATGATTTGATACAAAGTGTACAATTCTATGAATGTCTGAACGAATCTAATGTTAGTATTTAAGCTTTTCCAATGCCTATTGTACAAGATAAGAACACATAATCTATCTTTGGCAATGAAAGAAGAAAGTTACACGATTTTGAAAATTTCTTCCTAATTAGTACGATACAACAATCTAAAACTGAATAACAATGAGAAGTAGAGCTAATACTAAAGCTAGAACCAATTAGAACTAGAATAATAATAATAATAATAATAATATTTATTAATATATTATTCTAAGTTGTAATTCGTACTTTTTGAGAACTGAAGCATAGGTGCGTTGCTTCTTATGATGGCTTTTCCAACATGGCGACTCTTTTGAAAACGTTCTACCAGTCATATAGATCATATTTGAACAACTGTTTGTCATTTAGCCTTCTTTCAATCTCTTGGAATGAGAAAGATAGCGGAAATTTTTTCAGAGGTCATTTGGCAGTTTGAGAATCAAATAAACTAACATTTTGTTGCCAAAAATTCATTAAGTGCTAGAAAAAAAATTAATCGACTCATCTTGTGTTGGAATACGATCACTACTTTATTAAACCCAATTTTCGTGCTTCCTTGAATGGTTTTTATTGGTCTCTATATCATTATCATTCCATAACTCTCCATCCTTTTCTGATTTTCAAGATATCATGTATAAAGTTTTTGTCTTATTCTAATCCCTAGTGTATTTCGGGCTTTGGAAAAATACGTTCTACGATTCAGATTAGTCTTGAAACATTCTTGTTGAGAGATGAGGCTAATATAATAGTTTAGGTTTCCACACTTTCTATCCACCAATTATCCAAGATACGCTCAATTTTGAATCATTCTGTACATTTATAAATGATTATGATTAATCGATTCTTTTGCAAGAAACCATCCCAGATCCTTTCCAAAGATTTTTCGGAGATATCTTAGTTCCTTATCCTTATCTTACTTTCTGAGCATGTTTTCTTCTCATCCAGCTCCTCCAAACTTTTTTTTGGATATGTACTATCATAGCGAAGTTGTCTGTACAAGGCATGGTCTTAGGATCTGATGAAAATGTTCAGAAAATGTATTTTGTGTTTTTCAAGTAGTATCTGTTCCTCTGCAAGTAATATCTTGTCTTGTACGCAACACTTTGTGTTTTTCAAGTAGTATCTGTTCCTCTGCAAGTAATATCTTGTCTTGTACGCAACACTTTGTGTTTTTCAAGTAGTATCTAGTCTAGTACGCACTATTTTGTGTTCTCCAACCAATATTTGCTCTTATGCAAGCAATATCTGGCGTTGCAGAACAATATTTTGGATTTATCAAGCAGTATTTACATATCTAGTCTTATACAGCAGCATTTTGTGTTTTTTTTTTCATTTTGTGTATTATTTTGCGTTTTCTAACTAGTATCTAGCTGTATGCAACCTTATAGAACAGTATTTTATATTTTTCAAGCTGTATCTGATCTTCTGCAAACAGTATCTGCTTCTATGCAGATCTTGTCTTGGTAGTATCTTGTCTGTACGCAGTATTTTGTATTTTTCAAGCAGTATCTGGTCTTCTGTAAGCAGTATCTAGTCTAGTGCGCAGTATTTAGTGTTCTCCAACCAGTATCTGCTCTTATGCAAGCAATATCTAGCGTTGCAAAACAATATTTTGGATTTATAAAGTAGTATCAGCTCTTCTGAAAGTAGTATATAATCTTCTACAGCAGCATTTTGTGTTTTTCAATCAGTATCTGCTCTTCTGCAATCAGTATCTAGTCTTGTATGTACTATTTTGTGTTTTCTAACTAGTATCTAACAGTATTCAGTCTTGTAGAACAGTATTTTGTATTTTTCAAGCAGCATCTGATCTTCTGCAACCAGTATCTTGTCTTGTACGCAGTATTTTGTGTTTTTCAAATAGTATCTGCTTCTGTGCAAGTAGTATCTTGTCTTGTACGCAGTATTTTGTGTTTTTCAAGCAGTATCTGGTCTTCTGTAACCAGTATCTTCTAGTCTAGTGCGCAGTATTTAGTGTTCTCCAACCAGTATCTGCTCTTATGCAAGCAATATCTAGCGTTGCAAAACAATATTTTGGATTTATAAAGTAGTACCAGCTCTTCTGCCAGCAGTGTCTAATCTTCTACAGCAGCATTTTATGTTTTTCAATCAGTATCTGCTCTTCTGCAATCAGTATCTAGTCTTGTGTGTACTATTTTGTGTTTTCTAACTAGTATCTAACAGTATTCAGTCTTGTAGAACAGTATTTTGTATTTTTCAAGCAGCATCTGATTTTCTGCAACCAGTATCTAGTCTAGTGCGCAGTATTTAGTGTTCTCCAACCAGTATCTGCTCTTATGCAAGCAATATCTAGCGTTGCAAAACAATATTTTGGATTTATAAAGTAGTACCAGCTCTTCTGCCAGCAGTGTCTAATCTTCTACAGCAGCATTTTGTGTTTTTCAATCAGTATCTGCTCTTCTGCAATCAGTATCTAGTCTTGTGTGTACTATTTTGTGTTTTCTAACTAGTATCTAACAGTATTCAGTCTTGTAGAACAGTATTTTGTATTTTTCAAGCAGCATCTGATTTTCTGCAACCAGTATCTAGTCTAGTGCGCAGTATTTAGTGTTCTCCAACCAGTATTTGTTCTTATGCAAGCAACATCTAGCGTTGTAAAATAATATTTTGGATTTATAAAGTAGTACCAGCTCTTCTGCCAGCAGTGTCTAATCTTCTACAGCAGCATTTTGTGTTTTTCAATCAGTATCTGCTCTTCTGCAATCAGTATCTAGTCTTGTGTGTACTATTTTGTGTTTTCTAACTAGTATCTAACAGTATTCAGTCTTGTAGAACAGTATTTTGTATTTTTCAAGCAGCATCTGATTTTCTGCAACCAGTATCTAGTCTAGTGCGCAGTATTTAGTGTTCTCCAACCAGTATTTGTTCTTATGCAAGCAACATCTAGCGTTGTAAAATAATATTTTGGATTTATAAAGTAGTACCAGCTCTTCTGCCAGCAGTGTCTAATCTTCTACAGCAGCATTTTGTGTTTTTCAATCAGTATCTGCTCTTCTGCAATCAGTATCTAGTCTTGTGTGTACTATTTTGTGTTTTCTAACTAGTATCTAACAGTATTCAGTCTTGTAGAACAGTATTTTGTATTTTTCAAGCAGCATCTGATTTTCTGCAACCAGTATCTAGTCTAGTGCGCAGTATTTAGTGTTCTCCAACCAGTATTTGTTCTTATGCAAGCAACATCTAGCGTTGTAAAATAATATTTTGGATTTATAAAGTAGTACCAGCTCTTCTGCCAGCAGTGTCTAATCTTCTACAGCAGCATTTTGTGTTTTTCAATCAGTATCTGCTCTTCTGCAATCAGTATCTAGTCTTGTGTGTACTATTTTGTGTTTTCTAACTAGTATCTAACAGTATTCAGTCTTGTAGAACAGTATTTTGTATTTTTCAAGCAGCATCTGATTTTCTGCAACCAGTATCTAGTCTAGTGCGCAGTATTTAGTGTTCTCCAACCAGTATTTGTTCTTATGCAAGCAACATCTAGCGTTGTAAAATAATATTTTGGATTTATAAAGTAGTACCAGCTCTTCTGCCAGCAGTGTCTAATCTTCTACAGCAGCATTTTGTGTTTTTCAATCAGTATCTGCTCTTCTGCAATCAGTATCTAGTCTTGTGTGTACTATTTTGTGTTATCTAACTAGTATCTAACAGTATTCAGTCTTGTAGAACAGTATTTTGTATTTTTCAAGCAGCATCTGATTTTCTGCAACCAGTATCTAGTCTAGTGCGCAGTATTTAGTGTTCTCCAACCAGTATTTGTTCTTATGCAAGCAACATCTAGCGTTGTAAAATAATATTTTGGATTTATAAAGTAGTACCAGCTCTTCTGCCAGCAGTGTCTAATCTTCTACAGCAGCATTTTGTGTTTTTCAATCAGTATCTGCTCTTCTGCAATCAGTATCTAGTCTTGTGTGTACTATTTTGTGTTATCTAACTAGTATCTAACAGTATTCAGTCTTGTAGAACAGTATTTTGTATTTTTCAAGCAGCATCTGATTTTCTGCAACCAGTATCTAGTCTAGTGCGCAGTATTTAGTGTTCTCCAACCAGTATCTGCTCTTATGCAAGCAACATCTAGCGTTGTAAAATAATATTTTGGATTTATAAAGTAGTACCAGCTCTTCTGCCAGCAGTGTCTAATCTTCTACAGCAGCATTTTGTGTTTTTCAATCAGTATCTGCTCTTCTGCAATCAGTATCTAGTCTTGTGTGTACTATTTTGTGTTTTCTAACTAGTATCTAACAGTATTCAGTCTTGTAGAACAGTATTTTGTATTTTTCAAGCAGCATCTGATTTTCTGCAACCAGTATCTAGTCTAGTGCGCAGTATTTAGTGTTCTCCAACCAGTATCTGCTCTTATGCAAGCAACATCTAGCGTTGTAAAATAATATTTTGGATTTATAAAGTAGTACCAGCTCTTCTGCCAGCAGTGTTTAATCTTCTACAGCAGCATTTTATGTTTTTCAATCAGTATCTGCTCTTCAGCAATCAGTATCTAGTCCTGTGTGTACTATTTTGTGTTTTCTAACAAGTATTTAACAATATTCAGTCTTTTAGAACAGTATTTTGTATTTCTCAAGCAGCATCTAATCTTCTGCAACCAGTATCTTGTCTTGTACGCAGCATTTTGTGTTTTTCAAACAATATCTGCTTCTGTGCAAGTAGTATCTTGTCTTGTACGCAGTATTTTGTGTTTTTCAAGCAGTATCTGGTCTTCTGTAACCAGTATCTTCTAGTCTAGTGCGCAGTATTTAGTGTTCTCCAACCAGTATCTGCTCTTATGCAAGCAATATCTAGCGTTGCAAAACATTATTTTGGATTTATCAAGTGGTATCAGATATTCTGCCAGCAGTATCGAATCTTCTACAACAGCATTTTGTGTTTTTCAATCAGTATCTGCTCTTCTGCAATCAGTAACTAGTCTTGTACGTACTATTTTGTGTTTTCTAACTAGTATCTAGCAGTATTCAGACTTGTAGAACAGTATTTTGTGTTTTCAAGCAGTACCTTATCTTGTACACAGTATTTTGTACTCTCCAACCAGTATCTCCTCCTCTGCTAGCAGCATCCAGTCTTGTAAAACAGTATTTTATGTTTTTCAAGCAGTATCTACACCTCTGCAAGTAGCATCTTGTCTTGTACGCAGTACTTTGTGTTTTTCAAGCAGTATCTAGTCTAGTACGCATTATTTCTTGTTCTCCAACCAATATTTGCTCTTATGCAAGCAATATCTAACGTTGCAAAATAATATTTTGGATTTATAAAATAGTACCAACTCTTCTGCCAGCAGTGTCTAATCTTCTACAGCAGCATTTTGTGTTTTCAATCAGTATCTGCTATTCTGTAATAAGTATCTAGTCTTGTGTGTACTATTTTGTGTTTTCCAACTAGTATTTAGCAGTATTCAGCCTTGTAGAACAGTATTTTGTATTTTTCAAGCGGTATCTAATCTTCTGCAACCAGTATCTTGGCATGTACGCAGTATTTTGTGTTTTTCAAACAATATCTGCTTCTGTGCAAGTAGTATCTTGTCTTGTACGCAGTATTTTGTGTTTTTCAAGCAGTATCTGGTCTTCTGTTAGCAGTATCTAGTCTAGTGCGCAGTATTTAGTGTTCTCCAACCAGAGTCTGCTCTTATGCAAGCAATATCTAGAGTTGCAAAACAATATTTTGGATTTATAAAGTAGTATCAAATCTTCTGCCAGCAGTATCTAATCACCTACAGCAGCATTTTGTGTTTTCAATTAGTATCTGCTATTCTGTAATAAGTATCTAGTCTTGTGTGTACTATTTTGTGTTTTCCAACTAGTATTTAGCAGTATTCAGCCTTGTAGAACAGTATTTTGTATTTTTCAAGCGGTATCTAATCTTCTGCAACCAGTATCTTGGCATGTACGCAGTATTTTGTGTTTTTCAAACAATATCTGCTTCTGTGCAAGTAGTATCTTGTCTTGTACGCAGTATTTTGTGTTTTTCAAGCAGTATCTGGTCTTCTGTTAGCAGTATCTAGTCTAGTGCGCAGTATTTAGTGTTCTCCAACCAGAGTCTGCTCTTATGCAAGCAATATCTAGAGTTGCAAAACAATATTTTGGATTTATAAAGTAGTATCAAATCTTCTGCCAGCAGTATCTAATCACCTACAGCAGCATTTTGTGTTTTCAATTAGTATCTGCTATTCTGTAATAAGTATCTAGTCTTGTGTGTACTATTTTGTGTTTTCCAACTAGTATTTAGCAGTATTCAGCCTTGTAGAACAGTATTTTGTATTTTTCAAGCGGTATCTAATCTTCTGCAACCAGTATCTTGGCTTGTACGCAGTATTTTGTGTTTTTCAAACAATATCTGCTTCTGTGGAAGTAGTATCTTGTCTTGTACGCAGTATTTTGTGTTTTTCAAGCAATATCTGGTCTTCTGTTAGCAGTATCTAGTCTAGTGTGCAGTATTTAGTGTTCTCCAACCAGTATCTGCTCTTATGCAAGCAATATCTAGCGTTGCAAAACATTATTTTGGTTTTATCAAGCAGTATCTGATCTTCTGCCAGCAATATCGAATCTTCTACAGCAGCATTTTGTTTTTCGATCAGTATCTGCTCTTCTGCAATCAGTATCTAGTCTTGTGCGTACTATTTTGTGTTTTCTAGCTAGCATCTAGCAATATTCAGTTTTATAGAACAAGATTTTGTGTTTTCAAGCAGTATCTTATCTTGTACGCAGTATTTTGTATTCTCCAAACAGTATCTCCTCCTCTGCTAGCAGCATCCAGTCTTGTAAAACAGTATTTTATATTTTTCAAGCAGTATCTACTCCTCTGCAAGTAGTACCTTGTCTTGCACGCAGTACTTTGTGTATCTCAAGCAGTAGCTGGTCTTCTGCAAGCAGTATCTAGTCTTACATAGCAGTATTTTGTATATTTTAAGCAGTATCTAGTCTAGTACGCACTATATTGTGTTGTCCAACTAGTACCTGCTCATATGCAAGCAATATCTAGCATTGTAAACAATATTTTGGATTTATCAAGCAGTATCTGATCTTCTGCCAGCAGTATCTAATCTTCTACAGCAGCATTTTGTATTTTTTAAGCAGTATCTGCTCTTCTACAAACAGTATCTAATCTTGTACGTAGTATTTTGTGATCTCTAACTAGTATCTGCTCCTATACTAGCAGCATCTAGTCTTCTAAAACAGTATTTTGTGTTTTTCAGGCAGTATCTACTCCTCCGCAAGTAATATCTGGTCTTTGTACGCAGTACTTTGTGTGTCTCAAGCAGTAGTTGGTCATCCTTTCCTTATTTTCAAGATATCTTTTTGTTTTATATTAATCCCTAGTTTATTTGGGGCATTGGAATATAAAAATACGTTCTACGATTCAAATTCGTCTTGAAACATTCTTGTTCAGAAATGAGGATAATATAATAGTTTAGTTCTCCACACATTCTATCCACCAATAATCCAAGATATCTTCTATGTACAAGATATAGAATCATTCTGTACCTTTATAAATGATTATGATTAATCTGCTCTTTTGCACGAAACCACCCCAGATCCTTATCCTTATCTTAGTTCCTGAACATATTTTCGTCTCATCTAACTCCTTCAAGCTCCGTTTGGATAGTATCATAATAAGATTGTCTGTATAAGCCAAGGTCTTAGCATCTGATGAAAATGTTTTTTGTTGTAAAGTTGCAAAAATTCTTTTCCATGATGTTATGCTGAAAACATGATGACCTATCAAAGAGAGAGAAATGATCAAATCTTTTTGACCAATTTAATATATTTTGTAATTTCTACTTTTTAGACTTTCTCACATTCCTCAAACCCTCCATAAGTCTTCTTCCTCCTATCTTAGTCCTATTCTCCTAACATAATCTCCCTCAATTAAAGTTTCCGAATAACGCAATAATAGCTGAAGGTCTTCGAGCAAAGTGCAACTTTGTATCCTGGATATTTTACGTTGATGCTTTGCGAGTCGCCCCGTTTATTCCTGCCGTATTTGGGGCTGTAAATGTTTGCCGGGGCGAGTTTCGAGAAATTTAGTAGCCCTTCGGTGTTCATTGCCACTTCGCTTTACAATGAATTTCTCCCGAAGAGAACGAAAAATTCCCACATAAGAATAACGCGATTTGAGTTAGATTTTAGTTTTAAATGTGTTTGCACAATTTCATTGTTTCGAGTTTCACTTGGATTTGCTTAACCTTGAAAAAATTCAAAGCGAATTATCGCACAAATAAAGCGTATTATCTCGAGTAAATACAACTGACGTAAACGAGGGAAATGCATATAAATAGAAATAAATAAGATTTAAAAATCTGGATTTTTCGAGTTTTGGTAGTACCAATTTTAATTGAGATAAGATAAATTTCAAGTAGATTTAATTTAATTTAATTTAATCTAATTTTTAGATAAATTTCCTGTTTTTGTAAATTTCTTAGGAAAATTTGGTTTGTTACGAGTTACGTAACACTCCGGATTAAAATCTAATTAATCACCCAGTTATAAATCACCACTCGACTTGTACTTGATACTAATGATATTTACGTGATTACGTAATTAAAATTTTACAAATTTCGACCCGGTACTCGTTTTTCATCCGGCGCGTGAATAATTTATCACAATCGAGAATTAATCATCTCTTCTAAACAGGAACGTTTTATTTTTCGCACTGAATTTGACAGCGTACCCGTATAGAAAATAGTTTTAAATTATCGATTATTCGCATTAATCCGATTATATTATAAAGTTAGTACCACTTCGTATCATTCCAAATCCATAATAGACCTCGTTTTGGATTGGTTTGAATTCGAGTCGGATACAATGGCAAGCCCAATTATAAGCGATTATATCGCGCTGAATTTTTCGCATCTTTCCGCGAAGGGATTCCCTTAACGAGAGGCTTATACGAGTTGGGTTCTTTTATGAAACTAACCTAAATGTTATCAGCTGAGGCGGTAATAAAATTGCAGCAAACGTCGACGTTAATGGGAACGGAACCGCGAGCTGATTGTATACGTTCACAAAATAAACAATGAACGCCAAAGCATAAAGGATAATAATTTAAAAATTGTTGCCTATGACGGTATTACGTTGCACAATAAATACGTTTAACTATACGAAAAAAGTCTTGTTTATAGCTTAATTTGCGCACTTTCAAATAAGCCTATTTATTGATTCTGCTGTAGTATAACTCATAAAATTTTTTGAACAATTTTTAACCTTAATTTGTTAATAAGAACGTTATAAGTATGAAGGTTTCCACGACTAGTGTTAATTGAACTAAAACTAGAACTATCACTAGGACTAATACTAGTGCTAAGTATAACTAAGTGAACTTCAAAGCAGTTTCTGAAGATGCTCGCAACATCACATGGTAAAACTCGAACGCTTAGTGATAGTTGGGTTGAGTTCTAATTTTAGTTCAATTGTAGTACGTTTTTTGACCAAAGATGATAAATATGAATGTTATAACACGTATAAAACTCAACTTGGTGAGAAAGTGAATTTTAATATGTTACAAGAAATCTAAAAATTTTTAATTAATTTTTGCTCTAATACTTGTATTAAACGATTAATTTTTTCAATACTCTTACGTATAACAAGTATTGTTATTCTCATATGTATTGTATTAGACGATATGGTACGAAATACGATATAATGGACTTCTTAAATTTACTGCAAAATAATACGGTTGTAAGATATTTGTTTGTTGATTCGATATACTTTTTTAAAAATCAACAATAAAGTAGGAATTATTATTATTATTCCTGCTTACTTACTAGAAAGTAATATTAAGAAACAAAGCATTATTTTACTATCCAGCAGAGATAGAATTAGTTTATGGATAAGCAATATTTTGTGTTCTTCAACCAGTATCTGCTCCTCTGTAAACAGTATCTAGTTTTGTAGAACAATATTTTGTGTTTTTTAAACAATACCTAGTCTCCCACAGCAGCATTTTTTTTATTTTTTAAGCAGTATCTGGTCTTCTGCAAGCAGTATAGTGTCCTGTGCGCAGTATTTCGTGTTTTCCAACTAGTATCTGCTCCTCTATATATACTAGTTAGTATTTAGCAGTATCCAGTTTTGTAGAACAGTATTTTGTGTTTTTCAAACAGTATCCAGTCTTCTGCAAGCAGTGTCTAGTCCTGTACAGCAGCATTTTGTGTTTTCAAGCAGTATCCCGTTTTCTGCAAACAGCATCCATTCTTGTAAAACAGTATTTTGTAGTTTCCAAGCAGTATCTGATCTTCAGCAACCAGTATCATGTTTTGTACGCAGTGTTTTGTATTCTCGAACTAGTATCTGCTCTTGTGCTGGCAGCATCTAGTCTTCTAAAACAGTATTTTGTGTTTTTCAAACAGTATCTGCTTCTGTGCAAGTAGTATCTTGTCTTGTACGCAATATTTTGTGTTTTTCAAGCAGTATCTGGTCTTCTGTAAGCAGTATCTAGTCTAGTATGCAGTATTTACTGTTCTACAACCGGTATCTGCTCTTATGCAAACAATATCTAATGTTGTAAAACAATATTTTGGATTTATTAAGCAGTATCTGATATTCTGCCAGCAGTATCTAAACTTCTACAGCAGCATTTTCTGCTTTTCAAACAGTGTCTGTTCTTCTGCAAACAATATCTAGTCGTAGGCGTGGTATTTTGTGTTTTCTAACTAGTATCCGGCAGTATTCAGTCTTGTAGAACAGTATTTTGTGTTTTTCAAACAGTATCCAGTCTTCTGCAAGCAGTGTCTAGTCCTGTACAGCAACATTTTGTTTTCAAGTAGTATCCCGTTTTCTGCAAACAGCATCCATTCTTGTAAAGCAGTATTTTGTATTTTTCAAGCAGTATCTGATTTTCTGCAACCAGTATCTTGTTTTGTACGCAGTGTTTTGTATTCTCAAACTAGTATCTGCTCTTGTGCTGGCAGCATCCAGTCTTCTAAAACAGTACTTTGTGTTTTTCAAACAGTATCTGCTTCTGTGCAAGTAGTATCTTGTCTTGTACGCAATATTTTGTGTTTTTCAAGCAGTATCTGGTCTTCTGTAAGCAGTATCTAGTCTATTATCAGTATTTAGTGTTCTACAACCTGTATCTGCACTTATGCAAGCAGTATCTAGCGTTGCAAAACAATATATTGGATTTATCAAGCAGTATCTGATCTTCTGCCAGCAGCACCTAATCTTCCACAGCAACACCTTGTGTTTTTCAAGCAGTATCTGCTCTTCTGCAAACAGTATCTAGTCTTGTGCGTAGTATTTTGTGTTTTCTAAATAGTATCTGGCAGTATTCAGTCTTGTAAAACAGTACTTTGTGTTTTCAAGCAGTATCTTATCCTGTACGCAGTATTTTGTATTCTCCAACCAGTATCTGCTCCTCTGCTAGCAGCATCCAGTCTTGTAAAACAGTATTTTATGTTTTTCAAGTAGTATCTACTCCTCTGCAAGTAGTATCTAGTCTTGTGCGCAGTACTTTGTATTTCTCAAGCAGTAGCTGATGTTCTGCAAGCAGTATCTAGTCTTAAACAGCAGCATTTTGTGTTTTTCAGGCAGTACCTAGTCTAGTACGCAGTATTTAGTATTCTCCAACCAGTATCTGCTCTTATGCAAACAATATCTAATGTTGCAAAACAATATTTTCGATTTGTTAAGCAGTATCTGATCTTCTGCCAGCAGTATCTAAACTTCTACAGCAGCATTTTCTGTTTTTCAAACAGTGTCTGTTCTTTTGCAAACAATATCTAGTCGTAGGCATGGTATTTTGTGTTTTCTAACTAGTATCTGTCAGTATTCAGTCTTGTAGAACAGTACTTTATGTTTTCGAACAGTATCTTATCTTGTACGCAGTATTTTGTATTCTCCAATCAGTATCTGCTCCTCTGCTAGCAGCATCCAGTCTTGTAAAACAGTATATTGTGTTTTTCAAGTAGTATCCACTTCTCTGCAATAGTATCTTGTCTTGTACGCAGTACCTTGTATTTCTCAAGCAGTAGCTGGTCTTCTGCAAGCAGTATCTAGTTTTACACAGCAGCATTTTGTGTTTTTCAAGCAGTATCTAGTCTAGTACGCAGTATTTAGTGTTCTCCAACCAGTATCTGCTCCTATGCAAGCAATATCTATCCTTGCAAAACAATATTTTGGATTTATCGAGCAGTATCTGATCCTCTGCCAGCAGTATCTAATCTTCTAGCACAGTATTTTGTGTTTTTCAAGCAGTATCTGCTATTCTGCAAACAGTATCTAGTAGTGTGTATAGTATTTTGTGTTTTCTAACTAGTATCTGGCAGTATTCAGTCTCGTAAAACAATACTTTATGTTTTCGATCAGTATCTTATCTTATACGCAGTATTTTGTATTCTCCAACCAGTATCTACACCTCTGTTAGCAGCATCCAGTTTTGTAGAACAGTATTTTATGTTTTTCAAGCAGTATTTACTCCTCTGCAAGTAGTATCTTGTCTTGTACGCAATACTTTGTGTTTCTCAAGCAGTAGCTGGTCTTCTGCAAGCAGTATCTAGTCTATACAGTAACATTTCGTGTTTTTCAAGTAGTACCTAGTCTAGTACGCACTATTTTGTGTTCTTCAACCAGTATTTGCTCTTATGCAAGCAATATCTAGCGTTGCAAAATAATATTATGGATTTATCAAGTAGTATCAGATCTTCTGCCAGCAGTTTCTAATCTTCTACAGCAGCATTTTGTGTTCTTCAATCAGTATCTGCTCTTCTGCAAACAGTATCTAGTCATGTGCGTAGTATTTTGTGTTTTCTAACTAGTATCTGGCAGTATTCAGTCTCGTAAAACACTATTTTATGTTTTTCAAGCAGTATCTATTCCTCTGCAAGTAGTATTTTGTTTTGTATGCAGTACTTTTTATTTCTCAAGCAGTAGCTGGTCTTCTGCAAGCAGTATTTAGTCTTACAGAGCAGCATTTTGTGTTTTTCAAGCAGTATCTAGTCTACTACGCAGTATTTAGTGTTCTCCAACCAGTATCTGCACCTATGCAAGCAATATCTATCCTTGCAAAACAGTATTTTGAATTTATCGAGCAGTATCTGATCCTCTGCCAGCAGTATCTAATCTTCTACAGCAACATTTTGTGTTTTTCAAGCAGTATCTGCTTTTCTGCAAACAGTATCTAGTCGTGTGCGTAGTATTTTGTGTTTTCTAACTAATATCTGGCAGTATTCAGTCTTGTAGAAGAGTACTTTGTGTTTTCGATCAGTATCTTATCTTGTACGCAGTATTTTGTAATCTCCAACCAGTATCTGCTCCTCTGCTAGTAGCATCCAGTCTTGTAAAACAGTATTTTATGTTTTTCAAGAAGTATCTGCACTTCTGCAACCAGCATCTAGTCTTACGAAACAGTATTTTATGTTTTTCAAGCAGCATCTGCTCTTCTGCTACCAGCATCTAGTCTTACGGAACAGTATTTTGTGTTTTACAAGCAGTATCTGGTCTTCTGCAAGCAGTATCCAGTCTTATAAAAATGTTGTGTGTTTCGAACTGTATCCGATCTTCTATAAGCAGTATCTAGTCTTACACAGCACCATTCTGTGTTTCTCAAGCAGTATCTGGTCTTCTGCAAGCAGTATCCAGTCTTATAAAAATGTTGTGTGTTTCGAACTGTATCTGATCTTCTATAAGCAGTATCTAGTCTTACACAGCACCATTTTGTGTTTCTCAAGCAGTATCTGGTCTTCTGCAAGCACTATCTAGTCTTGGACAGCAGTATTTTGTTCTCCAACCAGTATCTGCTCCTATGCAAGGAGTATCTAGCCTTACAAAACAATATTTTGGATTTTTCAAGCAGTATCTGATCATCTGTCAGCAGTATCTAGTCTTATACAGCATTACTTTCTGTTCTCTATGCAATATCCAGTCTATCTAGTCTTGTTCTATTAGAATTAAATATTCAAGTATGAAAAATAATATCCTATAGGTTACTTGGGCAAATCGGCTACGATTTGAGCCAATAGCTGTTGATCATTCATGTGCACTTCTTACCAGATGGTATTCTTCAACTTGTCCAAATATCGTGATTTTGGATAAGTTGGATAACCTGGATGACTCATTTCGTGTTTTAACGATATCTCATAGTCACCTGACTTATCAATATACAATTTCTTCGTATGGAGGTTTCTAAAGGATCATGTTTTATGAGTGTACGTAAACCAAATAATTTGGATAAGTTAGAAGGATGCTATTAGACAATTTCATACAGAAGCTTGAAATCTTATTCAAGAGGATAGTCGTCACTTTTTGATTCTATATCAGATTCTACATTCAGATTTTACATAAGAAATAAATTCCTGGAAAATTGAAAATTTAACAAAAACCAATCTATCTTAAATTTTATTACTTATTTTTTCCCGTCTTTTTGCCACCAATTTAACTAGTTAGTTAATTGGCATATTTTTGTGTATCGTTATATTTATTATGGGTGAAATTAAGTCATTATTATTATTATCTTGTGTTCTCCAAGCAGTATTTGATCTTTTGCAAACAGTATCTGATCTTTTGCAAACAGTATCTGGTTTGTCTTCTACAAGCAGTATTTAGTCTAATATAGCACAATATTTTGTGTTCTCCAAGCAGTATCTGGTCTTCTACAAGTAATATCTAGTCTATTATTGCAGTATTTTGTATTATCCAATCTGTATCTAATCTAATACAGCAGAATTTTATGTTCTACAAGCAGTATCTGCTGTTTTAGAAGAAGTATCTAGCCTTGTACAGCAGTATTTTGTATTCTCCAAGTAGTATCTAGCTTAATACAATATTAATTTGTGTTTTCCAAACAATATCTACCCCTATAGTATCTACTATCTAGTATCTGGTATCTGATTCGTTTTCTGCAAGCAGTATCTATTCTTACAACGCTGTAGTTTGTGTTCTCCAAGCAGTAACTGGTCTTCTACAAACAGTATCTAGTTTGTCTAATGCAAACTAGATACAAGAAGTATCTGCAAGAAACATCTAGTCTTGTAGCAGTATTTTGTGTTCTTCATACAGTACTTGGTTTTCCTTTAGCAGTATTTACTTGTATAGCAGTATTTTTTCTCCTCAAACTGTATTTAGTTTTATGCAGCGGTATTTTGTGCTTTATTAATAATAATTAATAATAATTATATTAAGCAGTATCTAGCCTAATACAAAAGTATCTTGTGCTTTCCAAATAGTATCTAGTCTACTGCCTTTTTGAATGATATTCCTCAGCCTATTTATGATCCCTCAAACATGATAAATTACTATCAGAATTTTATTAATAACCTATATCTGTCATCACAAAATCGACATTTTTCAGCAATTTCCTGGCATATGTTAACCTCAACTTGCTGGGGAGTGTTTGGATTGTAGGCATCATTTTTTCGAATACATTAGCAAAAATCATGTAACATGTCGTGCCATTGTTGTTTGAGAAAGTACAAACAGTAGCTTTTAGGGAGTATCAAAATGTTCAAAATTCAGTACTGGCATTGAAATACATATTTTTTCGAATCCTTGAAATGTATCGAGATGATCACGTGACATCAAACATGACGATTTTGATGTTACGTTATGGTAGTCTTAATCAAAAGAAGCATTAAGAACAACAAAATGGTATAATAACTATAGACTCCGGTCGTTTTTGGCACTTGTGTCATTCTTTGCCTGATGGATATTAGCACAATTAATAATATATACAGAGTGACCCGAAAATAATGTTACCTATTTCGTGTAGCGTCATCTAACGAAGAAATTCGAAAGATTACGTCAAAAAATCGGGAGTTGGTGGTTGCATAATTCTATCCTGATCAACAATCATCCCGATATGATGATGTTTTGGAATCGTTGGGATAGTTCTGTAAAAATTACAAAACCGAAATACAACCTTTGTAAATATTTGAAGTGGAGAATGAAAAATAAATAACGTTTGTAAAATTGGTAGAAAAGTTTCATGTTGGGCGATTAGAGATGACGTTCGACTAGGAAATGATGAAGAATGGAAAGAGTTGGGGGCATCACGTAATCATCCGTAATTGGACGCGCTATTTCATCGCGCCGATTCGAGTCGAGTCGAGTCGAGTCCCCCGATACAATCGCTCGATACGGTCTTTTGTGAAGCGGAGTGTTTCCTCGGAATCGGTTAGTGGAAATAACGACGGTGTATTGGAAACGCAGCTTCTAAAGTGTGGGTATTTGCACTTTATGTGAACAAAGAAAGAAGCCGTTCTGCCGTTCTCTAGAAAACGGCTCCGAACCAATATTTCGTTAAATCACCTCTATATTTATGCACACTTTCTTTTTCTATTACATTTTAAATAAATCCAATTATATTATGTATCAATATATATATATGATTGATCGTTATCATCACTTCACCAATTCTATTTGTATTAATAGTTTTCCGGCAACGTTTTATCAGGAGAATTCCAGGGATAAGCGCAATTTCGTCTCGAACAATCCATCTTCGTGCGGGGGTCCGGGTGATCGGGGGATGATGGGGGAGAGGACAGGTTGATGGTTCGGGGGGTCGTAATTATTTTTGGGGACGGCGAAAGTGCATTGGGCGGACAATGAGGCGCACCACTGACGGTGTCGTCGCCCAAAAAGGGCAACAAAGGGCCCTGTCCCCGAAAGGTTGACGTGAATGGAATGGTGGCGGGTCGTCGACTCGGCTCAACTCAACTCAACTCAACTCAACTCAACTCAACTCGATTCCTCGATGCAACAACAAAACGTCAATATTTGTCCCGAAATTATGCGCCATCCAGATTAGATAATATCCGAACGGTTGCCGAGAAATTAATCAAAATGGCTTTCGGCCGTCCGCCTTCCGATTAAAATTGCTTTAAGCTCACACTGGCTTATGTTTGTACTGGGTATCGATTGCACTGTGGTAGGGTAGTTCGGAAATTGTTTGCTGTACACCCGAACCAAATGTAAGGTAACTAAATTTAATTGGCTGCTGTAAATCTTGAAATATTAATCGTTATTCATAAATAACGTTCGGTTCGAATGCAAATATTATAACATTTCCTTTTTAGACTCAGTTCATTAAAATCCGATTGCCAATTTCAAACACACTATAATAATATTCATGTTGTTAAATATTCGAACTGCAATTTTCAAACTTCGCTAAAATAATGACCTAGGATCATAGTTTAAATTGAGATAATACAAGACCACATTTCAAGAAGGTGGTTATAAAAAAGTTCCTGGTCTATGATGAATAAAACGAAACTATGGCATTTCACTTTGCCAAACTTTACAATGATGACAAGTTTATTGCAAATAATGGATGCCTTAACCGATTTGAAGAAGACTTTGTTTGGCATTTGAAAATTAAAAGTTAATGGGGAAAATCTCTCAAGCGATCATATAGTGGATAGAAGAAGAAATTTCTGAAGAAATTTATGGAAAAAATGATCGATGGTGATGAATCAGCACTACTTTTGAAGTTGCTACTAGTTCATATATTTAGTACTTACATGCCAAAGAAACCTTACATGCCAAAAACCAAATGTACTTTATGTCATTACGTCTCTATTTGGCATGGTTTTGTCTATATTTAACAATATAAAAGTTTCAACTGTGGCATAATAAAATTACAACTTGATACTGCTTCCTGAAGACATGATCTGCTTGTGGAGCACACGAAATGCTTTTAAGAAACTTGACTCAAAATATTTCTGCTTCCAGAATATTTGATTTGCTCGTAAAAGACTTGATTTGCTGCCAGAAGACATCATACTGTTTCTAGATGACTTACTACTGCTTCTAGAAAACTTGATATTGCTTGCAGAAAACTAGAAATGATTCCAAAATGCTTCTAGAAGACTTTGATACTGCATCTAGAAAACTTGAAGTACTTTCAAAAGATTTAAAATTGATTCTGGAAGAATTAAAATATTTCCAGAAAACTTAATACTGCTTCAAAGACGACTTCAAATGCTTCCAGAAGTTTTGAAATACTTCCAAAAGACTTGATACTGCATCTAGAAGATTTGTAATACTTCAGAAAAATTGTTCTAGGACTTGAATTGCTTCCAAAAGACTTGATATTATAGACTTGAAATACTTCTAAAGACTTGAGATAACTTCTAGAAGATTTAAAATCAGCTAGATCATCAACAGCTAGAAAAGTTGAAATGTTTCTAGAAGACTTAATACTACGTCTAGAAGACTTCAAATGCTCCTAGAAAACTTGAAATGCTTCCTAAAGACTTGATACTGCATCTAAAAGACTTGAAATACTTACAGAAGACTTGGGATTGCTTCTGGAAGACTTGAAATGTTTTCAGAAAATTTAATACTACTTCTAGAAGAGTTGAAATACTTCCAGAAGACTTAATACTGCATCTAGAAGACCTGAAATACTTCCAGAAGACTTGAGATTGCGACCAGAAGATTTTGAATTGTTGCACAAGTCTAAATATTCCTTCTAAAAGAGTTGAAATACTTCTAGAAGACCAAAAGATTTGATACTACAACTGGAACACTTGAAATGACTCGAGAATACTTAATACTGCTTTTATGAAGACCTAAAATACTTCCAGACGACTTGAGATTACTGCCAAAGGCTTTGGAAATGTAGTACAAAACTAAATACTCCTTCTTAAAGACTTGAAATGCTTCTAGAAGACCAGAAACTTAATACTATGTCTGGGACGCTTGAAATAACTCCAGAAGACTTAATACTGCTTCTACAATACTTCAAATGTTCTCAGAAGACTTGAAATGTTTCCAAAAGATCTGATACTGCATTTAGAAGACTTGAAATTCTTCCAGAAGGCTTGAGATTGCTTCTGGAAGACTTGAAATGTTTCCAGAAAATTTAATACTACTTCTAGAAGAGTTGAAATATTTCCAGAAGACTTAGTACTGCGTCTAAATGACCTGAAATACTTCCAGAAGACTTGAGATTGCTTCCAGAAGATTTTGAATTATTGCACAAGTCTAAATACTCCTTCTAAAAGACTTGAAATACTTCTAGAAAACCAGAAGACTTGATACTACAACTGGAACACTTGAAATGACACCAGAATACTTAATACTGCTTTTATGAAGACCTGAAATACTTCCAGAAGACTTGAGATTACTGCCAGAGGCTTTGGAATTGTAGTACAAGACTAAATACTCCTTCTTAAAGACTTGAAATGCTTCTAGAAGACGAGAAGACTTAATACTACATCTGGAACGATTGAAATGACTCTAGAAGACTTAATACTGCTTCTACAAGACTTCAAATGTTCTCAGAAGACTTGAAATGTTTCCAAAAGACCTGATACTGCGTTTAGAAGACTTGAAATTCTTTCAGAAAGCTTGAGATTGCTTCTGGAAGACTTGAAATGTTTCCAGAAAATTTAATACTGCTTCTAGAAGAGTTGAAATATTTCCAGAAGACTTAGTACTGCGTCTAGAAGACCTGAAATACTTCCAGAAGACTTGAGATTACTTCCAGAAGATTTTGAATTGTTGCACAAGTCTAAATACTCCTTCTAAAAGCCTTGAAATACTTCTAGAAGACCAGAAGACTTGATACTACAACTGGAACACTTGAAACGACTCCAGAATACTTAATACTGCTTTTATGAAGACCTGAAATACTTCCAGAAGACTTGATATTACCGCCAGAGGCTTTGGAATTGTAGTACAAGACTAAATACTCCTTCTTAAAGACTTGAAATGCTTCTAGAAGACCCGAAAACTGAATACTACATCTGGAATACTTACAATGAATCCAGACATTTTAAATATTGCTTTTAGAAGACTTCAAATGCTCTCAGAAGACTTGAAATGTTTCCAAAAGACCTCACACTGAATTTAGAAGACTTGAAATTCTTTTAGAAAGCTTGAGATCGCTTCTGGAAGACTTGAAATGTTTCCAGAAAATTTAATACTGCTTCTAAAAGAGTTAAAATATTTCCAGAAGACTTAGTACTGCGTCTAAAAGACCTGAAATACTTCCAGAAGATTTGAGATTGCTTCCAGAAGATTTTGAATTGTTGCACAAGTCTAAATATTCCTTCTAAAAGAGTTGAAATACTTCTAGAAGACCAGAAGACTTGATACTACAACTAGAACACTTGAAACGACTCCAGAATACTTAATACTGCTTTTATGAAGACCTGAAATACTTCCAGAAGACTTGAGATTACCACCAGAGGCTTTGGAATTGTAGTATAAGACTAAATACTCCTTCTTAAAGACTTGAAATGCTTCTAGAAGACGAGAAGACTTAATACTACATCTGGAACGCTTGAAATGACTCCAGAAGACTGAATACTGCTTCTACAAGACTTCAAATGTTCTCAGAAGACTTGAAATGTTTCTAAAAGACCTGATACCGCATTTAGAAGACTTGAAATTCTTCCAGAAGGCTTGAGATTGCTTCTGAAAGACTTGAAGTACTTTCAGAAGACTTAAAGTTGTTTCTGGAAGAATTAAAATGTTTCCAGAAGGCTTAATACTGCTTCAAAGACGGCTTTAAATGCTCCGAGAAGCTTGGAAATACTTCCAAAAGACTTGATACTGCACCTAGAAGATTTGTAATACTTCACGAAGATTGCTTCTAGAAGATTTGAATTGCTTGAAATACTTCCAGAAAACTCTTCCTAGTAGTACTAAGTCTTCCAGAAATAATTTCCAGAAGACTTAGCACTACGTCTAGAAGACTTCAAATGCTCCCAGAAAACTTGAAATGCATCCTAAAGACTTGATACTGCATACAAAAAACTTGACATACTTTCAGAAGATTTGGTACTGCATCTAAAAAAGCCGAAATACTTCCAGAAGACATGAGATTGATTCCAGAAGATATGGAATTTTAGTATAAGACTGAATACTCCTTCTAAAAAACTTGAAATTCTTCTAGAAGACCAGAAGACTTGACACTACATCTGGAACACTTGAACTGACTCCAGAAGATTTAATACTTCTTCTAGAAAACTACAAATGCTCTTAGAAGACTTGAAATGTTACAAAAAGACCTGATACTGCATTTAGAAGATTAGACATTTTTTCAGAAAGCTTGAGATTGCTTCTGGAAGACTTGAAATGTTTCCAAAAGATTTAATATTGCACCTAGAAGAGTTGAAATACTTCCAGGAGACTTACTACTGCATCTAGAAAACCTGAAATACTTCCAAAAAACTTAAGATTGCTTCCAGAAGATTTAAAATTGTAGTACAAGACTAAATACCCCTTCTGAAAACTTGAAATGCTTCTAGAAGACTAGAAGACTTGATACTACATCTGGATCACTTAAAATGACTCCAGACGTTTTAATATTGCTTCTAGAGGACTTCAAATGCTCTCAGAAGACTTGAAATATTTCTAAAAGACGTGATACTGCATTTAGAAGACTTGAAATTCTTCCAGAAGGCTTGAGCTTGCTTCTGGAAGACTTGAAATATTCCAGAAGATTTAATACTACATTTAAAAGAGTTGAAATACTTTCAGAAGACTTAGTACTGCATCTAGAAGACCTGAAATACTTCCAGAAGACATGAAATTGCTTCCAGAAAATTTGGACTTGTACAAGACTTAATACTCCTTCTAAACGACTTGAAATGTTTCTAGAAGACCAGAAGACTTAGCACTATATCTGGAACACTTGAAATGACTCAAGAAGAGTTAATAGTGCTTCTAGAAGACTTCAAGTAGATTGCTTCTGGAAGATTAGAAATGCTTCTAGAAGACTTGTTATTACTTCTTCTTTCAAAAATATTCCTAGAGCGCTTGACATTGCTTCCAGAAAAGTTGATACTGCATCTATAATATTCCAAATGTTTCCAAAGACTTCATATTGCCGCTGGAGGACTTCAAGCGCCTCCAAAAATTGGATACTACTTTAGAACGATTGAAATGCTTTTAAAAGACTTGTTATTGCTATCTGGAAGACTTGAAATGGTTCCAGAGGAGCACCCATACCATTTTATAATAATTGAAATTATTATTTTCAATTATTTTTTTTAATCTTAATATGTTATCAATTCTCAAATTTATTCTTCCCAATTCAGAACGTTTTTTTGTACAGCAAGTATGATATTTTGAATTTTTTTAGACCCAATTTATGCATTTGAGTCTTTCAGTTTTCTTTCAGCACTCACCACCCACACGTATTTTTTTTAATATAAACAAAGACCTAAAAGTTTTGATGCAAGGATGTAATTCTTTATGACCTTGAACGTTATAGAGTTTCCTTTAAGCTGTCATCTAAAGCTCGTTTCTACTATCTTCTGGATAAGCTATTCAAGGGATTACTACCATGGTTACGGCTATATTGATTGGCTTGTAGATGGGTTTATCTATAAGATAAATTTAACTAAAAGATGAACCTAAGATTTCTAAGCTTTGATTTCAATAATTACATTTTTGCCATTAACATTTCCGCCTAAAGTAACCAGACTTGCATGTTGTCAAAAACAGCAAAGGTGGGTTCATCAATGAAGCAACATCGTCATCTATGATTAAACAAGATTTTGTTGGATGAATTATTTGGAGCGGACGTTATGTGCTGGTCAAAGATCGTTCCAAGCACATTAAACGCCTTTTAGATGTCGCAGAATGCCACTTTTCAACAGGATTATGCAAGACATCATATTGCTGTGGTTACAAGAAGGTTCATGAAGTAGGTTGGATTGCAAATTTTTCCCGGTCAGTGGACTTATCGCCAGATGAACATATCTAGGATATGATGAATCAACGTTTAAGCCATGTACTCAGGTTTTCTGAGAATCTTGATGAATTTCAAAAAAATTTGCAAAAAAAATCCATCACACACAAAAATTAACCAAAATGACAGTAAACCATTTGCAATTTTCTATTACAAAATGGAAATAATTTCCGTTGATTTCGAAAAAGTACTAGATACAAAATGCATACTAAATGTAGACAATCCTGATTTAATGTGAAAGTGTATCGTCTCATTTTAAATGAAAAAGTGAAGTGATTTGATTTGATTTATTTTTAGATAATAATAAACTAGGTGAACAATGCACTACGCATTTGTTCTGCCTCCAAGACGCGTTTGACGTCAAAGACGACACTACCAGTTGCCAAAGAATTTCTATTCTAACAAAACCGATGAATATCGACTTAATAATCATTACTAGACTTAATAACGCAAACATTTACAATCAATCATAACTTGCACACGATTATAATCAGCGATTTCGTCTTAGGATTTCAATATCAATTACACTTAGTTATAACGCGGCCATAACTTCCTCGTTCCCTCCTTTTCCGCCTCAACTCGTTCAACTCCTTCACGCGTTAATCCAGAATTACCTTTCTAATTGGCTGGCCGGTTCTCGTGGTGCTATTTACATCACTTTGTACTCGAGATTGCAACTTATAACGAATACGTTCGACTATAAACCACTCGGCACCCATTCTGCTACCAACCAAAGGCCTCTTATAACTCTCTCGCTATTGCAATCCTTCTGCACACTTCCTTCGAATACCCCATGTCGACGGTCTGTCTCGTCTATATTTAGAGAGTCTCGCAGCAGCGGTGGCCCGTGTTTACTCTGCCAGGCTGATGTCATGGCTCGGACCCGCGGGTATACAATGAAAAACGAAAAAATAACACGGTTTCACTTTGACGATACGATGGAGTAGTTTGCGCAATACACGGAACGTTACGTATCAAGGTCCAGGTCAATTCAATGACACAACTTCGACTTACCTGAAAAAAAAAAGAAAAAAAATTGTAAAAAAAATCAAATTTTTGATACAAATTAATAAACACCCTATATAACGTGATATATACATATAGGTGTCTCTAAATTAATTTTTCGCATCGATTCTATAATTTTTTTTTTAACTTTGAAGTTACATCATAATGAATTAGCGAACTCATTATAACTTCACCATTCAGCGGCACAAAACAAAACTCGTTAATTGCCTGTAACGTGCCGGGAGAGCTGTATGTACTTCGGGCGAAGTTTGCAAACTCGTTTCATGAAGGCGAGAAGCGTCGCAACGCTTTCCTTCCGAAACTCTTTTCTGATGTACTTTTTATCATCTTGCTCTTGGAGTTGTGAGTTGCGAATACCGAATAATACATTGTTTATCATTTTGGGGTGATAAGATAAACTTATAAGGAAATTTCAGTATCGGTTGGTTTAGTATTTCTCGCAGTAAATAACGAAAATAAGACGGCAACGGTCGACATGAAACGTAATAGAAACCGCTCTTGAGCGAGCCCATTGCGCCGTTTTTGGTCCTCCATACAACTTTCGACGGCGAACGGGCAAATAAGGTAAACAACTGGATATGGACTGCCGAGAATTTATCGGCTCTCCTATGGGATTCAAGTGGACCCCGTCGATATCAATATTTAACCGGCGACGGTGGCAAAAATTTTCCACGCTGATAGGATCGGCGCGCATATGGCGAACCGCTGCTACATATTTACAGCGGTTGTTCACGTTTCTCATGACACTACGACGTACTACTTCAGCACTACCGAGGAAAAGCTTTTAAACCTTGGCGAAAACGATTGATTACTTGCTCTCATTCCTTTATTAACTATGTACATACTCGATCCATCAATCAAACCAATTATTTCTAGTAAAAGGTTTGCTTTTAACATACTCAAAAACTTTAAAACACTCAATTTAATGTATTAATACTAATCATCCAGAGACAAAATCAAATTTTGTATTAAATCAGTTAATGATATTGATGGATTGAGTATTGACGCTCAGCATCTGTTTTGGGAGATCACGCATCTTGCATTGAGACTTGATATTGCTTCTATGAGATTGGGTACTGCTTCCAAAAAACCTGAAATGTTTCCAGAAAAATTTATACTGCATCTAGAAAACATGATCTGTTTCCAAAAACTTAAAATACTTCTACTTTGACTTTGACTCGATATGCTTCAACTGCTTTCAGGAAACTCAATATTGCATCAAGAAGACTTAAAACTGCTTCCAATAGACTTCCAGAAGACTTGAACTACTTCCAGAAGACATTCCATATTTCCAGAATATTTGATGCCAATTTTAGAAGACTTGAATTACTTCCAGAGGACTTGATATTACTTCTGGAAGACTTGATACTGCTTCTGGAAGATCTAAAATACTTCTAATAGACTTGATATTGCTTATAGATGACTTGATACTGCTTCCAAAAAACTTGAAATACTTCTACCTTGACTTTGACTCGATATGCTTCAACTGCTTTCAGGAAACTCAATATTGCATCTAGAAGACTTAAAACTGTTTCCAATAGACTTCCAGAAGACTTGAACTACTTCCAGAAGACATTCCATATTTCCAGAATATTTGATGCCAATTTTAGAAGACTTGAATTACTTCCAGAGGACTTGATATTACTTCTGCAAGACTTGATACTGCTTCTAGAAGATCTAACATACTTCTAATAAACTTGATATTGCTTATAGATGACTTGATACTGCTTCCAAAAAACTTGAAATACTTCTACTTTGACTTTGACACGACATGCTTCAATTGCTTTCAGGAAACTCAATATTGCATCAAGAAGACTTAAAACTGCTTCCAATAGACTTCCAGAAAACTTGAACTACTTCCAGAAGACATTCCATATTTCCAGAATATTTGATGCCAATTTTAGAAGAGTTGAATTACTTCCAGAGGACTTGATATTACTTCTGGAAGACTTGATAATGCTTCTGGAAGATCTAAAATACTTCTAATAGACTTGATATTGCTTATAGATGACTTGATACTGCTTCCAAAAAACTTGAAATACTTCTACTTTGACTTTGACTCGATATGCTTCAACTGCTTTCAGAAAACTCAATATTGCATCAAGAAGACTTAAAACTGCTTCCAATAGACTTCCAGAAGACTTGAACTACTTCCAGAAGACATTCCATATTTCCAGAATATTTGATGCCAATTTTAGAAGACTTGAATTATTTCCAGAGGACTTGATATTACTTCTGCAAGACTTGATACTGCTTCTGGAAGATCTAAAATGCTTCTAATAGACTTGATATTGCTTATAGATGACTTGATACTGCTTCCAAAAAACTTGAAATACTTCTACCTTGACTTTGACTCGATATGCTTCAACTGCTTTCAGGAAACTCAATATTGCATCAAGAAGACTTAAAACTGCTTCCAATAGACTTCCAGAAGACTTGAACTACTTCCAGAAGTCATTCCATATTTCCAGAATATTTGATGCCAATTTTAGAAGACTTGAATTACTTCCAGAGGACTTGATATTACTTCTGGAAGACTTGACAGTGCTTCAGGAAGATTCAAAATTCTTATAATAGACTTGATATTGCTTATAGATGACTTGATACTGCTTCCAAAAAACTTGAAATACTTCTACTTTGACTTTGACTTGATATGCTTCAATTGCTCTCAGGAAACTCAATATTGCATCAAGAAGACTTAAAACTGCTTCCAATAGACTTCCAGAGGACTTGAACTACTTCCAGAAGACATTCCATATTTCCAGAATATTTGATGCCAATTTTAGAAGACTTGAATTACTTCCAGAGGACTTCATATTACTTCTGGAAGACTTGATACTGCTTCTGGAAGATCTAAAATTCTTCTAATAGACTTGATATTGCTTATGGATGACTTGATACTGCTTCCAAAAAACTTGAAATACTTCTACCTTGACTTTGACTCGATATGCTTCAACTGCTTTCAGGAAACTCAATATTGCATCTAGAAGACTTAAAACTGTTTCCAATAGACTTCCAAAAGGCTTGAAATATTTCCAAAAGAGTTTTTATATTTCCAGAATATTTGATCCCGATTCTAGAAAACTTGATTTACTTCCAGAAGATTTGATATTGTTTCTGGAAGACTTTATACTGCTTCTGGAAGATCTAAAATACTTCCAATAGACTTGATATTGCTTGCAGATGACTTAATACTCTTTCCAAAAAACTTGAAATACTTCTACTTTGATTTTGACTTGATATGCTCCAACTGCTTTCAAGAAACTCAATACTGCATCTAGAAGACTTAAAATTGCTTCCAATAGACTTCCAGAAACTTGAAATACTTCCAAAAGACTTTTTATACTTCTAGAATATTTGATGCCGATTCTAGAAGACTTGATTTACTTCCAGAGGACTAGATATTGTTTCTAGAAGGCTTTATACCGCTTCTGGAAGATCTAAAATACTTCCAATAGAGTTGATATTACTGGTAGATGACTTAATACTGTTTCCAAAACACATGAAATACTTCTATTTTGACTTTGACTTGATATGCTTCAACTGCTTTCAAGAAACTCAATATTGCATCTAGAATTTACAATGTAGTCTCGTCAGCATACATGACCATCGATATTTCGTTCCAAATCATTAACATAAATCAGAAACAGAAGAGGCCCCAAGTACGAGCCTTTTGGAATCAATTTGGTATTATGTACAACTCTTTTAGAAGCAGTATCTAGTCTTTTAGAACAATATCAAATCTTATGCAAGTATTTTCTAGAAACATTATCAAGTCTTCCGGAAAAATTTCAAGTTTTCTAGAAGCAGTATCGGATCTTCAAGAGTTCGATACTGGTTCTAGAGTCATGTCTTCTGGAAACATTTCAAATCTTCTAAAAGTAATATTAAGTCTTCCAGATGCAGTATCAAGTCTTTAATTAAGAATATCAAGTTTTTTGCAAGCATTTTATATCTTCTGGATCAGAATTAAGTCTTCCTGTAGCAGTGTGAAGTGTTTCAGAGACAATATCAAGTCTGCATTTTTCTGCATTTCAAACTTCTGCGTGCAGTTTCAGTCTTCCGCAATCAATATCAAGTTTTTTAGATGCAGTATCAAGTCTTTCAGTGACAATATCAAGTTTTCTGCAAGCATTTTAAGTCTTCTGGAATCAATATCAAGTTTTCTTGGGAGCAGTGTGAAGTGTTTCAGAGACAATATTAAGTCTTCTGCATTTCAAATCTTCTAGATGCAGTATCAAACTTCTGCATGGAGTTTCAGTTTTCTGTAATCAATATCAAGTTTTTTATATGCAGTATTAAGTCTTTCAGTGACAATATCAAGTTTTTTGCAAGCATTTTAAGTCTTCTGGAATCAATATCAAGTTATCTTATGAGCAGTGTGAGGTGTTCCAGAGACACTATCAAGTCTTCTGCATTTCAAACTTCTGCATGCAGTTTCAATCTTCTCCAATCAATGTCAAGTTTTTTAGATGCAGTATTAAGTCTTTCAGTGACAATATCAAGTTTTCTGCAAGCATTTTAAGTCTTCTGGAATCAATATCAAGTTTTCTTGGGAGCAGTGTGAAGTGTTTTAGAGACAATATTAAGTCTTCTGCATTTTAAATCTTCTAAATGCAGTATCAAACTTCTGCATGGAGTTTCAGTCTTCTGCAATCAATATCAAGTTTTTTGTATGCAGTATTAAGTCTTTCAGTGACAATATCAAGTTTTCTGCAAGTATTTTAAGTCTTCTGGAATCAATATAAAGTTATCTTATGAGCAGTGTGAGGTGTTCCAGAGACAATATCAAGTCTTCTGCATTTCAAACTTCTGCATGCAGTTTCAGTCTTCTCCAATCAAT
Source organism: Onthophagus sagittarius (assembly GCA_036711965.1). Taxonomy (NCBI): domain Eukaryota; kingdom Metazoa; phylum Arthropoda; class Insecta; order Coleoptera; family Scarabaeidae; genus Onthophagus; species Onthophagus sagittarius. Next base: position 54,287,719 of record JASERS010000005.1, read on the forward strand.
TTCAAGTTTCTTAGATGCAGTATTAAGTCTTTCAGTGACTATATCAAGTTTTCTGCAAGCATTTTAAGTCTTCTGGAATCAATATCAAGTTTTCTTGGGAGCAGTGTGAAGTGTTTCAAAGACAATATTAAGTCTTCTGCATTTCAAATCTTTTAGATGCAGTATCAAACTTCTACATGGAGTTTCAGTCTTCTGCAATCAATATCAAGTTTTTTAGATGCAGTATTAAGTCTTTCAGTAACAATATCAAGTTTTCTGCAAGCGTTTTAAGTCTTCTGGAATCAATATCAAGTTTTCTTGTGAGCAGTGTGAGGTGTTCCAGAGACAATATCAAGTCTTCTGCATTTCAAACTTCTGCATGCAGTTTCAGTCTTCTCCAATCAATGTCAAGTTTTTTAGATGCAGTATTAAGTCTTTCAGTGATAATATTAAGTTTTCTTGGGAGCAGTGTGAAGTGTTTCAGAGACAATATTAAGTCTTCTGCATTTCAAATCTTTTAGATGCAGTATCAAACTTCTGCATGCAGTTTCGGTCTTCTGCAATCAATATCAAGCTTTTTAGACGCAGTATTAAGTCTTTCAGTGACAACATTAAGTCTTCTGCAAGAATTTTAAGTCTTTTGGAATCAATATCAAGTTTTCTTGTAGCAGTATCAAGTATTCCAGAGATAATATCAAGTTTTCTGCATTTCAAATATTCTAGATGCAGTATGAAACTTCTGGATGTAGTTCCAGTCTTCTGCAATCAATATCAAGTTTTCTAGAAGCAGTACTTTGTAATAGTTTCTTATCTGCTTTCTTATGTTATATTTTGCTCGTTATTTTCGTCATTAGGTTAATTTCTGGTTAATTTCAGAATTTGTTGATTCCAACATAGCTGGCAATATTGAAAGGTTAAAACAAATGTTCAACAAGTCTGAATTAGTTGATGTGAATCAAAATGACCCAAACATTACAAGTAACGACACACGAAAAAATAAAATTGAAGCACCACGTTCTTGTTATTACCAATTAATGAGCGGGTCGGAATGATTGAGAGGAAGGGAAAAAATAAGCGTGTGATTAAATAGATAACACGGCATTCCCTGTATTCAAGCAATTTCGGGTGGCGATTCAACGGTTCATATTTGAATGCGGTCGCCGATGAATCCGTTTGTATATTTACGAGTAATTCAATGCCTCGGATTCCCGGTGCAGTTGGCCGGTCATTTCGTACGAAATTTTATGCCGTAATCACGACTATGCGCAGGTACTCAATTTCCACTTGTATAGTGTCTGGTAACGCGAAACTATGGGGGTGTAATTGGACACTGCGAGTGCTAATGAAGCATTGAGGCGAGAAGATGAACGCGCCCCATACAAACTTCCAATTATTACCACATTTTCATTTCGAAATTATAGGATGATAATTAGTCACGATATGGATTCGGTACTTTAAATACAAAAAGGGGGAGTAAAATTTCTTGAAAGTTTACGCCGACGAAATAAAGGGAAAAAAGAATTCGAATCAAATCAAAAACTGTCCGCTCTCATAAAGGCACATGAAAGGCGAATGTTATGATAAATCTTACGAAATAAGCCCTCGACATTTCGTGCCGTTTCAAAAAGATTTTTGCTCTCGCAACAATGAATCCCGACCTTTGACACTACATCATAAATGTCGAAAGTGTCGTTTCATCTTTTTTCTCAAACATCAAAGAAAAAAGTAAAAAATAAGTAAAACATTCGAAATAATCGTTGATTAAGGTTACGTGACAGCAAGCATACAATTACAAACGTCTGTTGACACTAAAGTAATACATCAGCTGGCCCAGAAAATATCAACAACGCGTATATTATTATTATAAATAGACCGACTGAATCGGTATGGTCGGTATGTTTAGGAGCTCGTTCATTTCGCGGAACAGCGCTTACGTTCTCTTTGCTCATGCCAAATAAATGTTGAGAAAAAAAGCGAAAATACACACACGATAAGCGTAAGCTCTTATAACTTACGTTAGTGTATACTATTTCTAGAAATATTTATTTTTTTTTGTGAATTTGCAAACTTTCAAATAAACATTGCAAAGTATCGTCGAATTTTTTCTTTCAACACTAAAATGAAGGAATTAAACATGCTCAACAATACTAAGAAGACCAAATGTTTAGTAACACACTTTCTACGTGATAGGTTATGGATGTATATGACTTCTTGTAGTCCTATAGAAAACAGAATATAAGAACATTAGTAAAATAATGGCAAAAATGTTGGATCTCATTTTTCAATAAAGTTGCAGAACCCTACCTATATGGATATCCGATTTGAAAAAAAATAAGGGCAACCTGCTATATGGTGGGTTTCAAATTACAAAGAGGTAGCGAAAACGCCCTTCAAAACGACCTCAACCTGGTTATATACTAAAAAATAGGTCACATAAAACAAATGGGGACCTCAAAGATTGATATATCCTTGGTAATACAAAACTGAAGATGTTATATGCTTCAGCAAACAGGATGTTAATTCCTTCTTAAATACTATCTTTTCCACATTGGAATTGTCGTCTTTGCAGCAATGACTCGAAAAAAATGAAAGATATATTGTGTAAATGCATAGACAGAGGCTCCTAGCTTTGCTTTGAAGGGCTAAAACTTACAATAGACCTATAAGATTGGGGGACGAGAAAATGGGACGAAATAATACCCTTTGAAGACGAGAAAGAATACTCTCATTGTCGATAGGTTGGTTAACTTCGATAGATGAGGGATGATCATGCATTCTCTTCTCACGTTTAGATGCAAATGATGCAATTTTTTCATCTTCAAAGCATCAAAGATACTGGGGGTACTGTGTTCAAAAATCATTGGTCGTTATGACGACTATATTCTTTGTAGAGGTAAGTATGTTAAAAATTACCACATAAAGTGTGTGAATATTACCGTGGGCAACTACACAACGATAAGAGCGGATGGATCCATCAAATCCTAGACTTGCAATGTTTGCGAAGAAGAACTAATCTCAAAGGGAAATCAAAAGAATTTTCCAATATTTTGTAAGTTTTGACAGTTGTATATGAGATTATTATCATATACACAATCCCAAAATCAAACTTCCTAAATTTCCTGTCAAATTAAACATGGTGTGTGACATAAAAAGCATTTAGACAACTTTAAAAGAATTTATCTAAGATTTCCTGTTAAATTTTGACATTATTCTTGACATCAGATACATTTAGTCAACTTTACCAGAATTTTTTTTCTACCGTCTCCTGCCAATCCTTGATGTTGTCTATGACAACAAAGTCATTTAGACAATTTCAAAAGAATTTTCCAACATTTTCTGTCAGTTTTGACTGTTTTACATGACATTATTTCCATGAAGGTAATCATACAGTAAAATTTCTTACATTTTCTGCCAAATTAAGCATTGTCTATGACAGTAAATTTATTTAAACAACTTCCAAGCAATTTATCTAAGGTATTTCGTCAAAATTTGACATCATTGTTAACTTCAGATGCATTTGGACAACTTTATCAGAATTTTCTACCGTATCCTGTCAATCTTTGACGTTGTCTATGACATCACATGCATTTAGATAATTTCAAAAGAATTTTCCAACATTTTCTGTCAGTTTTGACTGTTTTATATGACATTATTGCCATGAAGACAATCATACAGTAAAATTTCTTACATTTTCTGCCAAATGAAGCATTGTCTATGACAGTAAATACATTTAGACAACTTCCAAAGAATTTGTTTAAGTAATTCCGTCAAAATTTGACATTATTGTTCACTTCAGATGCATTTAAACAACTTTATCAGAATTTTTTATCGTCTTCTGCCAATCTTCGACGTTGTCTATGACATCAGAAGCATTTAGACAATTTCAAAAGAATTTTCCAACATTTTCTGTCAGTTTTGATTGTTTTATATGACATTATTGCCATAAAGACAATCATACAGTAAAATTTCTTACATTTTCTGCCAAATGAAGCATTGTCTATGACAGTAAATACATTTAGACAACTTCCAAAGAATTTGTTTAAGTAATTCCGTCAAAATTTGATATCATTGTTCACTTCAGATGCAATTAGACAACTTTACCAGAATTTTCTACCGTATCCTGCCAATCTTTGACGTTGTCTATGACATCAAAAGCATTTAGACAATTTTAAAAGAATTTTCCAACATTTTCTGTTAGTTTTGACTGTTTTATATGACATTATTTCCATAAAGACAATCATACAGTAAAATTTCTTACATTTTCTGCCAAATGAAGCATTGTCTATGACAGTAAAAACATTTAGACAACTTCCAAAGAATTTGTCTAAGGAATTCCGTCAAAATTTGACATCATTGTTGACTTCAGATGCAATTAGACAACTTTATCACAATTTTCTACCGTCTCCTGCCAATCCTTGACGTTGTCTATGACATCAAATGAATTTAGATAATTTCAAAAGAATTTTCCAACATTTTCTGTCAGTTTTGACTGTTTTATATGACATTATTTCCATGAAGATAATCATACAGTAAAATTTCTTACATTTTCTGCCAAATTAAGCATTGTCTATGACAGTAAATACATTTAAACAACTTCCAAAGAATTTGTCTAAGGAACTCCGTCAAAATTTGACATCATAGTTGACTTCAGATGCATTTAGACAACTTTACCAGATTTTTTTATCGTCTCCTGCCAATCTTTGACGTTGTCTATGACATCAAATGCATTTAGATAATTTCAAAAGAATTTTCCAACATTTTCTGTCAGTTTTGATGTTTTATATGACATTATTTCCATGAAGATAATCATACAGTAAAATTTCTTACATTTTCTGCCAAATTAAGCATTGTCTATGAGAGTAAATTTATTTAGACAACTTCCAAGCAATTTATCTAAGGTATTTCATCAAAATTTGACATCATTGTTGACTTCAGATGCATTTAGACAACTTTATCACAATTTTCTACCGTCTCCTGCCAATCCTTGACGTTGTCTATGACAACAAAGTCATTTAGACAATTTCAAAAGAATTTTCCAACATTTTCTGTCAGTTTTGACTGTTTTATATGACATTATTTCCATGAAGATAATCATACAGTAAAATTTCTTACATTTTCTGCCAAATTAAGCATTGTCTATGACAGTAAATTTATTTAGACAACTTCCAAGCAATTTATCTAAGGTATTTCATCAAAATTTGACATCATTGTTGACTTCAGATGCATTTAGACAACTTTATCAGAATTTTCTACCGTATCCTGCTAATCTTGGACGGTGTCTATCACATCAAAAGCATTAAGACAATTTTAAAAGAATTTTCCAACATTTTCTGTCAGTTTTGACTGTTTTATATGACATTATTACCATAAAGACAATCATACAGTAAAATTTCTTACATTTTCTGCTAAATTAAGCATTGTCTATGACAGTAAATACATTTAAACAACTTCCAAAGAATTTGTCTAAGGAATTCCGTCAAAATTTGACATCATAGTTGACTTCAGATGCATTTAGACAACTTTATCAGAATTTTCTACCGTATCCTGCCAATCTTTGACGGTGTCTATGACATCAAAAGCATTTAGACAATTTCAAAAGAATTTTCCAACATTTTCTGTCAGTTTTGACTGTTTTATATAACATTATTACCATGAAGACAATCATATAGTAAAACTTCTTACATTTTCTGCCAAATTAATCATTGTCTATAACAGTAAATTTATTTAGACAACTTTCGGAGAATTTATCTAAGATTTCCTGTTAAATTTTGACATTATTGATGACATCAGATGCATTACCAGACTTTTAAAAAATAGTTATTTCATGGATTCTTTTCACATTTTCTGATGCAAAATTCAAGATGTCTAAAGGAAAAAGGTTTTTTTGAAATAATCGGTAATTCTTTATATTATTAAAGTGCAAGTTGCACATATCATGACTTGAGTACTGACCCTTATTTTCGAATTGAAACGGATGAGTAAAGTATTTACGAGAAGGGGGTGGGTCGACATGCAAAGCCGCGGGGCTCGGGGTTCTCCTCACCGGGTATCGACGGTCCTGTTCTAAATAATTAATGAAAAATTGCGCTCGGATCGGTTATCAACTGTGGGAAACTCGGCCGGTCGGTTTCAATGGGGACCCATTAATTCGTAATTGAGCAGTTTTCACATTCCGTTTAATCTTCCCTAACAATAACGGCAATCGCGCCGTACGTAATAGCTCCGGTACGCGGTAAGCACCTTCCGCACTCATTTAATACAATCCCATCAATGATTTCGATGGAAAATGTGTTCAAGGAAAATTCTCGAAACGCTAAATAATACAACACCTACGTATAATTCTAATTGAGCGGTTCAATTTCCAACTAAATTCCTATTCTTGAAATATGAACGATGGGTTATGAAACCTTATTGCGTAAAAACACTTAATACTTTTAAACCAGTTATTATGAGCCACTATATTACTTATTACTAACTTGAGTGCTACACCTTACGAGAAGCCAAATCGTTCTTTATATAACTTCATGAATATATCAAGTTTCTTATAAGACGATTTTATTTTTATTTCGCCGAGGTCGCTTGCGGGCGAGGCGCTACATTTTTGCAAAATGAACGATTTGATGTAAATACTTTAAATCTAGCGCCTCGCCCGCAAGCGACCTCGGCGATTTGAGACAAAATCATTCAATGTATATCTTAGTAAATATACATATTCCCCTATAAGACGATCTTTTTCTCACTCCGCCGAGGTCGCTTGCGGGCGAGGCGCCACATTCTTGCAAAATAAACGATTTTATGTAAACATTTTAAATGGAGCGCCTCGCCCGCAAGCGACCTCGGCGATTTGAGACAAAATCGTTCCTTGTATATTTTAGTAAATATACAAAGTCCTCCATAAGACGATCTTTTCCTCACTCCGCTGAGGTCGCTTGCGAGCGAGGCGCTACATTTTTGCAAAATGAATGACTTTATGTAAACATTTCAAATCCAGCGCCTCGCCCGCGAGCGATCTCGGCGATTTGAGACAAAATCGTTCCTTGTATATCTTAGTAAATATACAAATTCCCCTATAAGACGATCTTTTCCTCACTCCGCCGAGGTCGCTTGCGGGCGAGGCGCTACATTCTTGCAAAACGAACGATTTTATGTAAACATTTTAAAACCAGTGCCTCGCCCGCAAGCGATCTCGGCGATTTGAGACAAAAATCGTTCCTTGTATATCTTAGTAAATATACAAAGTCCCCTATAAGATGATCTATTCCTCACTCCGCCGAGGTCGCTTGCGGGCGAGGCGCTACATTCTTGCGAAACGAACGATTTTATGTAAACATTTTAAATCCAGTGCCTCGCCCGCAAGCGATCTCGACGATTTGAGACAAAATCGTTCCTTGTATATCTTAGTAAATATACAAAGTCCCCTATAAGACGATCTTTTCCTCACTCCGACGAGGTCGCTTGCGGGCGAGGCGCTACATTTTTGCAAAAGGAAAGATTTTATGTAAACATTTCAAATCCAGCGCCTCGCCCGCGAGCGATCTCGGCGATTTGAGACAAAAATCGTTCCTTGTATATCTTAGTAAATATACAAAGTCCCCTATAAGACGATCTTTTCCTCACTCCGCCGAGGTCGCTTGCGGGCGAGGCGCTACATTCTTGCAAAACGAACGATTTTATGTAAACATTTTAAATCCAGTGCCTCGCCCGCAAGCGATCTCGGCGATTTGAGACAAAATCGTTCCTTGTATATCTTAGTAAATATACAAATTCCCCTATAAGACGATCTTTTCCTCACTCCGCCGAGGTCGCTTGCGGGCGAGGCGCTACATTCTTGCAAAACGAACGATTTTATGTAAACATTTTAAAACCAGTGCCTCGCCCGCAAGCGATCTCGGCGATTTGAGACAAAAATCGTTCCTTGTATATCTTAGTAAATATACAAAGTCCCCTATAAGATGATCTATTCCTCACTCCGCCGAGGTCGCTTGCGGGCGAGGCGCTACATTCTTGCGAAACGAACGATTTTATGTAAACATTTTAAATCCAGTGCCTCGCCCGCAAGCGATCTCGACGATTTGAGACAAAATCGTTCCTTGTATATCTTAGTAAATATACAAAGTCCCCTATAAGACGATCTTTTCCTCACTCCGACGAGGTCGCTTGCGGGCGAGGCGCTACATTTTTGCAAAAGGAAAGATTTTATGTAAACATTTCAAATCCAGCGCCTCGCCCGCGAGCGATCTCGGCGATTTGAGACAAAAATCGTTCCTTGTATATCTTAGTAAATATACAAAGTCCCCTATAAGACGATCTTTTCCTCACTCCGCCGAGGTCGCTTGCGGGCGAGGCGCTACATTCTTGCAAAACGAACGATTTTATGTAAACATTTTAAATCCAGTGCCTCGCCCGTAAGCGATCTCGGCGATTTGAGACAAAAATCGTTCCTTGTATATCTTAGTAAATATACAAAGTCCCCTATAAGATGATCTATTCCTCACTCCGCCGAGGTCGCTTGCGGGCGAGGCGCTACATTCTTGCGAAACGAACGATTTTATGTAAACATTTTAAATCCAGTGCCTCGCCCGCAAGCGATCTCGACGATTTGAGACAAAATCGTTCCTTGTATATCTTAGTAAATATACAAATTCCCCTATAAGACGATCTTTTCCTCACTCCGCCGAGGTCGCTTGCGGGCGAGGCCCTACAATTTTTTAAAATGAACGATTTTGTGTAAACATTTTAAATGGAGCGCCTCGCCCGCAAGCGACCTCGGCGATTTGAGACAAAATCGTTCTTTGTATATCTTAGTAAATATACAAAGTCCCCTATAAGACGATCTTTTCCTCACTCCGCCGAGGTCGCTTGCGGGCGAGGCGCTACATTCTTGCGAAACGAACGATTTTATGTAAACATTTCAAATCCAGCGCCTCGCCCGCAAGCGACCTTGGCGAGTTGAGACAAAATCGTTCCTTGTATATCTTAGTAAATATACAAAGTCCCCTATAAGACGATCTTTTCCTCACTCCGCCGAGGTCGCTTGCGGGCGAGGCGCTACATTCTTGCAAAACGAACGATTTTATGTAAACATTTTAAATCCAGTGCTTCGCCCGCAAGCGATCTCGGCGATTTGAGACAAAATCGTTCCTTGTATATCTTAGTAAATATACAAAGTCCCCTATAAGACGATCTTTTTCTCACTCCGCCGAGGTCGCTTGCGAGCGAGGCGCTACATTTTTGCAAAATGAACGACTTTATGTAAACATTTCAAATCCAGCGCCTCGCCCGCGAGCGATCTCGGCGATTTGAGACAAAAATCGTTCCTTGTATATCTTAGTAAATATACAAAGTCCCCTATAAGACGATCTTTTTCTCACTCCGCCGAGGTCGCTTGCGAGCGAGGCGCTACATTTTTGCAAAATGAACGACTTTATGTAAACATTTCAAATCCAGCGCCTCGCCCGCGAGCGATCTCGGCGATTTGAGACAAAAATCGTTCCTTGTATATCTTAGTAAATATACAAAGTCCCCTATAAGATGATCTATTCCTCACTCCGCCGAGGTCGCTTGCGGGCGAGGCGCTACATTCTTGCAAAATGAACGATTTTGTGTAAACATTTTCAATCGAGCGCCTCGCCCGCAAGCGTCCTCGGCGATTTGAGACAAAATCGTTCCTTGTATATCTTAGTAAATATAGAAAGTCCCCTATAAGACGATCTTTTCCTCACTCCGCCGAGGTCGCTTGCGAGCGAGGCGCTACATTCATACGAAACGAACGATTTTATGTAAACATTTTAAATCCAGTGCCTCGCCCGCAAGCGATCTCAGCGGTTTGAGACAAAATCGTTCCTTTTATATCTTAGTAAATACACAAAGTCCCCTATAAGACGATCTTTTTCTCACTCCGACGAGGTCGCTTGCGGGCGAGGCGCTACATTTTTGCAAAAGGAAAGATTTTATGTAAACATTTTGAATCCAGCTTTGTCCAGCCAGATTTGAGACGAAATCGTTCCTTATATATCTTATTAAGCATATAAAGTCTCCTATAAGACGATTTTATTCTCATTCCTCTATTCCTTCTTTAATACATACAATTACATAAAGTATACTTGATTTAAAATCGTATTTAAACAGTTTTCTTTAACTTAATTTTATTATTATTAACTTTCGTGAATAATAGCCCTCATTATTTGCTCATATAATAATGTACTATTACACTATTTTTATTATATACGAATTTTCAACGTCTTATTCAACTATCTGAGAGTATTTACTCGCAATAATAATCAGTTAATGTTTGTTGTCGAGATATCACACGATCGTGAGCCAATGCACGAAATTATTAATACCTCCATCGAACATATCCAGTAATAAACTGATTGTGGTGCGTCGTTGTAAACAAAAATGAGATAACAAGTTATTTATAATTGAGAGATTATTTTCTATCATTTGACATAGTACCATAGTTAATATTTAAATGGGAAGATTAGACCACTAATTATATCACACCTGTAAATCTCTTGACGTCTTTAATGAATGTTATGAAGACATTAATTATGCTATCTATGTCAGTACACAGGAGGTGTACAAATTATTTAGTTATTTATTATTTGTTTATGTTTATGGGTTGATTTATGCTCAAATCTTTTAATTCGACTTAAGTGTACTTTTAAGAGATGATCAAATATTCTAAAATGTCGAGTATCTTATTAATATGCTCCCAAAATGTTTATATATCTTGTTTGACCTACTTTATTATTAATAACAAGTCGATAAAATTTCAAAAACGTTTTATTAACAACATTTGTAAAGAACATATGAATGCAAACATAAAAATTTTAAGGTTTAATTTATCATCACGATGCATGTTTTATTATTATTAATATGGTAAATAGTCATCTCCTATTCTTTAACCGCTATAATTAACAATCAACAAATCTAATTCAAATTTCCCGCCAAAAAATTTTCTTAAAAATGCCGCACTTTGATTGGTTGAATTTGAAATATGGGCGTGGTGAGAACCTCGGAATGACAGGGGGTAGTGGTGGGGGTAAAATGTGATTTAATGTAACAATTTAATATATTTTTGAAACATATTCTAATAACGTCCCATTTTTGATAACCAAAGTAGTTTGGTGATCAAAAACAAACCTAATTCAAATTTCCCGCCAAAAATGTTTTTGAAAATGCCACACTTTGATTGGTTGAATTTGAAATATAGGCGTGGTGAGAACCTCGGAAGGAGAGGGGGTAGTGGTGGGGATAAAATGTAACAATTTAATATATTTTTGAAACATATTCTAATAACGTCCCATTTTTGATAACCAAGTTAGTAATTAGTTTGGTTATTATAAATATGGGCGTGGCGAGAACCTCTGAAGGAGAGGGGGTAGTGATGGGGATAAAATGTGATTTAATGTAAGAATTTAATATATTTATGAAACATATTCCCATTTTTGATAACTAAACTACTTAAATTGTTAATACTCTCACTGTATTTCACAAAATCGAGAATAATTTCCGGATATTATTAATTTCAAGATTTTTGTGTATAACGTAAAAACTGAGATATCTATCAGATAGCAATGTACTTAGGTTGTATTGTGAAACGACGTTATATTCTAAATATAATGAGATCGTTTTCTTTCTCTGCTGCTCATCTCCTTTAAGTCAGTCCAATTTCGAGGCTTTTCTTTATTTCTTTGAGCTAATAGTTCATTTTACGGTAGGCAGTCGGCTAACCCAACCTACCTATCATTCTCTTTACCCGGGCTTGAACCGGCATCGCCGTTTGATGGACCACTCGATCCACCCATCTCCGACCGAAGGCGGAGTTAAGTATTAACTCTTAATTACTTTTCTGAAAGATACATGAATATAGAGAGCGATACATTTACTATAATCACCGAAATTTATAATACATTTTAAATCCTCAAGGTATAAGCATAAAGAAGGAAGTCGGCTTGTGTATTCAAACTGTGCTGCGCATCCATATTTATGGATATCTCATATCATATCAAATGTACCATATTTGCAGTGGAAATGTTTTCTGCCAACAGTGTTTACAGTTTTACAAGCAGTATTAAGTCTTGAATTGGCAGTTTTCAAGCTTCTGGCGTAAAGATTTTTTATTTTGCATAAACCATGGTTGGTGTCCCATCGAAAGTTGCTATTGGTTAAGTCTATTATATGACACTACGTCTATACGTGGGTATGAATAACTAATAATGTTAGAGGATCTCTTAATAAGATGGGACAATAGGAATTCCTTAGTAAAAGTAGTATTTTTGTAATGCCCAAGGAAATGAATGTTAGATTAATCACCCCTATCAGTATGTAGACGTAATTTCTGGACACCTGTATGTTATATTTCGTACATATGGGGCACTCTGTATATGTATTAAGATATACGACTTCACCTCAAATATCCGAGGGCGAAATTGCGATTGAGGGACTTGCAGATATCATTGTAATACAAAAAAGTTTCTAAAGTATATTCGAATTGAACATTTCAGCAAAAAATAACTGGGATAAAATCACATCTTGCAACAATTGAAACATTGTATGCATTTGTCTTAATGTGTAACTCTTCTTCAGTATGCCACACCGATTCATCAGATGATTAAATTATCATGTTATATGAATAGATTATCTTCTTCATCTCGCAAAAAACCCAATCAGTCTGTCCTCAATGAGTGACTGGGTTTTGAGTGAACCATATCAATGTCTTCCTACATTTCATCATCTATTTTTCTATTTTTAATTCAAATGGTACAAAGTAAGAAAAGTAATGTATACAAAAAAGAGATATTGATAAGAATTTTATACATATTTAAGTTAATTAAAAATCACCAAAAATCGAATTCTTGAGATATTTTAATGAACTATTCATGATTTACAGAGAAAAGTGTCTATTTTCTCGTGATGAAAGCGGATCTTGAAAACATTTATTCGTTTTTGAGATATATGTCATTAAATTCAACGTGAACATTTATGGCTATCTCAAGTTAATTAAAAATCAAAAAAAAATTGAATTTTTGAGATATTTTAATGAAACATTCAAAATTTATAGAGATAAGTGTCTATTTTGTCAGGGTGAAAACCAAATTAGAAAATCTTTATTCGTATTTGAGATAAAGATTATTTAAGTTAACCTAATTTTTTATGATTTTTTCAAATTAATAATCTTGTTTTAAAAAATCACGATAAATCGAATTTTTAAGATATCTTAATGAACCATTCATGATTTATAAAGGAAAGTGTCTACTTTCTCATGATGAAACCGGATCTTAAAAATATTTACTCATCTTTGAGATATAAATCATTAAATGCAACGTGAACATTTATGGCTATCTCAAGTTAATAAAAATCACCAAAAATCGAGTTCTTGAGATATCTTAATGAATTATTCATGATTTATATAGGAAAGTGTCTATTTTCTCGTGATGAAAGCGGATTTTGTAAATATTTATTCGTCTTTGAGATATAAATCATTAAATGCAACGTGAACATTTATGGCTATCTCAAGTTAACAAAAATCACCAAAAATCGAATTCTTGAGATATCTTTATGAATTATTCATGATTTCTATAAGAAAGTGTCTATTTTCTCGTGATGAAAGCGGATCTTGAAAATCTTTATTCGTCTTTGAGATATAAATCATTAAATGCAACGTGAACATTTATGGCTATCTCAAGTTAATAAAAATCACCAAAAATCGAATTCTTGAGATATCTTAATGAATTATTCATGATTTATATAGGAAAGTGTCTATTTTCTCGTGATGAAAGCGGATTTTGTAAATATATTTTTCGTCTTTGAGATATAAATCATTAAATGCAACGTGAACATTTATGGCTATCTCAAGTTAATAAAAATCACCAAAAATCGAATTCTTGAGATATTTTAATGAAATATTCAAAATTTATAGAGATAAGTGTCTATTTTGTCAGGGTGAGAACCAAATTAGAAGATCTTTATTGGTTTTTTAGATAAAGGTTATTTAAGTTAACCTAATTTTTTACGATTTTTTGAAATTAATAATCTTGTTTTAAAAAATCACGATAAATCGAATTTTTAAGATATCTTAATGAACCATTCATGATTTATAAAGGAAAGTGTCTACATTCTCATGATGAAACCGGATCTTAAAAATATTTACTCATTTTTGAGATATAAATCATTAAATGCAACGTGAACATTTATGGCTATCTCAAGTTAATAAAAATCACCAAAAATCGGATTCTTGAGATATCTTTATGAATTATTCATGATTTATATAGGAAAGTGTCTATTTTTTCGTGATGAAAGCGGATTTTGAAAATATTTATTCGTCTTTGAGATATAAATCATTAAATGCAATGTGAACATTTATGGCTATCTCAAGTTAATAAAAATCACCAAAAATCGGATTCTTGAGATATCTTTATGAATTATTCATGATTTATATAGGAAAGTGTCTATTTTTTCGTGATGAAAGCGGATTTTGAAAATATTTATTCGTCTTTGAGATATAAATCATTAAATGCAACGTGAACATTTATGGCTATCTCAAGTTAACAAAAATCACCAAAAATCGAATTCTTGAGATATCTTTATGAATTATTCATGATTTCTATAAGAAAGTGTCTATTTTCTCGTGATGAAAGCGGATTTTGAAAATATTTATTCGTCTTTGAGATATAAATCATTAAACGCAACGTGAACATTTATGGCTATCTCAAGATAATTAAAAATCACCAAAAATCGAATTCTTAAGATATCTTAATGAATTATTCATGATTTATAAAGGAAAGTGTCTACTTTCTCGTGATGAAAGCGGATCTTGAAAATCTTTATTCGTTTTTGAGATATAAATCATTAAATTCAACGTGAACATTTATGGCTATCTCAAGTTAATTAAAAATCACCAAAAATCTAATTCTTGAGATATCTTAATGAATTATTCATAATTTATATAGGAAAGTGTCTATTTTCTCGTGATGAAAGCGGATTTTGTAAATATATTTTTCGTCTTTGAGATATAAATCATTAAATGCAACGTGAATAATTATGGCTATCTCAAGTTAATAAAAATCACCATAAATCGAGTTCTTGAGATATCTTAATGAATTATTCATGATTTATATAGGAAAGTGTCTATTTTCTCGTGCTGAAAGCGGATTTTGTAAATATATTTTTCGTCTTTGAGATATAAATCATTAAATGCAACGTGAACATTTATGGCTATCTCAAGTTAACAAAAATCACCAAAAATCGAATTCTTGAGATATCTTAATGAATTATTCATGATTTATATAGGAAAGTGTCTATTTTCTCGTGCTGAAAGCGGATTTTGTAAATATATTTTTCGTCGTTGAGATATAAATCATTAAATGCAACGTGAACATTTATGGCTATCTCAAGTTAACAAAAATCACCAAAAATCGAATTCTTGAGATATCTTTATGAATTATTCATGATTTCTATAAGAAAGTGTCTATTTTCTCGTGATAAAAGCGGATTTTGAAAATATTTATTCGTCTTTGAGATATAAATCATTAAACGCAACGTGAACATTTATGGCTATCTCAAGATAATTAAAAATCACCAAAAATCGAATTCTTAAGATATCTTAATGAATTATTCATGATTTATAAAGGAAAGTGTCTACTTTCTCGTGATGAAAGCGGATCTTGAAAATCTTTATTCGTTTTTGAGATATAAATCATTAAATTCAACGTGAACATTTATGGCTATCTCAAGTTAATTAAAAATCACCAAAAATCTAATTCTTGAGATATCTTAATGAATTATTCATGATTTATATAGGAAAGTGTCTATTTTCTCGTGATGAAAGCGGATTTTGTAAATATATTTTTCGTCTTTGAGATATAAATCATTAAATGCAACGTGAACATTTATGGCTATCTCAAGTTAACAAAAATCACCAAAAATCGAATTCTTGAGATATCTTTATGAATTATTCATGATTTATATAGGAAAGTGTCTATTTTTTCGTGATGAAAGCGGATTTTGAAAATATTTATTCGTCTTTGAGATATAAATCATTAAATGCAACGTGAACATTTATGGCTATCTCAAGTTAATAAAAATCACCATAAATCGAGTTCTTGAGATATCTTAATGAATTATTCATGATTTATATAGGAAAGTGTCTATTTTCTCGTGCTGAAAGCGGATTTTGTAAATATATTTTTCGTCGTTGAGATATAAATCATTAAATGCAACGTGAACATTTATGGCTATCTCAAGTTAACAAAAATCACCAAAAATCGAATTCTTGAGATATCTTTATGAATTATTCATGATTTCTATAAGAAAGTGTCTATTTTCTCGTGATGAAAGCGGATTTTGAAAATATTTATTCGTCTTTGAGATATAAATCATTAAACGCAACGTGAACATTTATGGCTATCTCAAGATAATTAAAAATCACCAAAAATCGAATTCTTGAGATATTTTAACGACACATTCAAAATTTATAGAGATAAATGTCTATTTTGTCATGGTGAGAACCAAATTTGAAAATCTTTATTAGTTTTTGAGATAAAGATTATTTAAGTTAACCTATTTTTTATGATTTTTTGAAATTAATAATCTTGTTTTAAAAAATCACGAAAAATCGAATTCTTAAGATATCTTAATGAATTATTCACGATTTATCGAGGAAAGTGTCCACTTTCTTGTGATAAAACCGGATCTTGAAAATATTTATTCGCGTTTGAGACATACATCATTAAATTCATCAACATTGTTGGTAATTTCCCGTAAATTGGTCTACGACATCAAATGCATTTAGAGAATATCAGATATTAAAGGCAAGTAAACAATTTCAAAACAATTTTCAATTTTGAACGAAATATTTCATTTAATGATAATACATGAAGATAAATTTGCTCTACGAACTTCATTTATTCTCACAAGGTTAAATAGAGTGTTTGAAACGTCCATATAAGGCTCGACTCTAATATGGATGTACTCGACGTAATTTATGCAGATTCGATCGACCATATCAATCATCTTTTCATAACTTCAATATTTTCGTTAAAATCATCTTTCAATGTTTTTCAAATCAATTTTTTTACATTCATGTATTTTTTTTTCTTTAATTACAATTTCAATTGATTCAAAATAATTACTAATTTAAATTTATAATCGTTTTATTTACAGACAATTTAAGTGTATTGTTGAGTTAGTTCATTTCAATACTTTAACCTATTTTTTTCAAACCCAGTTGAAAATTGTTAAAAATCGATTTCGATTCGATTAAAAAACATCTACTTTTCTTTTTTTCAAAACATCCTTTATTGTTCATAATCCAATTGAAACTGAATGTAACAATTTAATACTTATTTTGTTACTTTAGTATTTTAAATATTTTTTATCCCAATTAATTAGTTACATAATCAATTTAATTACATGTTTTTGATTGCAATAATCTATAGAATGAGTTCCCTGAGTCAGCATTATGTTTCAGATAACGGGACAGGAATAAATTTAAATTAAGTTGAACCAATCTTTATTAACCGTATATCAAATTATAAAATTTGTTTTATTTCGTTATTTTTTTATTTTCTATAATGTTTTTTTAGGCACAGATTAATAACACCATCGCAACTCCTTTTATTTTAAATTTAAAGTGTTGTTTCTTTTAGTTCGTTTTGTCACTATTTCGGTTTAAATTCGTTTCAGGTTGTGTGAGCTCGGAGCAATTTCTTATGGTCGTATCATAATATTTCTTAGTGGAGAACAGTGCACGTATGTGGGGGTCACGTTCTCTTTTCCACCTCGACTCCAACACTAAAAAAGGGGTCGGATTGTATGGATACCCTTTGAGGTCATAACCTTAGTCTATGATATCTGTTCCAATTTTAAGCAAGAACATTGAATATTAATTTATAATCATCTATATTGAACTTTTTATTGAAAATCGAAAGCAAATACCAACATTGTGGTTGTAGCTTGAATAATAGAAGTTTGTACATAAAAATGGACATCACATTGCCTAAAAGTTAGATTTGAATGGAAAACATGGACAAATCGTGTTCGTTTCAATGTTAATGTTTCTCGACAAATTCTATTTTTGTAAAACTTGTATTCAACATATGTGTCCATGAAATGAAGATGGTTAAGTTGAGTTTTCTAAATTTTGTCCATATATTACGTTATTTAAAGTGCAGATTGTATATGTATTCAGGTTAAATGGCACTTCCAGTTGGCGGATTTAGCCGAAAAGTTTACACAGAAAAACGAATGTAGTGTAATAGCTACGTACCATATTTTATCACCAAAGCCAATTGCGTTTATGAGTTATCGTGTTTACACATATACCCAACACGCAATGCTAAAAATAGTCGAAATGAATTTAGAGATCCTAAAAATGTACTATGTTACAGACGAATTTTTGACTCATATGGAATTTTAAAAAGATCTTACAAAGCAGTAACATGAAACACTAACATACAACAAAAAATCACGTCAAATGATGTGGTATAACGGTTTTCTTGAGAGAATAATAAGTCTGTGAAATAAAATTTTAAGATAGTGACGAAATAAAAAATCAATGGCAAAATGGGGTTGATGTCATTATCCACGAATAGGTATAGGAAATGAAATGATTCAGAATCCAGCACTCTAGAAAGTTCTCATATAAAAATCTATGAAGACTTGGTTCGTATGCTTTTAATCTCAATCCATGCTATTACAGGCCTTATCACGTTCCAGAAAGATCCATTGAAGATGTCGAGTTCTAAGAGAAGAGAACATTTTGAACACAGATTCAATGGATGAGCAGCATAACGAAGTGGAGTAATAAACTATGATGAGCTAATATTATTATTTTTCTATCATATTTTATACTATTTTTTAAATACTTTTATATAGTTTGTCTTATTGTTAAAAAATGAAATGGATTTTGAGAATATAGCCTGTATAGCATTGTTCTCGCGGTCACATACCGAGCGATCAAAAAAAACGATCCATAAAAAATTACTTTCCCAAGCGCTTGATACCAATACTTACGTTCTTCGTTCCACAAGTTCCGCCTCTACCAGCTTTAGACGCTCTTATTGGTCGACAAGGTTTCCTCCCACTTCCCCACCACTATTTAAAACCAATAAAGGTGGAGCCGTAACAACGAAGGAAGTAGGTATTGTCCGGTAACACAACCAACATAAATAATTTAGTCAGACAATGTAATGTATGTAAAAAGTATAATTTTTAACTAAAAGAATCTTTTATTGTGCTTGAGGTTCCTGAATTAGCTTTTAGTAAAGTGACCAATTTCATTTTGCCATTTTCAAGCTATAATTTGAATGAAGCTAACCCAATCTAACCCATCTCATCTTCCTTTCAGATGAACCCAATCCATTTCAACTCAAATCATTTTGATTCAAAATGAAGCCAACCTAATCCAACCCGTCTCAGCTTGTATTTAGATGAACCTAACCCAACTCATCTCGCTTCAAAATGAAACCCATCGCAATCCAACCCAACTCATTTAATTTCAAAATGAAGCCAACTCAACCCAATCCAAACCATCTCATCTTGCGGGTAACTATTAAATATTATTTATATTCGCCATTTGCACAGAAAAAAAATTAAATTTTAATTTTGTGGTTAAAAATTAAAAATTTTGTGGTTTTTACCTTATCAGCTTTTGAAATAATAAGGAATATAAACACATATTGAATATCATTTGAAAATATCTTAGCTTCCTTGAAGCATTAACTTCCTGTTGCCTGGGGTGGATGACGTGTGCGAAGTAAGCCGAGATAATCTCAAAGTATCTGGAAGCATTTTAGGACAAATCTCTACGTAAATTTTTCTTAATATTGTTTTATGCAATTTCCTGTGTAAAAAAACAATTTTCGGTACTTCAACAATTTCCATACTTTCGATAGTTCGATGTCTTCGATACTTCTGATACTTTCAATATTTCGATACTGATACTTTGGTAGTATCGAGTATTTACATGAGTATCTGCATGCATTGATAAAATTTTTTGAATGCAACTTGCATGTAACTTACAAATTAAAACTTCAAAAACGTTCAAATACGTGGGGCTACTTCTGATGAGAGTATGGTGATGGCTACTAGAAAAAAAATAGCATGAAGTTTTTATGGGACCCTATGTGAATAAAAATTGGCAAAGTATTGTGTCTTGCTGATTTTTTAAGCATGCTGATGAAACTATTGTAGCAACAGGAATTGATAAATAATTAATGTATGATAGATTTAGAACTATTCTTCAAGTATTTACAAAACAACTCCTTTAAATTGTTCACTATGACAACCACCTTTTCTTATCCACCCCTTCTTATTATTGCAGATTATATCAAGTATAAATGCAATCAGGAAGGACAAATTTGAGTCATTTACTTATGATACTGCCAAACTGTTTGTAGAACTATATAATTGGTATAGGATACCTCCTAGCATACATAAAATCTTTTTAAATGTTTCTATTACTTTCAAGCATTCTCTTGTTCCTATTAGGCAACTTTCAAAGGAAGTACAAGAGACAAGGAATAAAGACATGAGGCACTTCATGGCCCAGCATACTAGAGAGTTCTCTTATATAAAAATATGTGAAGACTTAGGTTACATGCTTTTAATATCATCAGATCATATTGTCATAAGCCTAAGAACATTCCAAAAAGTTCCATTGGTGGAGTTAAGTCCAAAGGTAAGGGAGCTCATTATGAATTCAGTGGAAGAGAGCGTACCTACTAGTTGAAGATCATAGTACCATTGGACCATATTAGCATAAAACATTAATTCGGTTGGATTGAGCTATCTGAACCCAACCCAACCTACCTACCTAATTAGTGCTAATTATTAATTGGGTTGGGGTGAGCTGTTAACTTTAACCCAACCCAACTAGCTAGTTAACATTAAATTTTAATTGCTTTGGGTTGATCCATCAATCTGATCTGAACCCAGTCCAACTGAAGTAGATCGTTAGTGTCAGTTATTAGTTAGGCTGGGTTGAATCATTAATGTTAACCCAACTTAACCCAATCAACTTGATCCTAATTAGCTATTTAGCACTAGATATTAGTCGGGTTGGGTTGGGTTGACCATTCAACATTATATTGAATTTATTCCGTATCATAATTAAGCCGTATTTAGTTATGAATTGTGTATTCTTACAGAAATATAAACAATTTATATTCAACATTTTTTGTTCCAATAACAATTTTAGTAACAAATATTATAAATTTTGACGTAGTATGGATTTCCGGATTCTAGCTAAATCATATTGATAACTAAATATCTGGTTCTGGATTATGTACTCTCTTGTACTCTTATATTAATATAAATAGTTTATGTTCAACATTTCTTGTTCCAATAACGAGTTTAGTAACGAATATTATCAATTTTGATGTATTGTGGATTTCCGAATATTAGCTAAATCATAATCATAATTAAACAATATCTGATTCTGGATTATGTATTCCTACACCACTACAAACTGTTTATGTTCAATATTTCTTATCCAACACCGTTATTATTTGATTTATGATCTTTTAATTTCTTAATTTATTAACTAATATTATCAATTTTGATATATAGTGGAATCCTAGATTCTAGCTAGAACAGAATCATGAATGAACAATATCTGGTTATTCGTTGATTATTGTTTGACTTTTAAATAATTACTAATATAAACAGTTTATGTTTAACATTTCTTGTTCCAATAACAATTTTAGTAACGAACATCATCAATTTTGATAAGTTGTGAATTTTCAAATTCTAACTAGGACATCATCATAAGTGAACAATAAGTTCAACATTTTTAGATACTTTTTCAATTTTAATCG
Organism: Onthophagus sagittarius; assembly: GCA_036711965.1. Classification (NCBI taxonomy): domain Eukaryota; kingdom Metazoa; phylum Arthropoda; class Insecta; order Coleoptera; family Scarabaeidae; genus Onthophagus; species Onthophagus sagittarius. Next base: position 54,309,519 of record JASERS010000005.1, read on the forward strand.
ACTTGAGTCTGATATGATTGATATTTTATTATGAACAATTTATATCAAATAATTGTGCCCTAGCTTTTAGTTGTTGAGTTATAGCTAGTTGAGTTATTAATATGTTAGGAATGTATAGCTCTCTAGTTCTTACACCACTACAAATTGTATATGTTCAACATTTCTAGTTACAACACCGCTATTATTTGAGTTATGATCAACTTTAGTAACGAACACAATCTATATTAATATATTGTGAATTTCCAGAATTAAGCTAAAATATAATCACAATTAAGCCATATCTGGTTATGGCTTCAATATAAACAATTGATTGTTAACATCTTGTTTCAGCATTGATATTTTTTGATTGATGACCGACTTTAGCAATGAATATTATCAATTTTGATGTATTGCGGATTTCCAGATTTTAGCTAAAATATAATCATAAGTGAACATTATGTGGTTATGGATTATGTAATTACACATCAATATAAACAAGTCATGTTTAACATTTTTTATTCCAACATTAATACTTTTTGACTGATGACCGACTTTAGTAATGAATATTATCAATTTTGATGTACTGTCGATTTCTCGATTTTAGCTAAGGCATAATCATAAGTGAACATTATTTGGTTATGGATTATGCATTCATACATCAATATAAACAATTTATATTCAGCATTTCTTTTTGAATTGTGATCGACTTTTGTAGCGAACATTATCAATTTTGATATATTGTGGATTTCTAGATTTTAGCTAGAACATAATCATAACTGAACATTATGTTGTTATGGATTATTATGTAATTACACATCAATATACACATCATCATTATCAATCTTGATGTATTGCAGATTTCTAGATTTTAGCTAGAACATAATCATAACAGAACATTTTCTGGTTATGGATTATACATTTTTACACCATTATAAACAGTTTATGGTCAACATTTCTTGTTTCAACGCCGTTATTGTTTTAGTTATGGTTGGCTTTAATGACGAACATGATCTATATTGATATATTATTAATTCTAGCTGTTATTTAATCATAATTAAGCCATATCTGGTTATGGCTTATGTATTCTGACATCATCATAAACAATTTATTCATAACGTTCTTTGTTCCAAACTCTTCAATTTTTGAGTATGCTGTATAAATCTATTAGACACTGGGGTAATAATCAACATTAAGGATGTCGTTTCTTCAATAAAAACGTAACCATTTTTTATTCTACATTTTCTGACATCATATCATTAGCTTATTCTTATTAATGTGATGCATCAAAATCGATTTTTAATCTTAATACCAAAATGTTGGTATTTTCAGGATCTTTTTCAGATATTTCGGATCTCGATATTGCAAGCTATAGTATCACTAAATAGCATCAAATAATACTCAGGTTCATAATTTTTAGCTGGAACATCTATTAAGTAAGATCCATATTTATAAAAGATTGCCATAACACTCTTTAACAAGACAAAGATTTTCCAAAATTTAGCTAATTTTGATTCAATTTTGCAAGACACTCCTCAAACAAGGATAAACTTGACTAATCAAGTTTCTCAATCAATTCACAATACACAATACACATCATGTAAACAATTCATGTTTAACATTTCTTGTTCCAACATTGATACTTTTTAAATGATGATCGTCTTTAGTAATAAACATAATCAATTTTCATGTATTACAAGTTTCTAGACTTTAGCTAAAACATAATCATATTTAAACATTATGTGGTTATGGACTATCTGATTATGGAATATGTATTCATACATCAATATAAACAATTTATGTTCAACATTTCCTTTTGAATTATCATCGTTTTTTGTAATGAACATTAGCAATTTTGATGTATTGTGGATTTCCAGATTTTAGCTAGAACATAATCATAACTAAACATTATGTGGTTATGGACTACATAATTGCACATCAACATAAACAATTCATGTTTAACATTTCTTGTTCCAACATTGATTCTTTTTGAATGATGATCGTCTTCAGTAATAAACATAATCAATTTTAATGTATTACGAGTTTCTAGACTTTAGCTAAAACATAATCATATTTAAACATTATTTGGTTATGGACTATCTGATTATGGAATATGTAATCATACATTAATATAAACAATTTATGTTCGACATTTCTTTTTGAATTATCATCGTTTTTTGTAATGAACATTATCAATTTTGATGTATTGTGGATTTCCAGATTTTAGCTAGAATATAATCATAACTAAACATTATGTGGTTATGGACTACATAATTGCACATCAACATAAACAATTCATGATAACATTTCTTGTTTCAACATTGATTCTTTTTGAATGATGATCGTCTTCAGTAATAAATATAATCAATTTTAATGTATTACGAGTTTCTAGACTTTAGCTAAAACATAATCATATTTAAACATTATGTGGTTATCGACTATCTGATTATGGAATATGTATTCATACATCAATATAAACAATTTATGTTAAACATTTCTTTTTGAATTATCATCGTTTTTTGTAACGAACATTATTAATTTTGATGTATTGTGGATTTCCAGATTTTAGCTAGAACATAATCATAACTAAACATTATGTGGTTATGGACTACATAATTGCACATCAATATAAACAATTCATGATAACATTTCTTGTTCCAACATTGATACTTTTTGAATGATGATCGTCTTCAGTAATGAACATAATCAATTTTGATGTATTACGAGTTACTAGACTTTAGCTAAAACATAATCATAATTGAACATTATGTGGTTATCGACTATCTGGTTATGCATTATGTATTCATACATCAATATAAACAGTTTATGTTAAACATTTCTTTTTGAATTATCATCGTTTTTTGTAACGAACATTATCAATTTTGATGTATTGTAGATTTTCAGATTTTAGTTAGAACATAATCATAACTAAACATTATGTGGTTATGGACTATGTAATTACACATCATGTAAACAATTCATGTTTAACATTTCTTGTTCCAACATTGATTCTTTTTGAATGATGATCGTCTTCAGTAATAAACATAATCAATTTTAATGTATTACGAGTTTCTAGACTTTAGCTAAAACATAATCATATTTAAACATTATTTGGTTATGGACTATCTGATTATGGAATATGTAATCATACATTAATATAAACAATTTATGTTCGACATTTCTTTTTGAATTATCATCGTTTTTTGTAATGAACATTATCAATTTTGATGTATTGTGGATTTCCAGATTTTAGCTAGAATATAATCATAACTAAACATTATGTGGTTATGGACTACATAATTGCACATCAACATAAACAATTCATGATAACATTTCTTGTTTCAACATTGATTCTTTTTGAATGATGATCGTCTTCAGTAATAAATATAATCAATTTTAATGTATTACGAGTTTCTAGACTTTAGCTAAAACATAATCATATTTAAACATTATGTGGTTATCGACTATCTGATTATGGAATATGTATTCATACATCAATATAAACAATTTATGTTAAACATTTCTTTTTGAATTATCATCGTTTTTTGTAACGAACATTATTAATTTTGATGTATTGTGGATTTCCAGATTTTAGCTAGAACATAATCATAACTAAACATTATGTGGTTATGGACTACATAATTGCACATCAATATAAACAATTCATGATAACATTTCTTGTTCCAACATTGATACTTTTTGAATGATGATCGTCTTCAGTAATGAACATAATCAATTTTGATGTATTACGAGTTACTAGACTTTAGCTAAAACATAATCATAATTGAACATTATGTGGTTATCGACTATCTGGTTATGCATTATGTATTCATACATCAATATAAACAGTTTATGTTAAACATTTCTTTTTGAATTATCATCGTTTTTTGTAACGAACATTATCAATTTTGATGTATTGTAGATTTTCAGATTTTAGTTAGAACATAATCATAACTAAACATTATGTGGTTATGGACTATGTAATTACACATCATGTAAACAATTCATGTTTAACATTTCTTGTTCCAACATTGATTCTTTTTGAATGATGATCGTCTTCAGTAATAAACATAATCAATTTTAATGTATTACGAGTTTCTAGACTTTAGCTAAAACATAATCATATTTAAACATTATTTGGTTATGGACTATCTGATTATGGAATATGTAATCATACATTAATATAAACAATTTATGTTCGACATTTCTTTTTGAATTATCATCGTTTTTTGTAATGAACATTATCAATTTTGATGTATTGTGGATTTCCAGATTTTAGCTAGAATATAATCATAACTAAACATTATGTGGTTATGGACTACATAATTGCACATCAACATAAACAATTCATGATAACATTTCTTGTTTCAACATTGATTCTTTTTGAATGATGATCGTCTTCAGTAATAAATATAATCAATTTTAATGTATTACGAGTTTCTAGACTTTAGCTAAAACATAATCATATTTAAACATTATGTGGTTATCGACTATCTGATTATGGAATATGTATTCATACATCAATATAAACAATTTATGTTAAACATTTCTTTTTGAATTATCATCGTTTTTTGTAACGAACATTATTAATTTTGATGTATTGTGGATTTCCAGATTTTAGCTAGAACATAATCATAACTAAACATTATGTGGTTATGGACTACATAATTGCACATCAATATAAACAATTCATGATAACATTTCTTGTTCCAACATTGATACTTTTTGAATGATGATCGTCTTCAGTAATGAACATAATCAATTTTGATGTATTACGAGTTACTAGACTTTAGCTAAAACATAATCATAATTGAACATTATGTGGTTATCGACTATCTGGTTATGCATTATGTATTCATACATCAATATAAACAGTTTATGTTAAACATTTCTTTTTGAATTATCATCGTTTTTTGTAACGAACATTATCAATTTTGATATATTGTGGATTTCCAGATTTTAGTTAGAACATAATCATAACTAAACATTATGTGGTTATGGACTATGTAATTACACATCATGTAAACAATTCATGTTTAACATTTCTTGTTTTAACATTCATACAATTTGAATGATGATCGTCTTCAGTAATAAACATAATCAATTTTCATGTATTACGAGTTTTTAGACTTTAGCTAAAACATAATCATATTTAAACATTATGTGGTTATGGACTATATAATTGCACATTAACATAAACAATTCATATTTAACATTTCTTGTTCCAATATTGATACTTTTTGAATGATGATCATCTTCAGTAATAAACATAATCAATTTTCATGTATTACGAGTTTCTAGACTTTAGCTAAAACATAATCATATTTAAACATTATGTGGTTATGGACTATCTGGTTATGGAATGTGTATTCATACATCAATATAAACAATTTATGTTCAACATTTCCTTTTGAATTATCATCGTTTTTTGTAATGAACATTAGCAATTTTGATGTATTGTGGATTTCCAGATTTTAGCTAGAACATAATCATAACTAAACATTATGTGGTTATGGACTACATAATTGCACATCAACATAAACAATATATGTTAACATTTCTTGTTCCAACATTGATACTTTTTGAATGATGATCGTCTTCAGCAATAAACATAATCAATTTTGATGTATTACGAGCTTCTAGACTTTAGCTAAAACATAATTATAATTGAACATTATGTGGTTATGGATTATGTATTCATACATCAATATAAACAGTTTATGTTCAATATTTCTTTTTGAATTATGATCGTTTTTTGTAACGAACATTATCAATTTTGATCTATTGTGGATTTCCAGATTTCTAGAGTTAGAACATAATCATAACTGAACATTATGTGGTTATGGACTATGTAATTACACATCATGTAAACAATTCATGTTTAACATTTCTTGTTCCAACATTGATACTTCTTGAATGATGATCGTCTTCAGTAATAAACATAATTAATTTTCATGTATTACGAGTTTCTAGACTTTAGCTAAAACATAATCATAATTGAACATTATGTGGTTATGGACTATCTGGTTATGGAATATGTATTCATACATCAATATAAACAATTTATGTTCAACATTTCCTTTTGAATTATCATCGTTTTTTGTAATGAACATTATCAATTTTGATGTATTGTGGATTTCCAGATTTTAGCTAGAACGTAATCGTAACTAACATTATGTGTTTATGGACTATATAATTGCACATCAATATAAACAATTCATGTTTAACATTTCTTGTTCCAACATTGATACTTTTTGAATGATGATTGTCTTCAGTAATAAACATAATCAATTTTCATGTATTACGAGTTTCTAGATTTTAGCAAAAACATAATCATAATTGAACATTATGTGGTTATGGACTATCTGGTTATAGATTATGTATTCATACATTAATATAAACAATTTATGTTCAACATTTCTTTTTGAATTATCATCGTTTTTTGTAATGTACATTATCAATTTTGATGTATTGTGGATTTCCAGATTTTCAGAATTAGAATATAATCATAACTGAACATTATGTGGTTATGGACTATGTAATTACACATCATGTAAACAATTCATGTTTAACATTTCTTGTTCCAACATTGATACTTTTTGAATGATGATCGTCTTCAGTAATAAACATAATCAATTTTCATGTATTACGAGTTTCTAGACTTTAGCTAAAACATAATCATATTTAAACATTATGTGGTTATGGACTATCTGGTTATGGAATGTGTATTCATACATCAATATAAACAATTTATGTTCAACATTTCCTTTTGAATTATGATCGTTTTTTGTAACGAACATTATCAATTTTGATGTATTGTAGATTTTCAGATTTTAGCTAGAACATAATCGTAACTAAATATTATGTGGTTATGGACTATATAATTGCACATCAACATAAACAATTCATGTTTAACATTTCTTGTTTCAACATTGATACCTTTTAACTGATGACCAACTTTAGTAATGAACATTATCAATCTTGATATATTGCAGATTTTAGCTAGAACATAGTCATAACTGAACATTTTCTGGTTATGGATTATACATTTTTACACCATTATAAACAGTTTATGGTCAACATTTCTTGTTTCAACGTCGTTATTGTTTTAATTATGGTAGGTTTTAATGACGAACATGATCAATGTTTATATATTATTAATTTTAGCTGTTATATAATCATAATTAAGCCATATCTAGTTATGGCTTATGTATTCTATCATCATAAACAACTTATTCATAAGGTTCTTTGTTCCAACTCTTCAATTTCTGAGTATGCTGTATAAATCTATTAGACACTGAGGTAATAATCAACATTAAGGATGTCGTTTCTTCAATGGAAACGTAATCATTTTTTATTCTACATTTTCTGACATCATATCATTAGCTTATTCTTATTAATGTGATGCATCAAAATCGATTCTTAATCTTAATACCAAAATATCGGTATTTTCAGGTTCTTCAGATCTTGATATTGCAAGCTATAGTTTGTACTCAAGCACTAAGTAGCATCAAATAATACTTAGGTTCATAATAATCTTTAGCTGAAACATCTATTAAGTAAGATCCATATTTATAAAAGATTGCCATAACAATACTCTTTAATAGGACAAAGATTTTCCAAAATCAGTTTACATAATTTAGCTAATTTTGATTCAAACAAAGATAAACTTGACTAATCAAGTTCCTTAATCAATCTTTTAGTCCAATTGTCCTTTAGGACATTTGAACCATCTCAACCAAAAACTTGATCAAACCTGAATAAAATTCGCGCGATATTTACGGAAACTGAACATTACGTAAGTGTAATTGTAACGTTTGGAGGTTATGGTTGTTATGAAAAGTCAAGGTCAGAACGAGAAAATAAAAAAAATAAGTACTTGTAGTGTTTTAATTCAAGTTTTAATAAAATTTAAAGTAAGTGTCATCAAACTTACCTGGGGTTGAAAAATCCTGATCCTCAGTTTCGTCATCCGATTCAGTCCCGGAATCGTGATTCTCATCAGCCTGAGAATGAAAGAAAGAATTTTTTATTTACGGGGTATTTTAGTGAATTAATGCCATATTATTATGGCAATTCGTTTGGTATGATACCGGAGAAGAAGAGCCCTTAAAAAACCTGAAAGAGTCGCCATGTTTTCATTTTAACCGGTTTATCTTTTTGGGATTAATTTTTAACTGAATACTAATTAAAAATGATAAAGTAACGTTTGTTTATTGTATATGGAGTAAAATTCGTTGAAAATTGATCGATTATTTGATAGAAAATCGTCGGTGAAAAGTAGCTCCTTTGTTCCACAACCGAACCATTAAAACGTAGCCATGTTTCGGTGTGACCTTCGCCGAGGTTATTCCACAACCGATTTTACTATTATTACCACTTATTAGGATTCAATTTGGTCCGATTTACCTTTTCGACGGGGTTCTCCTCGTTAATCGAGTGCGTTTTCAGTTTATGTGTCAAAAACTTGAGCATGTTTCGTCTCCTGAAAGGAGCACCACTATTTTGAGTAGCCACGATTTCGAGTAGTTGAAATTCAAAATTCCCAATAAGAAAATCCCCCGTTTAAACACACATCTCTCCGCGGACAATAATGCGCGGGTAATAATGATAATAATAATAATAATAATAATAATCAACAGCACAAACCGTTTGACATTTGAAGGCGCAAAAAAAAACCGATCCTAACCTATAAAAGAAACCGTGCTCAGTGCTCACTCTTCGAGTGACCGAGTAGTACTACATCGAGTACGTACAGTCAGCTGCAGTTACGTGAGGAACGGGTTCATTCTTACTACAGAGGGGGAGGAAGCCAACATTTTCCGGTTTAAAAATCTTTTTAAACCATTTTAAACGATGATTATTATTTTTTTGGGATTTCAATTATAATAGAAGTTATTTCGAGATGAGTTTTGGGTGATTTTTTCGTGATTTTTCAGGATAAATAGTGAATAAAGGAAGGTGGGGACGCCCCTACGGTCATCGGATGGATTCGTCCATAACCCATTGATGACAAAGGTAGGTCTAAATCGCGACCGGCCGATCTGATTGGTCGATTTCCGAGGGCAGTACGCACTTTTTGTCCTTCTCTAACGGTTGCGCAACCGTTATCCAACTCTTTATTTCGATGTATACTTCATTGTAAAAACCGTGTTTGTGTATACATGGTCATTCAAAAGTGACGTTTTAAGAAAATAATCGCAATATCTAGTATCGCATATTTTGTTTTATGCGATGTTGTTACTTTTGAACCGCCCTGTACATACATTACATAAACTACAGGGTGGTTCTAATTTAATGTTTCAATAATTTTCATTGTATTGTTTGAATTTGTTGCGCAACCGTTATCCAACTCTTTATTTCCATGTATACTTCAGTGCAAAAACCGTGTTTGTCTATATACGGTCATTCAAAAGTGACGTTTTATGAAAATAATCGAAATTTTCTTTTATGCGATTTTGTTACTTTAGAACCATCCTGTACATACATTACATAAAGTGCTTATATACAGGGTTGTTATTAAGGGTGGATATTAAGATTTAATGTCTTAATAATTTTCTTTGTTTTGTTTAAATTTGTTGCGCAACCGTTATCCAACTCTTTACTTCGATGTATACTTCATTGCAAAAACTGTGTTTGTCTATATACGGTCACTCAAAAGTGACGTTTAAAAAAAATAATTGCAATATTTAATATGATGACATATTCAAAATTTTGTTTTATGCGATTTTATTACTTTAGAACCATCCTGTACATAAAGTACAGGCTGGTTCTAATTTAATGTCTTAATAATTTTCTTTGTTTCGTTTGAATTTTTATTATATCTACAAGGTGATTTATGTAGGAGATTCACCGTCATCTAAACTGCGTGTATAGTTTTTTTAAAAAGATTATATTATCGGAATTATTTTATTGATAATTAATTAGTTGTAAAAAGTGAATTAAATAAAATGCTGACTTACTATTTATTTAGAACTTTTATTTGAATAAAAAGAAAAATTGCAGCAAAGGTAAAAACTTCAGCAAGAAATAATAATCAAATGCAACAATTAAGCTTTACTCTGTATATTTTTTAATAATAATGACAAATTTAAAAAAAAAGTTTCGAATTCTAAAAATATCGCTTGTTGATCTTCGAGGAGTTACTCGAGGCTGTCCACAAGGAGGTGTACTTTCCTCATTGTTGTGGAATCTCACCCTGGATAGCCTCTTGAAATCCCTCGCTAAAGCCAACTTCACAACAGTAGGTTATGCAGATGATCTAATCATCCTTGTCAAAGGTAAGCACATAAATGTACTTTTTGATAGGATGCAGGTGGCTCTCAAATTGATTGAGTCTTGGTGTGACCGAATCCTCGGAAGATAGAGTTGATTCTTTTCACACGATTGAGGAAGGTTGGCAAGCCCAGTTTGCCATCCCTTGCTAATACTCCATTAGTTTTGTCAAAAGAAGTCAAATATCTGGGCATTATACTTGACAACAAAATGACATGGAAGGCTCACCTAGACAATAGAGTAAAGAAAGCGTATGTTGCATTCAGCCAGTGCCGGAGGACTATAGGTAAGACACCTAAAACTGCCCTCTGGATCTACACAGCTGTGATTCGACCTATGCTTACATATGGTGCAGTAAATTAAAATTTATTTCCACTGCTGCACTAAATAAAGTACAGAGACTTGCGTGTTTGTATGTTACTACGTGTATGTTACACTGCAACCATGGAAAACATGTTGAACCTACCGCCACTTCATTTGTTCATACAAGAAGTGGCACTGGTGACCATGTTTCGACTGCGTACAGCAGGAATCTTTATGGGTGAGAGAAACAGTAAAAATGCCATACTCTGGAATGAAATGGTCGGTTACTCGCCAATTCTGGAACGTAAGACGGACTTCATACCCCTACAACACATTTTTACTAAAAGTTATCTCACCTACCCAAGTTCCACAGAAGTAGAAGTAAATAAAAGTAACAAAATCTACACTGATGGTTCGGTTAGTCGGGAAGGAGCTGGAGCTGGAGTTTTCTCGTACGACTCCAACTCCACATATCTACTCCTTTAGGTAAAGGTACCACCGTCATATAGGCAGAATTAATCGCCATTCTACTTGCCGCTGACTTTATTGTCAGATCCAACTTGCAAGGTAAGTCTTTCACAATTTATACTGACAGTAGAGAATCAATTTCAGCCCTGAGTAGAATAACTATTACCTCAGGACTTGCCATGGACTGTCACCTAACATTGGAAAAGGCCGCAGCACACAACTGTGTTTCACTTCAATGGATAAAAGGACACTCGATCTGTTGAGGTAATAAGCACGCTGATAGGCTTGCCAAAAGAGCTGCCAAGCGAGCTATCTGTTCACCTGAATCGTTAATCAACTCAAATTGAGCTTATTAAAGATTTCACCCACAGGAAATTCACAGACTGGTGGGATAGGACAAAGGGCTGCTATTTGTCTAAAGAACTGTTGTGTTATCCTTCAGCTAAGACAGCCTTGTCTTTCGGAAGACTCGGTAGAAGCGCCCTACGTATTTTAACGGAACTCATCACGGGTCACTGTAAGGTAAACAAGCATCTCTACAACCTTAAGCTTGCTACTAATCCCCTCTGTCGCTTTTGTCAAGAGAGCGAGGAGACTGTTCGACACATCGTGTGTGAATGCCCCACTGTGCAAGACCTCAGAATGAGAGACTTTGGAGAGGAATGGCCGAGCACAGATGGCATCAGGAACACACCTCTGAGCTGTATCCTAGCCATCGGAAAATCCTTAGGCTGGTTGATGTAGCCAGAGGGAGCGTAGGAGGACGTACAAGGGGCCCGTTGGGGCCTAGGTGCTGTATGCTTTAGCGTACCCTCCGCTTTCCTACATACACACATGATATATTAATGATTAATGTAGCTATGAACAATATAAGGATGCTGAGAATAGAGTTTTGTAAAATTATATATCTGAACTTTACATATATGAAATATCTAAAATAAAATTTGCTAAATATAATAACAACAAAATCGGCACCTTAACATTAAATATAAAGGACAAAATCAAACCTTTGGATAAAGTGGATACTGTATATGAATTAAATTGCATAGATTGCGATAAAGTATACATAGGAGAATCAAAGCAGCATCTTAAAAAATGTATACAACAACATAAATACGATACTAAACAAATAAAAACTCGAACTAATATTAGAACTAACACTAACACTAACACTAACACTAAAAAATGTACACTCTAAAAAATGTAGAGTGAATAGGGCATAATGCGCCGATATTTTGACCAGTTTGGTGTTATGATAGATGGAGTGAGGGAGTTTTAAGCAGGTTCTACATAAAATATCTTAACCTTGTCATGTCATGTTTGTTTAATCTCAAATAGATGTTCAATTGTTTTAATTTAAACAGTTGATATATGTCTATGTTTCTAATAAAATAATATGGTAAAAATCATATTCTACATGGTTTTGTTGTTTGTGCTTGTATTGTAATGTTTAATTATTGAAATATTTGTTAAAGATTTTAAACCTGAAGATCGGAAAAAATCCCGAAACGTCGTTTTCATACTAAGAAAAATATTGGGAGGAGTTGTCATTTGTTTTATTTTAAATTGGTAATAAGCCTTCATATTCAAGATAAGAAAAAGATTTTTTATGATATTTTATAATATATGTTCCTAAATTAAAAAATTTAAAAGTTTCTCGTTTAACAATATGAATTATGATGTGAAAAAAGCCTACTAGGATTTTAGAAAATTTTTTAAAAATTCCGTTTAGTACCATCAATCGTTTAATACCATTTTTCTTGGAAACCATTGGGTTTAGGTAATTTTTGAAGTAGTACCTTTTTCATATACTTTTCGACTGAATTGATTGTTTTAATTAAAACAGCAGAAAAAATAAAAATAAAAAAGGTAAGCTACTTTAAACACACCAACATTATCTTACTTGTCTCATAAACATATCTCATACTAAACTTTCCCATTTTTGAGACATCACTAAAAACTACTTTTTGAGTGCCATATTTGAAAAGCTTTAGCGCCGTTAGGAAGCATTTTCGGACCAACCTTTATATAAACTTTTCTTCATGATTTTGGATGCAGAATCACCACCTTCAGTATATAGACGCAATTATGTATGTATGTAAGAGTTTTATTGTGTACAATTATTTGATTATAATATTCTCCCTCATTGAGATATTATTTACCTTCTCTATCCTCTTTTTCCATTTGCACACCCTCCACTCCTCGGTCCAATCACCCCTTACCCTATTATTCCGCGCCTTTTGTCTCTTCACCAACACTACTCTTCTCATCCGTCGTTTCATTCTTATTCATCCCCTCTCGCGCTTCCCAGGATCCGCCATCAGTTGATCTCCTTCTCCTTCAACTCACTGCACACATTGAACATATGTTCCAATGTTTCCCATTCCTCACTGTTCAGCCTACACTTCTCCTCATCGGCAATCCAGTATCTATTAACTCTCTTCTTGTTTCTACATCAGAACCTAGTCATCAAATTCTTTCCTTCCTCATCCACTTACCATGCCAAGTATCTAGGCAGCCCCTCCGTAATTATGTACTTATACCCTTCGTTATACCTTCCCTCTTTTATTTGTGTTCTTCCTTCCTCTCTCTAGACATCTCTATCTCTCAACTCCTTACCCACAAGAAAACCCAAAGAAACGTCTACTATTTATATCAGTTACCGAATATAATACTCTCCTTTAAAAATTGTCTCTGTCTTCTTTCCCATATATGATCTTTCACTCTCTAATTTCCCTTCAACACTCTCCAAAAATGCCGCAGTTTAACTTCCCTTCTTTTTACTGCCTTCATCCCCATACATCATTACACTGCTAACCAGACCTCCAAAGACGCTCTCCCTTTACTCCCATACTTATTATCCTTATCCTTGTTATCCTCCCTAAACACATACCCTAAGTAAGCATACTCCCTAGCCTCCTCAAATTTATTGTTTTTTTCCTCTTTCTCTCCCATCTCCAGTTTTCTGCTCTTTTTATTCCGCCCTTACCAAACTTCATCATCTTCGTCTTTCCTACATTCACTTTCAACCCCTCCCTTGCCGCTAAAATATCTTTTCAAAATCTTCATCATATCCTTCATCTTCATGGCCTCCTTAGCCATGACCACGATGTCATGCCCTTCTTCAATTTATCTTCCATGTTTGCCATATACAATGCAAACAGGCTTGAGTTCAGCATACATCCCTACCTCAGTTCTTTCGTCGTCTAGAACACGTCGCTCAGCTAATCCCCCATTTTTATCCTAGCCATAGTCTCCATACATACTTTCTTCACTCTCGCTATTAGGTATTCCATGATCCCTTTCCTCCCCCATCGCTTCTTACAATTTCCTATAAACAAGGCGTACAATTTCCCGCTTTCTTATCCAGCTCTCTATTTGCCAGATAATTCAACACATATACGTTGTCGATTGGTCCCCTTCCCTACAGAAAATCTGCCAACTTTTATATACAGGGCGAATTACCGTCACATTCCATTCCTCCGGAATTCCACCTCCTCACGATACACTATTCATCACCTCCAACAACTTCACTCTTACCACTCTCGATGTTTCTAAACATGCCCTGTTATGGGATCCCATCTTCACCTGGAGCCCTTTTCCTTCTTCAATCGTCAAAGCACTACTTCCATCTCCAATTCTATTATCTCCTCTCCCTCATCTCCCCCACAGCCTCCCAACCCCATTAGTCTCACTAACCTCCCCCAATAATCCCATAAAAAATCTCTTTCATTCTGTCATGTGTATTTCTAAGGTGATCTCCTCCCTACACTTCTTTATCCTTTTCAGATACCGCCAGACCTCCCTTTCCTTTGTTATCAATACAATCTCTGCCATCTCCTTCTCTCTTAGTTTATTTTTTTTCTATTGCATAACTCCAATACACCCTCTTGGTATCTTTATATCTATCCACCCTTATCTCCCCTATATCAACTGATGACATATTGAGGAGAGTATGTAAGTGTGATGCCTCACTTGTTTTATTAGATTTTTCAAAAGCATTTGATAAGTTACATCATGAAACAATGTTTTTTATCTTACACTATTTGATTCAGCCACTTCTTTGCGGAAATACCACCTTTGCAATTGATTTCAACGCGTGACTAATAATGGTTTATACTTGGATTTTTTGAGTGTTGTTTAGGGTGTACCACAACCTTTTTATTGTACTTGATTTATACATTCCAACTTTATTATTTTCCAACTTATTGTGAACATCACATGTACACTGATGATACTCAAGTCTATTACAGCTTTATATTTCTACTCACGTATTCGGCATCTATGCGTATTCATTAAAAATGTTGCAATGTTTACAGTTTTACAAGCAGTGTCAAATATTGGATTGGCAGTTTTTGAGTTTTTGACATAAAGGTTTTGTATTTTACCAACACTATTTGGTTTTTATAAAAAAAATCAAATTTTATTTACAATTTCTTGTCTTTTGCATTAAAAATATCTTTTTCCATCAGTATTTAGTCTTTAATTAACAGTTTTTGAACTACTTACCTCAAGATTTTGAATTTGGTCCAATACTATTTAATATTTTCGAAGAAAACTCATTTTCTTTATCTACAATATCTTGGTTTTTGCGATAAAAATGTTTTCTGTCAGCAGTTTTACAAACAGTACCAAGTCTTCTGGTACTGCATTTCGATTTTTGTAGAAACATTTCAAGTTTCTTGGAAGCAATATCGCATCTCTTTGAAGCAGAATCAAGTCTTCTAGAGGCAATATGAAGTGCTTTGGAAATATTTCAAGTCAAATGTAATCGGGATTAGAAAAAGGGATAAATTTAGACATAAATTATGAGTTATAATGGGAATGGTTAACAGATTCTTCAGATGCTAAACTCATAGTATATTATTATTTTCTCACTCATTAAATTTTGAAATAGGACCAGGAAACTGGATGTTGTTTCCAGGCTGGGGAATTTTATTTTGGAAATTGATAAAGAGCTACTTCGAAAAGCTCCTGGGAAAGGATGTGATGCGTTCATATGACAAAAGTTTGCAAAACCTAAACTATTATATTAGACAATTCATTTCTGGATAAGAACGTTTCAAAAAAACGTTTCATTGGGATTAGCACAAGAGTCATAGCTATTATCCTGGAAAGCAGGAAAGCATGGAGAATTATGGAAAATCTATGATATAGTCTCTATCTACCAATCACTAGGATGCGTTCTAATATGAGAGAACCAATAACACATGAAAGATACGCAAATTTGAATGCTAAAAACCCATCAGAACGAGTAGAGATAAATCAGTTTAGAGCATGATTTCTGTGATGGAGTATGCATTGATGAGTTAAACCGCGACCTGCCGAGATGTCTACCATACGCTCCTACCATGACGGTAGGAGATCTGTCGTCTCTTTCTCTTTCTCTTCTAAAGATAAGTAGAGGCGCGTACGACAAAGGCAACAAGAATTTTGGGCGGGAAGGGGAAAGCGCCTTTCTTAAACGACGTCGGCCAACTTATATGTGTTAGTATGCTTTTACAGAGACGAGTTGTGTAGTAAGAAGAGTAGTCCGGAACGACGTCGGCGTCGAGCGGCAAACCAGCACCAAGACCAGCTCCGGAGCGACGACGCCCGGCGTCTGGGATTTCTTTGTTCCAGAGAGGGCTCAACGTGTTCCGGGTAGCTATTGGCGTCGCGACGCTCGCCATCGATCCGGACCCGAACTACACCGTTACGCAATGCTGAATGGACTTTTCGGGAGTATGGCTTTTCGAGTGGTTACGGTGATCGAGCAGTTCCCGCTGCTGCTTATTTTTAGACTCAAATTAAATAAAACAACTTTTCTATTCAACCCGAGATAGTTTTCTCGAGAAGAAAATATCATTAATTCATCCATATTAATTTCAATTTATTCAATTTTTTTGTGTTTTGGTTATATCAATTTTTGGTTTATATTTATTGTAAACAAAAATGGAAGGGACGTATTTATGCAAAATTATTCAAAATATTCGCATGTTTATGCAATGAGACGCGTTTTTTTTATACACTGAAGCGGTATGCAAAAGATTTGTATTTCCTGAAATTTCATCCATTTGCATAATTGCACCGGGAAAAGTCAACATATGCAAATGGAAACGTTAAGAATACAATGGTCATATTTTTGAAAAGTGTTTCAATATTTTTTTAATACACTAATAAGTGTTTATCACTCCGTTTAAGGGTCACCTTGACACATCTATTTTCCTTTATACAGAAATTGAAAGTTGAATCTTCTTCTTTTAAGTAATGTATAAGTCGTTGTTTCAATTTGAAATTATTTCCACTTAAGAAATGTTAAAGGTTGAATTCAAATGTTTCATATTTTATGTCAATATCTCCATTTGTCTTTGAGATACGATTCTTTAAAGTTTGAAATTCATGTCAATAGCAATCAAAGCGTTGAATTTAAAAAATCATCACAACGCTGATTATGAAGAATAAGAAATCATTTAAGGCACATTATATCTTTATTAAATCTGCGTTTAAATGCTCCATATTTTATGTCGATAACTCCATTCGTCTTTGAGATACGATTCTTTAAAGTTTGAAATTCATGTCAATAGCAATCAAAGCGTTGAATTTAAAAAATCATCACAACGCTGATTATGAAGAATAAGAAATCATTTAAGGCACATTATATCTTTATTAAATCTGCGTTTAAATGCTCCATATTTTATGTCGATAACTCCATTCGTCTTTGAGATACGATTCTTTAAAGTTTGAAATTCATGTCAATAGCAATCAAAGCGTTGAATTTAAAAAATCATCACAACGCTGATTATGAAGAATAAGAAATCATTTATGGCACATTATATCTTTATTAAATCTGCGTTTAAATGTTCCATATTTTATGTCGATATCTCCATTCGTCTTTGAGATACGATTCTCTAAAATTGGCAATTCGTGTTAATAGCAATCAAAGCGTTGAATTTAAAAAATCATCACAACGCTGATTATGAAGAATAAGAAATCATTTATGGCACATTATATCTTTATTAAATCTACGTTTAAATCTTCCATATTTTATGTCGATAACTCCATTCGTCTTTGAGATACGATTTTTTAAAGTTTGAAATTCTTGTCAATAAGAATCAAAGCGTTGAATTTAAAAAATCATCACAACGCTGATTATGAAGAATAAGAAATCATTTAAGGCACATTATATCTTTATTAAATCTGCGTTTAAATGTCCCATATTTTATGTCGTTATCTCCATTCGTCTTTGAGATACGATTCTTTAAAGTTTGCAATTCATGTCAATAGCAATCAAAGCGTTGAATTTAAAAAATCATCACAACGCTGATTATGAAGAATAAGAAATCATTTATGGCACATTATATCTTTATTAAATCTGCGTTTAAATGTTCCATATTTTATGTCGATATCTCCATTTGTCTTTGAGAAACGATTCTTTAAAGTTTGAAATTCATGTCAATAGCAATGAAAGCGTTGAATTTAAAAAATCATCACAACGCTGATTATGAATAATAAGAAATCATTTATGGCACATTATATCTTTATTAAATTTAGGTTTAAATGTTCCATATTTTATGTTTATATCTCTATTCGTCTTTGAGATACGATTCTTTAAAGTTTGAAATTCATGTCAATAGCAATCAAAGCGTTGAATTTAAAAAATCATCACAACGCTGATTATGAAGAATAAGAAATCATTTATGGCACATTATATCTTTATTAAATCTGCGTTTAAATGTTCCATATTTTATGTCGATATCTCCATTCGTCTTTGAGATACGATTCTTTAAAGTTTGAAATTCATGTCAATAGCAATCAAAGCGTTGAATTTAAAAAATCATCACAACGCTGATTATGAAGAATAAGAAATCATTTATGGCACATTATGTCTTTATTAAATCTGCGTTTAAATGTTCCATATTTTATGTCGATATCTCCATTCGTATTTGAGATACGATTCTTTAAAGTTTGAAATTCATGTCAATAGCAATCAAAGCGTTGAATTTAAAAAATCATCACAACGCTGATTATGAAGGATAAGAAATCATTTATGGCACATTATATCGTTATTAAATCTGCGTTTAATTGTTCCATATTTTATTTCGATATCTCCATTCGTCTTTGAGATACGATTCTTTAAAGTTTGAAATTTATGTCAATAGCAATCAAAGCGTTGAATTTAAAAAATCATCACAACGCTGATTATGAAGAATAAGAAATCATTTATGGCACATTATATCTTTATTAAATTTGCATTTAAATGTCCCATATTTTTTGTCGATATCTCCATTCGTCTTTGAGATACGATTCTTTAAAGTTTGAAATTCATGTCAATAGCAATCAAAGCGTTGAATTTAAAAAATCATCACAACGCTGATTATAAAGAATAAGAAATCATTTATGGCACATTATATCTTTATTAAATCTGCGTCTAAATGTTCCATATTTTATGTCGATATCTCCATTCGTCTTTGAGATACGATTTTTTAAAGTTTGAAATTTATGTCAATAGCAATCAAAGCGTTGAATTAAAAAAATCATCACAACGCTGATTATGAAGAATAAGAAATCATTTATGGCACATTATATCTTTATTAAATTTGCATTTAAATGTCCCATATTTTTTGTCGATATCTCCATTCGTCTTTGAGATACGATTCTTTAAAGTTTGAAATTCATGTCAATAGCAATCAAAGCGTTGAATTTAAAAAATCATCACAACGCTGATTATGAAGAATAAGAAATCATTTATGGCACATTATATCTTTATTAAATCTGCGTTTAAATGTTCCATATTTTATGTCGATATCTCCATTCGTCTTTGAGATACGATTCTTTAAAGTTTGCAATTCGTGTCGATAGTAATCAAAGCGTTGAATTTAAAAAATCATCACAACGCTGATTATAAAGAATAAGAAATCATTTATGGCACATTATATCTTTATTAAATTTGCATTTAAATGTCCCATATTTTTTGTCGATATCTCCATTCGTCTTTGAGATACGATTCTTTAAAGTTTGAAATTCATGTCAATAGCAATCAAAGCGTTGAATTTAAAAAATCATCACAACGCTGATTATAAAGAATAAGAAATCATTTATGGCACATTATATCTTTATTAAATCTGCGTCTAAATGTTCCATATTTTATGTCGATATCTCCATTCGTCTTTGAGATACGATTTTTTAAAGTTTGAAATTTATGTCAATAGCAATCAAAGCGTTGAATTAAAAAAATCATCACAACGCTGATTATGAAGAATAAGAAATCATTTATGGCACATTATATCTTTATTAAATTTGCATTTAAATGTCCCATATTTTTTGTCGATATCTCCATTCGTCTTTGAGATACGATTCTTTAAAGTTTGAAATTCATGTCAATAGCAATCAAAGCGTTGAATTTAAAAAATCATCACAACGCTGATTATGAAGAATAAGAAATCATTTATGGCACATTATATCTTTATTAAATCTGCGTTTAAATGTTCCATATTTTATGTCGATATCTCCATTCGTCTTTGAGATACGATTCTTTAAAGTTTGCAATTCGTGTCGATAGTAATCAAAGCGTTGAATTTAAAAAATCATCACAACGCTGATTATAAAGAATAAGAACTTATTTAAGGTACATTACATCTTTATTAAGATTAGCATAGAATAGATTTATATTTAAACATAATTACTTCGCAGAATGCTCTAAAATCGAACCCCAAATTTCAAGTTAAATGACTCACTACGTATCAATAATTATTTACTTCCAAAGAAAACCTCAAATTCGACAAATTCTAAATTTAACATAAACATAGGGGATATTAATGTATGTATACAACAATTTCTTTTAACTTAAAAAAAAGCAATATTTCAAATTATACATAATACCCTCCAATACACAAAAGAATGTTTCATTTCCACAAAGTTTACTTTTTCATTAATAAAAAAGCTAAAGAGCTTTTCCTTGTTAGTTAAATGTTAAGTAAACGTTTATAATTAAGTTGAGTACAGTCCTGGAATAGTAAAACACTACGTATTGACCCAGTCCGTATAAAAAATATTTTATTTGCACATGCAATTGATTTTCTTCTTGCAGCTGTTCCATGCATTGTTATTTATAAAACATAAGTTTGATGTTTACATTTAAAAAATGTTTATAGTAAACGCACTTGTATTTCTTGGAATAAACTCAAATAAAAAAAGACTTAAAATGAAGAAATATACAAAGTAAGATGTTTAAAAATAGAAGATCACAACTTACTCGGTTCTAAATATACGGACTGATTCTTTGCGTAGACAATAAGGTAAAGGTTAAGGTGATGGTTAGGTATTTTCGTGTACCTTAAAAATATCTTATTGTTAGAAATATTTATTAAGTTAATTTATCAATTTATTAATTAGTTATGATACAGTTTTTAGCATGTGAAGTAACAAAAAATGTAAGAACTCAGTCAAATTAAATTTTTATTAAGTTTGTATTTAAAAGAGGTGAATTATGTGTAAATTGTGTTGCCTAAAGTATACCACAATAAGAATGGTTTTGATTCTCAATATCTTCTTTATTCCGTTTTTTATATTCGTAATATTTTGACAACGTTATGTTCTCATTAAAAAAAATGTTTAACTCATCGACATAGATACTTTATGGTTTTACTTCATTTATATCTTTATTTTTAAAGTATTTACTGACACACTGTATATAAGTTTTTTTTTTGCATAAAATAAGCAGGTCCATCATAGAAGAAGACTTCAATGCAAACCACAACCACGTTTCCACCCAATAGCTGAAAAGGGTTATTAAGAATTTCAAGAATAATGCTCTAAACGGGTACCTAAATGAACTAATGAATGATAAATCTATGGATTGCTATGGAAAGCGGCAAATTGACTAAAGAAACCAATCATCCAAAATCCACCAATTAGAAATACAGACAGAAGCTGAGCTAGAAATAATGAGCAAAAAGCAAACAGATTTGCAGAATGTCTAGCAAACACATTTAAATACAACGCAGAAGAAGAGCAGTTAGAACTGATAACACCAGATCGGAACACTCTGGAAATAACTTTTATTATTCCAAGGGAGATGTCTAATGCAATCAAAGAAAATATTGACCCAAAGAAAGCTCTTGGTTTTGACCAAATTACAAGCAGATCCCTATCCAGGGAAATCACCAAACGATGTTTCGTCATTCAGACCAATACTGCTATTGCCGATGTTATCAAAATTATTTGAGAAGATACTTTTGAAGCAAGACAGACTAAAAAAGACTAAATCCTATACTTGGAGGAAAGACAGAAATTTAATACCATCACATCAGTTTGGATTTAGAGAGGGACACTCCACCATAGCCCAGATGCATAGAATTACTGATGTCATAGAACTGGAATTGTAAGGGGTTAGAAGAAGAGAGCGGGACGGTTAAGGGGTGACGGAGTAGAGGGATGGTGAAGACACACTGTGTATGGCAAGTCTTTGAAAGAGATAAAAATGGAATGGGAGGAGATGACGAATACTGTCATCTCAATATGATGAAGGATGAAGGATACTGTGCTGAGATGGGTGGAAGAGACGGGATGGGAGATACTGAATAGGAATAAATAGGAGGGAACTAAGGAGAGTATACTTACATCGGAACGAGGGGGACATCCGTAATTGGCTATGTACTAGTAGATCAAGAAATATGGGAGAGATTGGAAAGATTGAAACTGGATGAGTTAAAGGGGATGGGTTGGGTTGGGTTGGGTTGGGTTGTCTACGAACTGTCTACGAGTTACCAATTTCATCGCAATTGCACAACAAAGATTCGCGTTTTCCAATTTTGTTTAGGTACTCCTCAAAGTTTCGATGACCAGTGATAGCTCTATTGTTTCTAGAAATAGGAAATCTTTCACTTTACCAATTTTCGGCATAAACTGATAAGTCAATCTACTATTAAGTTGACTTATCCCATCTTTCCTGTCAAATTCTCGTAACATATTTTCTAATCTCTAAGAAAAAATCCTCGCAAAATACATCAACAGCAGCACCAACATTAACATCATTTTAAGCACCAGCTATATATATTTGAACACCATTGTCTTTAATAACACTCCTACAAACAAAAAAACCATAATCACACGTTTTGCGGGATGAACAATTTTGAGGGACACCAATATATGAAGTTAAAGCTCAACCCAGCTAAATAGTTCAGTTTCAACAGTTTGAGTTTTCAGAAAACTTAGAGGATTGGTGAAATTTTGAAAACAATGCGATCACTTGGTGTTACAGAGTCTCAACCCACCCTTGATGCTGCAATTTTAGCGTAGTATTTTGCAGATCTTCCTATGGTGGTTGATAACACAACTAGCTAGAATACAAGCAATGAAATCTTCCAGCGTGGTTTCATTTTCATTCAGCTTAGTACATCAACAATTGTAGTTGATGTTTCATGTATTTAAGAGTTTGAGACTCTATAAGACCAAGTGATCGCTTTGTTTTCAAAGTTTCATCAATCCTCTAAGTTATCTGAAAACTCAAACTGTTGAAAGTTAACTATTTACTTGGGTTGAGCTTTAGCTTCCTATATCTAAGAGTTTGAGACACTATAACACGAAGCGATCGCATTGTTTTCAAAGTTTCATCAATCCTCTAAGTTATCTGAAAACTCAAACTGTTGAAAGTTAACTATTTACGTGGGTTGAGCTTTAGCTTCCTATATCTAAGAGTTTGAGACTCTATAACACCAAGTGATCGCATTGTTTTCAAAGTTTCATCAATCCTCTAAGTTATCTGAAAACTCAAACTGTTGAAAGTTAACTATTTACGTGGGTTGAGCTTTAGCTTCCTATATCTAAGAGTTTGAGACTCTATAACACCAAGTGATCGCATTGTTTTCAAAGTTTCATCAATCCTCTAAGTTATCTGAAAACTCAAACTGTTGAAAGTTAACTATTTACTTGGGTTGAGCTTTAGCTTCCTATATCTAAGAGTTTGAGACACTATAACACGAAGCGATCGCATTGTTTTCAAAGTTTCATCAATCCTCTAAGTTATCTGAAAACTTAAACTTTTGAAAGTTAACTATTTACTTGGGTTGAGTTTTAACTTCCTATATCTAAGAGTTTGAGACTGTATAACACCAAGTGATCGCATTGTTTTCAAAGTTTCATCAATTCACTAAGTTATCTGAAAACTCATACTGTTGAAAGTTAACTATTTACTTGGGTTGAGCTTTAACTTCATTAGTCTAAGAGTTTGAGACTCTATAACACCAAGCGATCGCATTGTTTTCAAAGTTTCATCAATCCTCTAAGTTATCTGAAAACTCAAACTGTTGAAAGTTAACTATTTACTTGGGTTGAGCTTTAGCTTCCTATATCTAAGAGTTTGAGACTCTATAACACCAAGTGATCGCATTGTTTTCAAAGTTTCATCAATCCTCTAAGTTATCTGAAAACTCAAACTGTTGAAAGTTAACTATTTACGTGGGTTGAGCTTTAGCTTCCTATATCTAAGAGTTTGAGACTCTATAACACCAAGTGATCGCATTGTTTTCAAAGTTTCATCAATCCTCTAAGTTATCTGAAAACTCAAACTGTTGAAAGTTAACTATTTACGTGGGTTGAGCTTTAGCTTCCTATATCTAAGAGTTTGAGACTCTATAACACCAAGTGATCGCATTGTTTTCAAAGTTTCATCAATCCTCTAAGTTATCTGAAAACTCAAACTGTTGAAAGTTAACTATTTACGTGGGTTGAGCTTTAGCTTCCTATATCTAAGAGTTTGAGACTCTATAACACCAAGTGATCGCATTGTTTTCAAAGTTTCATCAATCCTCTAAGTTATCTGAAAACTCAAACTGTTGAAAGTTAACTATTTACGTGGGTTGAGCTTTAGCTTCCTATATCTAAGAGTTTGAGACTCTATAACACCAAGTGATCGCATTGTTTTCAAAGTTTCATCAATCCTCTAAGTTATCTGAAAACTCAAACTGTTGAAAGTTAACTATTTACGTGGGTTGAGCTTTAGCTTCCTATATCTAAGAGTTTGAGACTCTATAACACCAAGTGATCGCATTGTTTTCAAAGTTTCATCAATCCTCTAAGTTATCTGAAAACTCAAACTGTTGAAAGTTAACTATTTACGTGGGTTGAGCTTTAGCTTCCTATATCTAAGAGTTTGAGACTCTATAACACCAAGTGATCGCATTGTTTTCAAAGTTTCATCAATCCTCTAAGTTATCTGAAAACTCAAACTGTTGAAAGTTAACTATTTACGTGGGTTGAGCTTTAGCTTCCTATATCTAAGAGTTTGAGACTCTATAACACCAAGTGATCGCATTGTTTTCAAAGTTTCATCAATCCTCTAAGTTATCTGAAAACTCAAACTGTTGAAAGTTAACTATTTACGTGGGTTGAGCTTTAGCTTCCTATATCTAAGAGTTTGAGACTCTATAACACCAAGTGATCGCATTGTTTTCAAAGTTTCATCAATCCTCTAAGTTATCTGAAAACTCAAACTGTTGAAAGTTAACTATTTACGTGGGTTGAGCTTTAGCTTCCTATATCTAAGAGTTTGAGACTCTATAACACCAAGTGATCGCATTGTTTTCAAAGTTTCATCAATCCTCTAAGTTATCTGAAAACTCAAACTGTTGAAAGTTAACTATTTACGTGGGTTGAGCTTTAGCTTCCTATATCTAAGAGTTTGAGACTCTATAACACCAAGTGATCGCATTGTTTTCAAAGTTTCATCAATCCTCTAAGTTATCTGAAAACTCAAACTGTTGAAAGTTAACTATTTACGTGGGTTGAGCTTTAGCTTCCTATATCTAAGAGTTTGAGACTCTATAACACCAAGTGATCGCATTGTTTTCAAAGTTTCATCAATCCTCTAAGTTATCTGAAAACTCAAACTGTTGAAAGTTAACTATTTACTTGGGTTGAGCTTTAGCTTCCTATATCTAAGAGTTTGAGACTCTATAACACCAAGTGATCGCATTGTTTTCAAAGTTTCATCAATCCTCTAAGTTATCTGAAAACTCAAACTGTTGAAAGTTAACTATTTACGTGGGTTGAGCTTTAGCTTCCTATATCTAAGAGTTTGAGACTCTATAACACCAAGTGATCGCATTGTTTTCAAAGTTTCATCAATCCTCTAAGTTATCTGAAAACTCAAACTGTTGAAAGTTAACTATTTACTTGGGTTGAGCTTTAGCTTCCTATATCTAAGAGTTTGAGACACTATAACACGAAGCGATCGCATTGTTTTCAAAGTTTCATCAATCCTCTAAGTTATCTGAAAACTCAAACTGTTGAAAGTTAACTATTTACTTGGGTTGAGCTTTAGCTTCCTATATCTAAGAGTTTGAGACACTATAACACGAAGCGATCGCATTGTTTTCAAAGTTTCATCAATCCTCTAAGTTATCTGAAAACTTAAACTTTTGAAAGTTAACTATTTACTTGGGTTGAGTTTTAACTTCCTATATCTAAGAGTTTGAGACTGTATAACACCAAGTGATCGCATTGTTTTCAAAGTTTCATCAATTCACTAAGTTATCTGAAAACTCATACTGTTGAAAGTTAACTATTTACTTGGGTTGAGCTTTAACTTCATTAGTCTAAGAGTTTGAGACTCTATAACACCAAGCGATCGCATTGTTTTCAAAGTTTCATCAATCCTCTAAGTTATCTGAAAACTCAAACTGTTGAAAGTTAACTATTTACTTGGGTTGAGCTTTAGCTTCCTATATCTAAGAGTTTGAGACACTATAACACGAAGCGATCGCATTGTTTTCAAAGTTTCATCAATCCTCTAAGTTATCTGAAAACTCAAACTGTTGAAAGTTAACTATTTACTTGGGTTGAGCTTTAGCTTCCTATATCTAAGAGTTTGAGACACTATAACACGAAGCGATCGCATTGTTTTCAAAGTTTCATCAATCCTCTAAGTTATCTGAAAACTCAAACTGTTGAAAGTTAACTATTTACTTGGGTTGAGCTTTAGCTTCCTATATCTAAGAGTTTGAGACACTATAACACGAAGCGATCGCATTGTTTTCAAAGTTTCATCAATCCTCTAAGTTATCTGAAAACTCAAACTGTTGAAAGTTAACTATTTACTTGGGTTGAGCTTTAGCTTCCTATATCTAAGAGTTTGAGACACTATAACACGAAGCGATCGCATTGTTTTCAAAGTTTCATCAATCCTCTAAGTTATCTGAAAACTCAAACTGTTGAAAGTTAACTATTTACGTGGGTTGAGCTTTAGCTTCCTATATCTAAGAGTTTGAGACACTATAACACGAAGCGATCGCATTGTTTTCAAAGTTTCATCAATCCTCTAAGTTATCTGAAAACTCAAACTGTTGAAAGTTAATTATTTACTTGGGTTGAGCTTTAGCTTCCTATATCTAAGAGTTTGAGACACTATAACACGAAGCGATCGCATTGTTTTCAAAGTTTCATCAATCCTCTAAGTTATCTGAAAACTCAAACTGTTGAAAGTTAACTATTTACGTGGGTTGAGCTTTAGCTTCCTATATCTAAGAGTTTGAGACTCTATAACACCAAGTGATCGCATTGTTTTCAAAGTTTCATCAATCCTCTAAGTTATCTGAAAACTCAAACTGTTGAAAGTTAACTATTTACTTGGGTTGAGCTTTAGCTTCCTATATCTAAGAGTTTGAGACACTATAACACGAAGCGATCGCATTGTTTTCAAAGTTTCATCAATCCTCTAAGTTATCTGAAAACTCAAACTGTTGAAAGTTAACTATTTACTTGGGTTGAGCTTTAGCTTCCTATATCTAAGAGTTTGAGACACTATAACACGAAGCGATCGCATTGTTTTCAAAGTTTCATCAATCCTCTAAGTTATCTGAAAACTCAAACTGTTGAAAGTTAACTATTTACTTGGGTTGAGCTTTAGCTTCCTATATCTAAGAGTTTGAGACACTATAACACGAAGCGATCGCATTGTTTTCAAAGTTTCATCAATCCTCTAAGTTATCTGAAAACTCAAACTGTTGAAAGTTAACTATTTACGTGGGTTGAGCTTTAGCTTCCTATATCTAAGAGTTTGAGACTCTATAACACCAAGTGATCGCATTGTTTTCAAAGTTTCATCAATCCTCTAAGTTATCTGAAAACTCAAACTGTTGAAAGTTAACTATTTACTTGGGTTGAGCTTTAGCTTCCTATATCTAAGAGTTTGAGACACTATAACACGAAGCGATCGCATTGTTTTCAAAGTTTCATCAATCCTCTAAGTTATCTGAAAACTCAAACTGTTGAAAGTTAACTATTTACGTGGGTTGAGCTTTAGCTTCCTATATCTAAGAGTTTGAGACTCTATAACACCAAGTGATCGCATTGTTTTCAAAGTTTCATCAATCCTCTAAGTTATCTGAAAACTCAAACTGTTGAAAGTTAACTATTTACGTGGGTTGAGCTTTAGCTTCCTATATCTAAGAGTTTGAGACACTATAACACGAAGCGATCGCATTGTTTTCAAAGTTTCATCAATCCTCTAAGTTATCTGAAAACTCAAACTGTTGAAAGTTAACTATTTACGTGGGTTGAGCTTTAGCTTCCTATATCTAAGAGTTTGAGACTCTATAACACCAAGCGATCGCATTGTTTTCAAAGTTTCATCAATCCTCTAAGTTATCTGAAAACTCAAACTGTTGAAAGTTAACTATTTACTTGGGTTGAGCATTAACTTCATTAATCAAGCGATCGCTTAAAGCTCAACCCAAGTAAATAGTTAACTTTCAACAGTATGAGTTTTCAGAAAACTTAGAGGATTGATGATACTTTGAAAACAATGCGATCACATGGTGTTATAGAGTCTCAAACTCTTATATATATGCAGTTAAAGCTCAATCCAAGTACATAGTTAGGTTTCAACAGTTTAAGTTTTCAGAAAACTTAAAGGATTGATGAAACTTTGAAAACAATGCGATCACTTGGTGTTATAGAGTCTCAACCCATCCTTGATGCTGCAGCTTTAGCGTAGTATTTTGCGGATCTTCCTATGGTGGTTGATAACACAACTAGCTAGAATACAAGCAATGAAATCTTCCAGCGTGGTTTCATTTTCATTCAGCTTAGTTACAATTGCTAATGCCTAAGATGCTTTAAATTACTCCAAGTCAACTAACATCGTTGCAGATAGTATTGGACTTAGATTCCTTTTATCCATTTTGAATATAGTTATTACACCCGTAATACATATTTATATTTTCGTCAATCTGGCGAATCGCCCATGATATTCCTCTCCCAAAAATTAAATCTCCCTCCCATATTGGTGATTTTCAATCTATGTCTATGTTATCTATGTTTTCGAAAGTTATTGAACGTTTAGCTTATTTACAGATTCAGAATTATCTTGAGGATTTTAATCTGATTCTACATCCACAGAATCATCCCTATATTTGAAATTGCCTATATACTGAAAGGGATGATTCTTTAGATGTAGAAGCATCCCTTTTAGTATGTAGACAATTTCCAGACATCTGTATATTAGATCTGCTTATGATAAGTGTTGTATTACCTTGCTGGTGTTACTTGACTTTAGTAAGGCCTTTGATTCTGTAGACTATATCCTCCTGTTAACTAAGCTTTCTTATATTGATTTTACTCCTGTTTGTATGTCTTGATTCCAGTCGTTCCCATAGGTCTTTACGGGACCGCTTGGAATCTGTAATCTCATTTCCTGTTGACATCAAATTTGAAGTTCCCCAAGGCAGTGTACTGGGTCTTTTCCTCTTCTCAATTTTTATAAATTGTAATTGTGATAATATCTTGTATAGCTATTCTTAGTTGGGATTAGGTTGAGTTCCAACTTCATATTATTCAACATAAGGAATATTATGGGTGGAGTTGGGTTGGGATTGGTTGCAGCTTAATCCAATCCAACCCAATAACCAAAAATTGAGGAAATCTTCCTCAAAAATCAATAAGTGGCATGTTGTCGTCTTCGTCAAACATTTCTACTTCACATAAAATCGATACATTAAATAATATCAACAAATTTTATTCAATAACAGGGTTAGTTCGTTAAACCCGTATGTTCGTTATAAACGAATTCGTTATAGGCATTTTTTTTTAAATCGTTACCTAACACCATCTATAAAATAATAGCCAAAGGTTTATTTTAAACTGTTTTGTTGATTTTAGGCAATCCATTTTACATCTTTTCATAATAACTAATAATTATGACAAAAAATACATTCATGAAAGAATAAGACATCTATTTCACCTTTATGATATATCTACCATCTTATTTAAGTCCTCAATCTTTTCTAAACAACAATTCGTATTCGATTTATTAAAACATAATCCATATTTAAATAAAACAAAAATTACACGATAAGATTTTTATTGGTACATTATTTCGATGAGATCTCGAATTTACCTAAAAAAAAATACAACTAATTTTACGTATTTATAAAAAAATCGATTCTCTAATCTAAAAGGGCTAAATGTGTACACAAGGTGATTAAAAAATAAATCTTACAATCTAATTATAATTTTAAGGCAGTCATGTAAGGCTTAACGTTTAATTATTTAAGTGGACGGTTCATTTTACTTTTTTAAAAAAATTAACTCTAACAATTTTAGTAAGAAATTAATAAATAACATAAAAAACTTAACCTAAAATTTGGTAATTTTACAATACATAGAACACAATAAAAAGTACGGTAAAAAAAAAGATTAAAATTAAGATTTATTTATTAAAAATAAGTTGTTCATTGTAGCATTTTTTATTTAGTTATTTTTTTTGTTATGTCGAGTTAAACTAGTATCACATTTTTTTATTAAACTCTTTATACAGTCCATTAAAAAAACGTAATTATCACATATTTACATAAAGCACTTTTTTTTGTTCTTCCTTCCATAAAATAAAATGATTATTTTTAATTTTTTTTAATTAATTAATTTTTTTTAATTAATTAATTTTGATAATTTAATTAATTTTGATAATTTAATAATTTTTTTATTTACATGGCTGTTTCTAAAGGTTGACTTTTACTCCTACTCGATTTACTTATCGGATGATTCTGCATCAATTCATCCGGCTCATAATAATCAAAATCAGTCTCTAACAACGCTTCCGATTTCGATCGATTTTTCGTCTTTTTCTCATCAAAACCCTCCAAATCAGGCGAATAACTCGAACTTCTCGCGTAATGATGTTCGTGATCTTGATTATCATTTATGGGTGGAGGATCAGGTAATTTTTCGCGTTGTTTCGGTAACTTTTTATTTAACTCATCCAAATAATTAATTTTCGGTTGGGTGTATATATTTGAATCATCTTTTCTTTTCTTCAAACTCGGCCCTGATGAATCACTTAACGGAAGTGTGTCGGTTGTGTAATATTCACTCGGAGGATACGACATCGTTTGGGGATCTTGTGAGTGAATTATCGGGGTTTCTTCGTTTGTGGTGCCGTCTTGGACGCTTTCGGCTCGTGATTGGTAATTTGAGTTGCTTGCGAATGTTGAGTTGTCTTTGAAGCCTTCGTTTTTGAAGGCTAAGTTGAATTGGGGTTGGGCGTATTGGTTGGTTTCGGGTTTGTATACTTGGTTGAAGGAAGTGTTTGGGTTGTGAGCTGCGTAAATTTCGTAGGATTGGTTATCGTCGATTGTTGAGGTGTAAGCTGATTTTTCCATGCTGTCTATTGATCCTTCGCTTATCATTTTTTTGTAATCAGAATTTTTTGTTAATGTATCTGTTGATCTTGTACTCTAAAATTTAAAATTAAAAAAGAATTAGACAAAATTTTCAAAATTCTAAAATTATTGATCTATCATATTAAGATCGACCTTGCAGGAATTAAATCAACACATAACACGCAGAAATATTCATTAATTACAATAATCATCTAAGAAGATATCTATGTTTAAATTGAGGGTCCTTGACTTTTTGCATGAACTATAGGTTATATCGGGGTGTCCCGAAAATAAGTCCAGAAAATGGTATCACGAGATTCTTTGGTCCAAAAGATTAAAGAAATAAGTTAAAATTAAAACCTAAGTAAGTTTAAAAAAGTATATGGAAAAAGATGGAATTTGAATCATCAAGTTAAAGATTAAGCCCGCGGTATTATACAGAAAAATCGTTGGAGAACTGAACATAAATCACCAGATGGCTTTGAAGATGGAACTAATAGAGTATGCAGATTAAGAAAATATCTTTATGGTTTAAAGCAGTCGTCGTGGATATTAGATCAAACATTTTAAACGTTGATGTTATTCTTAGAAGACTTGAGGTGCGTCCAGAAGACTTGATATTACATCTAGAAGATTTGCTGCTAGAAGACTGGATACTGCCTCTGGATGGTTTAATTCTGTTTTTAGAAAATTTGATATTGCTTCCAGAAGACTTGAAATGTTTCCATAAAACTGATACTTCTTCTAGAAGAGACTTGATATTGCATTTAGAAGACTTCCGTTGCACCAAAAGATTAGATACAGCTTTTAGATGATTTGATTCTGTTTCTAGAAAATTTCTTCCAAAAGACTTGAAATGTTTCCATAAAACTGATACTTCTTCTAGAAGAGTCTTGATATTGCATCTAGAAGACTTCAGTTGCACCAAAAGATTAGATACGGCCTTTAGGTGATTTGACTCTGTTTCTAGAAAATTGCTTCCAAAAGACTTGAAATGTTTCCAAAAGACTTGAAATGTTTCCAGACGATTTACAATGCTACAGGACGACTTAGACTACTTCCACAAGATGACTGGACAATGCATTTAGAAGACTTAAAATGCTTCTAGAAGACTTAATACTGTTTCTAGAAGACTTGATACTGCTTCTAGATGTTTTAAAATGCTTCCATATACCCAATTTTGCTCCTGTAAGACCTAACACTGCTTCTACAACATTTGAAATGATTCTAGATGACTTAATATTGTTTCTGAAAGACTTGATGTTGTTTCCAGAATACTTGAAAAGTTTTCAAAGAAGATATGATGTTTCTATTAGTCCACTTGAAATGATAGATATTACAGATATTAGATATTACATCTAGAAGGCTTGATTTGCTGCTAGAAGACTGGGTACTGCCTTTAGATGATTTCATACTGTTTCTAGAAAACTTGATATTGCTTCTAGCAGACTTGCCATGTTTCCAAAAGATTGATATTGTTTCTAGAAGGCTTAAAATATTTCGAAACGACTTATACTGTTTACTGATACTGTTTCTAGAAGAGTAAAAATATCTCCACACGAATTACAATGCATCCAGACAACTTACATTGCTTCCAGAAGATTTACAATACTTTCAGATAACTTAGATGGTTTGATTCTGTTTCCAGAAAATTTGATGTTGCTTCCAAAAGACTTGAAATGCTTCCAGACGACTTACAATGCTACCAAACGACTTACTCTGTTTCCAAAAGACTTGCAATGCTTCTAGATAACTTGACAGTGCATCTAGAAGACTTGAAATGCTTCCAGACGATTGACATTGCTTTCAGAAGATTTGCAATGATGTCAGATAACTTGATATTGCATCTAGAAGACTTGATTTGCACCAGAATATTGGATACTGCGTCTAGATGGTTTGGCATTTTTTCCAGAAAATTTGATGTTGCTTCCAAAAGACTTGAAATGCTTCCAGACGACTTCAATGCTACCGAACGACTTACACTGTTTCCAAAAGACTTGCAATGCTTCTAGATAACTTGACAGTGCATCTAGAAGACTTGAAATGCTTCCAGACGACTGACTTTGCTTCCAGAAGATTTGCAATGGTGTCAGATAACTTGATATTGCATCTAGAAGACTTGATTTGCACCAGAATATTGGATACTGCATCTAGATGGTTTGACTCTGTTTCCATAAAATTTGATGTTGCTTCCAAAAGACTTGAAATGCTTCCAGACGACTTACAATGCTATCAAACGACTTACTCTATTTCCAAAAGACTTGCAATGCTTCTAGATAACTTGACAGTGCATCTAGAAGACTTGAAATGCTTCCAGACGACTGACTTTGCTTCCAGAAGATTTGCAATGGTGTCAGATAACTTGATATTGCATCTAGAAGACTTGATTTGCACCAGAATATTGGATACTGCATCTAGATGGTTTGACTCTGTTTCCATAAAATTTGATGTTGCTTCCAAAAGACTTGAAATGCTTCCAGACGATTTACAATGCTACCGAACGACTCACACTGTTTCCAAAAGACTTGCAATGCTTCTAGATAACTTGACAGTGCATCTAGAAGACTTGAAATGCTTCCAGACGACTGACTTTGCTTCCAGAAGATTTGCAATGGTGTCAGATAACTTGATATTGCATCTAGAAGACTTGATTTGCACCAGAATATTGGATACTGCATCTAGATGGTTTGACTCTGTTTCCATAAAATTTGATGTTGCTTCCAAAAGACTTGAAATGCTTCCAGACGACTTACAATGCTACCAAACGACTTACTCTGTTTCCAAAAGACTTGCAATGCTTCTAGATAACTTGACAGTGCATCTAGAAGACTTGAAATGCTTCCAGACGACTGACTTTGCTTCCAGAAGATTTGCAATGGTGTCAGATAACTTGATATTGCATCTAGAAGACTTGATTTGCACCAGAATATTGGATACTGCATCTAGATGGTTTGACTCTGTTTCCATAAAATTTGATGTTGCTTCCAAAAGACTTGAAATGCTTCCAGACGATTTACAATGCTACCGAACGACTCACACTGTTTCCAAAAGACTTGCAATGCTTCTAGATAACTTGACAGTGCATCTAGAAGACTTGAAATGTTTCCAGACGACTGACATTGCTTCCAGAAGATTTGCAATGGTGTCAGATAACTTGATATTGCATCTAGAAGACTTGATTTGCACCAGAATATTGGATACTGCATCTAGATGGTTTGACTCTGTTTCCATAAAATTTGATGTTGCTTCCAAAAGACTTGAAATGTTTCCAGACGACTTACAATGCTACCAAACGACTTACTCTGTTTCCAAAAGACTTGCAATGCTTCTAGATAACTTGACAGTGCATCTAGAAGACTTGAAATGCTTCCAGACGACTGACATTGCTTCCAGAAGATTTGCAATGCTGTCAGATAACTTGATATTGCATCTAGAAGACTTGATTTGCACCAGGATATTGGATACTGCTTCTAGATGGTTTGATTCTATTTCCAGAAAATTTGATGTTGTTTCCAAAAGACTTGAAATGCTTCCAGACGACTTGAAATGATTCTAGAAAAGTTGATACTGTTTCCAGAACACTCGATACTGCTTCTAGATGTTTTAGAATGTTTTCATATGACTCGATACTACCCCTATAAGACTTATCATTGCTTTTACAGCATTTGAAATTCCAAAAACGAAGTATTCCAAGAATAAATGTTGGAGTAGATATTTTTTTTCATTAACTAATCTTTGCATTATATAACAGATTATATGTTCATCGTTTTCCTTTTGTGGGTAAGACAAGAAGCAGTCAGTGTAAGCGAATCATCATCCAAACCCGACATAAATTAAAGGTTCTTCAAATATACTTGTATCATGAATGTGTCATGCATTCTTGTTAAGTTTTGAATTATGTATATAGACGATATAAGTGGGTAACATTATACCATGGGTACGTGTAACTTTGTGATCATCATATTTCTTCATGGATGGATTAGGAGACGAGGAAGGAATAGGAGTGATTTGACACCTTTACATTCTTTTATGGGTAACATTGAACTCAAAAATTTATACAGTATCTATACATACCGAGGAGGAAGTAACGTCAAAACATTTTGATTAATTTTTGAATGCAATTATTAAGATACCTAGACATGAATGTATCATCCAAACGTACCTTCTACTCACAAATAAATACACCATGAATTTCATAAAAGATTGTTGAGACCTTGTTTAGGCCTAGCAACAAATATGATTACTTTTCAAGGACTTTGACCATCAAAAGAACTCCCAAATGATATATACTTTCTTAAACTAATCTTAACTAACTAATCTAACTTTTGGACCAAAGAATCTTGTGGTACCATTTTCTGTAGTTACTTTCGGGACAAACTGTATTTACTATGACATATAACGAACGATTTCACCACAAAATCATTCATTTTGGAAGATTGTAGCGCCTCGCCCGCTACGCGACCTCGGCGAAGTGTAGATAAAATCGTCTTATACTTTGTATCTTTACTAAGATATATAAGGAACGATTTCCCTTCAAATTGTCGAGATCGCTTGCGTTTGATTTGAAATATTTGCATAAAATCGTCCATTTTGAAAGATGTAGAGCCTCGGCCGCAAGCGACCGAGGCGGAGTGTAGATAAGATCGTCTTATAGGAGACTTTATATCAAACAATTTGGAAGATGTTGTGCCTCGCCCGCTACGCGACCTCGGCTAAGTGTACATAAAATCATGTTATAGGAGATTTGATATCAAACAATTTGGAAGATGTAGCGCCTCGCCCGCTAGGCGACCTCGGCGGAGTGTAGATAAAATCGTCTTATAGGAGACTTTATATTAAATAATTTGGAAGATGTAGCGCCTCGCCCGCTACGCGACCTCGGCGGAGTGTAGATAAAATCGTCTTATAGGAGACTTTATATCAAATAATTTGGAAGATGTAGCGCCTCGCCCGCTACGCGACCTTGGCGGAGTGTAGATAAAATCATTTAATAGGAAATTTGATATCAAACTATTTGGAAAATGTTACGCCTCGCCCGCTACGCGACCTCGGCGGAGTGTACATAAAATCGTCTTATAGGAGACTTTATATCAAATAATTTGGAAGATGTAGCGCCTCGCCCGCTACGCGACCTCGGCGGAGTGTAGATAAAATCGTCTTATAGGAGACTTTATATCAAATAATTTGGATGATGTAGCGCCTCGCCCGCTACGCGACCTTGGCGGAGTGTAGATAAAATCATTTAATAGGAAATTTGATATCGAACTATTTGGAAAATGTAACGCCTCGCCCGCTACGCGACCTCGGCGAAGTGTAGATAAAATCGTCTTATACGAGACTTTATATCAAAAAAATTGCAAGATGTAGCGCCACGCCCGCTACGCGACCTCGACAGAGTATAAATAAAATCATCTTAAAGTAATCTCAACTTACCAATTGGCCCATTCTCCTCCTATACCCCGGATCAGAAAATCCATTAACAGTCCCAACCGATTTCAAAGATTGCAAACTCCTTCTAATACTACTCCGTCTTTCAAACCTCTGCGTTTGGCGATACTTCGACTTACTCCACCAACAAACAGCTACCAATATTAATAATAAAATACAAAAAGCGATCGTACATAATATCGCAATTAACAAAGCATCTCCCTGCCAAACTAACGGCTGGATAAAAACTTTAGGATCGATTTCGCAAATAAACGGGTTCCGTTCGAAACAATCTCCCAATTCGATTGTGTGATAAGCAAATTGAGTGCATTGATTGATCCGATCGATGTGTTGCACCCAAACTTTATCCGAATACAAAAACCATTGTTGTTGTTTTCTTAGGAAATCGTATAAAATGTAATAATTCGTATTTCCGATTAAATAAGGCATCGTTGCGTTATCTTTTTGGCAAAAATCTCTCGCCTCGTAAAAATTCATCGGAGCTCCAATATAAGTGTAACAAGTATCTCCAACTAAATCCCAACCAGGGGGGCATTTCCCGTTTAATATCGTCTTATTATTAAAATGAAAAGGAACATAATCCACTTCGAGTAATCTCGCGTCATCGGAGTAATCTTTGATTCTTCCGGTTACGGCGGGGGTGGTGTTGAATCCCCAAAAGTTGTATCTCGCGTCGATTTTCGTTTTCCACAGTTCCAAAGTGCTAAAAAATGATTTACGTTAGATTATGAATTAAATTAAAATTGTTAGGATTTCTTGTAAAAAGAAGCATATTTGATGACACAAAATAAACAATACTTAACGAAACATGACGAAAAATAAATTGGATAAAAGGGTTGCGTAAGCTATGTCCAGTGCAAAAATCGCTTAAATCTTACCTGTTAAACTCAAATCTGTTTTCATGCACCATGCAACATAGAAAAAATAAGTTTCAATTAGTTCAATAAAAAATGTATCTAGAATTTGGCAAATTTATCTTGGCAGATTATGAGCTAATACGTAATATTATCTTAAAGACTGCCAACTTATTGGCAGCATGAGCTGTTACAGTTCCAAACACGTAATATTATTTTAAAAACTGCCAACTTGTTGGCAGCATGAGCTATTGCAATTCCAAACACAGTACATTATCTTGAAGACTGCCAACTTGTTGGCAGCATGAGCTGTTACAGTTTCAAACACGTAATATTACTTTAAAGACTGCCAACTTGTTGGCAGCATGAGTTGTTACAGTTCCAAATACGTAATATTATCTTAAAGACTGCCAACTTGTTGGCAGCATGAGCTGTTACGGTTCCAAATACGTAATATTACTTTAAGGACTGCCAACTTGTTGGCAGCATGAGCTGTTACAGTTCCAAATACGTAATATTATCTTAAAGACTGCCAACTTCTTGGCAGCATGAGTTGTTACAGTTTCAAAGACGTAATGTTATCTTAAGACTGCCAACTTGTTGGCAGCATGAGTTGTTACAGTTCCAAACACGAAATGTTATCTTAAAGACTGCCAACTTGTTGGCAGCATGAGCTATTGCAATTCCAAACACAGTACATTATCTTGAAGACTGCCAACTTGTTAGCACCATGAGCTGTTCCAGTTCTAAACACGCAATACTACTTTAAAGACTGCCAACTTGTTGGCAGTATGAAATATTGCAATTCCAAACACAGTACATTATCTTGAAGACTGCCAACTTGTTGGCACCATGAGCTGTTCCAGTTCTAAACACGCAATACTACTTTAAAGACTGCCAACTTGTTGGCAGCATGAGTTGTTACAGTGCCAAACACGTAACGTTATCTTAAAGACTGCCAACTTGTTGGCAGTATGAGCTATTGCAATTCCAAACACAGTACATTATCTTGAAGACTGCCAACTTGTTGGCAGCATGAGCTGTTACAGTTCCAAACACGTAATACTACTTTAAAGACTGCCAACTTGTTGGCAACATGAGCTGTTACGGTTCCAAATACGTAATATTACTTTAAGAACTGCCAACTTGTTGGCAGCATGAGTTGTTACAGTTCCAAATACGTAATATTATCTTAAAGACTGCCAACTTCTTGGCAGCATGAGTTGTTACAGTTCCAAACACGTAATGTTATCTTAAAGACTGCCAACTTGTTGGCAGTATGAGTTGTTACAGTTCCAAACACGTAATGTTATCCTAAAGACTGCCAACTTGTTGGCAGCATGAGCTATTGCAATTCCAAACACAGTACATTATCTTGAAGACTGCCAACTTATTGGCAGCATGAGCTGTTACAGTTCCAAACACGTAATACTACTTTAAAGACTGCCAACTTGTTGGCAGCATGAGCTGTTACAGTTCCAAACACGTAATACTACTTTAAAGACTGCCAACTTGTTGGCAGCATGAAATATTGCAATTCCAAACACAGTACATTATCTTGAAGACTGCCAACTTGTTGGCAGCATGAGCTGTTCCAGTTCCAAACACGTAATACTACTTTAAAGACTGCCAACTTGTTGGCAGCATGAGTTGTTACAGTTCCAAACACGTAATGTTATCTTAAAGACTGCCAACTTGTTGGCAGTATGAGCTATTGCAATTGCAAACACAGTACATTATCTTGAACACTGCTAACTTGTTGGTAGCATGAGCTGTTACAGTTCCAAACACGTAATACTATTTTAAAGACTGCCAACTTGTTGGCAGCGTGAAATAATGCAATTCCAAACACAGTACATTATCTTGAAGACTGCCAACTTGTTGGCAGCATGAGCTGTTACAGCTCCAAATACGTAATATTATCTTCAAGACTGCCAATTTGTTAGCAGCATCAGCTATTGTAATTCCAAACACAGTACATTATCTTGAAGACCGCCAACTTGTTGG
This sequence comes from Onthophagus sagittarius, assembly GCA_036711965.1. NCBI lineage: Eukaryota > Metazoa > Arthropoda > Insecta > Coleoptera > Scarabaeidae > Onthophagus > Onthophagus sagittarius. The sequence continues at coordinate 54,349,486 of JASERS010000005.1, forward strand.
CAGCATGAGCTATTGCAATTTCAAACACAGTACATTAGTTTAAAAACTGAGCTGTTATGTCTCCAAACTCTTGTTCATCAAGTTGAAGTCTGCCAACTTGTTGGTGGTATGAGGTATTATGTTTCTAAAGTCCTGCTTATTAATTTAAAGTCTGTTGGCAGCATGAGCTGTTATGTCTCTATTTATCAGCTTGAAGTTTGACAATTTAGAAAAAATTCCATACAGAAAGTTAATTGATATGATATATAATTTGCAACATCCTTTTTAGGTAGATTTTTGGGTAAACCAATCATGAATACATGAAAGATAGTAAAAAAAGTGTTAAAATATATCAAAAATACAAAAAGTCTGTGTTTAACATGATGTGGAACAGTAAGTGTAAGAGTATAAGGAGTATTTCAAATCAATCTGTTTCATTCCATAGTTTATAATTTCCTTAATAATTGCTGATAGTTTTGAGTCGATTCGTTAAAAATTGGATTTTTCGCGATTTTTTAAAAACATCGCAACAAATTCTCTTTCCCAAAGATGAAGACACACTTTGTGTTTAAACATTTTTATCTCACGAACTAAAAGATATTTTCAAAATTAATCTGTTTCATTTCAAAGTTTATAATTTCCTTAATAATTGCTGATAGTTTTGGGTCGATTCGTTAAAAATTGGATTTTTCGCGATTTTTTAAAAACATCGCAACTAATTCTCTTTTCCAAAGATGAAGACACACTTTGTGTTTAAACATTTTTATCTCAGGAACTAAAAAATATTTTCAAAAGTAATCTGTTTCATTTCAAAGCTTATAGTTTCCTTAATAATTGCTGATAGTTTTGGGTCGATTCGTTAAAAATTGGATTTTTCGCGATTTTTTGAAAACATAGCAACAAATTCTCTTTCCCAAAGATGAAGACACCCTTTGTGTTTAAACATTTTTATCTCAGGAACTAAAAGATATTTTCAAAATTAATCTGTTTCATTTCAAAGCTTATAATTTCCTTAATAATTGCTGATAGTTTTGGGTCGATTCGTTAAAAATTGGATATTTCGCGATTTTTTAAAAAAATCGCAACAAATTCTCTTTCCCAAAGATGAAGACACACTTTGTGTTTAAACATTTTTATCTCACGAACTAAAAGATATTTTCAAAATTAATCTGTTTCATTTCAAAGCTTATAATTTCCTTAATAATTGCTGATAGTTTTGGGTCGATTCGTTAAAAATTGGATTTTTCGCGATTTTTTAAAAACATCGCAACAAATTCTCTTTCCCAAAGATGAAGACACACTTTGTGTTTAAACATTTTTATCTCAGGAACTAAAAAATATTTTCAAAAGTAATCTGTTTCATTTCAAAGCTTATAGTTTCCTTAATAATTGCTGATAGTTTTGGGTCGATTCGTTAAAAATTGGATTTTTCGCGATTTTTTGAAAACATCGCAACAAATTCTCTTTCCCAAAGATGAAGACACCCTTTGTGTTTAAACATTTTTATCTCAGGAACTAAAAGATATTTTCAAAATTAATCTGTTTCATTTCAAAGCTTATAATTTCCTTAATAATTGCTGATAGTTTTGGGTCGATTCGTTAAAAATTGGATTTTTCGCGATTTTTTAAAAACATCGCAACAAATTCTCTTTCCCAAAGATGAAGACTCACTGTGTTTAAACATTTTTATCTCAGGAACTAAAAGATATTTTCAAAATCAATCTGTTTCATTTCAAAGATTATAATTTTCTTAATAATTGCTGATAGTTTTGGGTCGATTCGTTAAAAATTGGATTTTTCGCGATTTTTTAAAAACATCGTAACAAATTTTCTTTCCCAAAGATGAAGACACATTTTGTGTTTAAATATTTTTATCTCGCGAACTAAAAGATATTTTCAAAATTAATCTTTTTCATTTCAAAGATTATAATTTCCTTAATAATTGCTGATAGTTTTGGGTCGATTCATTAAAAATTGGATTTTTCGCGATTTTTTAAAAACATCGCAACAAATTCTCTTTCCCAAAGATGAAGACTCACTTTGTGTTTAACATTTTTATATCGCGAATTAAAAGATATTTTCAAAAGTAATCTGTTTCATTTCAATGCTTATAGTTTCCTTAATAATTGCTGATAGTTTTGGGTCGATTCGTTAAAAATTGGATTTTTCGCGATTTTTTGAAAACATCGCAACAAATTTTCTTTCCCAAAGATGAAGACACACTTTGTGTTTTAAACATTTTTATCTCGCGAACTTAAAGATATTTTCAAAATTAATCTTTTTCATTTCAAAGATTATAATTTCCTTAATAATTGCTGATTGTTTTGAACCGATTCGTTAAAAAGCTAGCGCATAAATTGGTTTAATAATTGTTATTAAATAATTATTATTCTACCCAGTCTACTTTATTACTATTTTGATAACTAAGAAACCTAACATATTATTTTATTTGGACGCATTTAACCAAGATAGATTTGCCAAGCTACATTTCTATTTTTTCTATTTCAAAAACTTTCTACTTATTCAAAAAAAAATTGTTAAACAAAATCTACGTTTTTATAATAATTAACTAATAAAATAATATAATAATTAGAATAATACTTACAGTGATTTATTAACTGTGATCATTTCATAATCGTTATCGGGATTGAAGAAAATATTATCAACATAATGTTGACCCGCAGTTCCAGCAACAATCGTTGAGCGACTTTCGCGTAAAACAGCAAAATTACTAAAATATTAACAAATCAATTATCAATTATTAAATTTACCATTATAAGATTATGTACTTACTCATAAAAGCCGTTATGCGTGGTTGTTTGGTAAATCGGCAATCGGACTTTATCGAAACCGGAGACGACCAAATTGTGAAGTCCCACGTTTCTCTTAACGTAATTCCACGTGAAATTAGAAACAACCTGCCTTAACACGATGTTGCTTTCGTAGAGGGCATAATTCCTGGTGAAGTAGTTCCTGTAAATCGTGACTTCCTGATACGGAGACGATTGGCGACCTTCGACATGTAACGCTGGACGGTTTGTGTTGTTCACGAACAGATTATTATGGATGTAACCTTTTAGGGAGGTTGCGGAACCTCTCGAGTCTGCTCTAATTGAGAGGCCACCTTGGTTCGAATCTACTAAGTTATTCTGAAAAAAATAAAATAAATTTAATAAAATGTACGTGTATTAAACAAATAGATTACGTAGTAAAACTTTAAATTTAGTTGAAGTAAATTAAAGGTATTTGGAGCAAAAGTTTAGGTGTTGAGAATTATCGAAAGAAGAGAAGTTAAATATACTGAAAATACGAGAAGGAATTAAAAAATTTTGTATGAAAATGGAACAAGGTAATTTATGAGAATCGCATTTAATAAATTCATATAAAAAAACAATTTGAAAAGATTTGGATATGATGTATGTATGAGCCAAACAAAAAAATACTGTATATTGTTTTAAAGACTGCCAACTTCTTGACAGCATGAGTTATTATATCTCCAATGTCATGTTCATTGCATTGAAATCTGCCAACTTGTTGGCAGCATGCGCTATTTTATCTCCAATATCATGTTTATTAATTTGAAGTCTGCCAACTTGTTGGCAGCATGATTTGTTATGTCTCTAAAGTCCTACTCATCAGTTTGAAGTCTGCCAACTTGTTGGCAGCATGAGCTGTTACGCCTCCAAAATCCTGCTCATTTGTTTAAAGTCTGCCAACTTGTTGGCAGCATAAGCTGTAACGCCTCCAAAATCCTGCCCATCAGTTTGAAGTCTGCCAACTTGTTGGCAGCATGAGCTGTTACGCCTCCAAAATCCTGCTCATCCGTTTAAAGTCTGCCAACTTGTTGGCAGCATGAGCTGTTACGCCTCCAAAATCCTGCTCATCCGTTTAAAGTCTGCCAACTTGTTGGCAACATGAGCTGTTACGCCCCAAAAATCCTGCTCATCCGTTTAAAGTCTGCCAACTTGTTGGCAGCATGAGCTGTTACGCCTCCAAAACCCCGCTCATCAGTTTGAAGTCTGCCAACTTGTTGGCAGCATGAGCTGTTACGCCTCCAAAATCCTACTCATCCGTTTAAAGTATGCCAAGTTGTTGACAGCAAGAGCTCGTACGCCTCCAAAATCCTACTCATCACTTTGAAGTCTACCAACTTGTTGGCAGCATGAGCTGTTACGCCTCCAAAATGCTGTTCATCCGTTTAAAGTCTGCCAACTTGTTGGCAGCATGAGCTGTTACGCCCCCAAAATCCTGCTCATCCGTTTAAAGTCTGCCAACTTGTTGGCAGCATGAGCTGTTACGCCTCCAAAATCCTGCTCATCCCTTTAAAGTCTGCCAACTTGTTGGCAGCATGAGCTGTTACACCTTCAAAATCCTGCTCATCCGTTTAAAGACTGCCAACTTGTTGGCAACATGAGCTGTTACGCCTCCAAAATCCTGCCCATCAGTTTGAAGTCTGCCAACTTGTTGGCAGCATGAGCTGTTACGCCTCCAAAATGCTGTTCATCCGTTTAAAGTCTGCCAACTTGTTGGCAGCATGAGCTGTTACGCCCCCAAAATCCTGCTCATCCGTTTAAAGTCTGCCAACTTGTTGGCAGCATGAGCTGTTACGCCTCCAAAATCCTGCTCATCCCTTTAAAGTCTGCCAACTTGTTGGCAGCATGAGCTGTTACACCTCCAAAATCCTGCTCATCCGTTTAAAGTCTGCCAACTTGTTGGCAGCATGAGCTGTAACGCCTCCAAAATCCTGCCCATCAGTTTGAAGTCTGCCAACTTGTTGGCAGCATGAGCTGTTACGCCTCCAAAATGCTGTTCATCCGTTTAAAGTCTGCCAACTTGTTGGCAGCATGAGCTGTTACGCCTCCAAAATCCTGCTCATCCGTTTAAAGTCTGCCAACTTGTTGGCAGCATGAGCTGTTACGCCTCCAAAATCCTGCTCATCCCTTTAAAGTCTGTCAACTTGTTGGCAGCATGAGCTGTTACACCTCCAAAATCCTGCTCATCCGTTTAAAGACTGCCAACTTGTTGGCAGCATGAGCTGTTACGCCTCCAAAATCCTGCCCATCAGTTTGAAGTCTGCCAACTTGTTGGCAGCATGAGTTAATACATTTTCAACGTCATGCTCATTAATTTTAAGACTGCCAACTTGCTGGCAGCATGAGTTATTAAATATCCAATATCATGTTCATCAGTTTAAAGTCTGCCAACTTGTTGGCAGCATGAACTATTGTATCTCTATGAACTATTGATATGATCTGATACCAAGATCTGAGATCAAGTTTTTATTTAAGCGAATGAAGAGATGATATAGAGGTGGTAAAAATCTGTGATAAAAATTAATCGTACCCAAAAATCTTTGTAATTCCTTTAACATTTTTGGTTTTGGAAATTCCGAAATAAAACTAGATTTAGAATGGTGTCAGGTCTATGGAAGAAACTCCAAATCGTTTTAAATTCCTTATATTCCACAACTTTTGAGTAACTAAAGATATTTTGATGATTAATATCTCAAAGGTATCCTCAATTCATGCCAATTTAATGCCAATATAGCCCGCATTAATCAAATTTCTAGACTATCTCAAATTTGCTACTAAGTACAGGATCAATTTTTTAGAATCAAAACCTACCTTACTATTTGATATCTTTTGCGTGAATAAAGATATTTTCATGATTGATATCTTAAAATAAAGCTTGATGAAGAAGAATTTCGTTTTAAATAAGTAATATTTGTTACAACGTCTAGAATTTTTGAAATATGGGTGCTTTGTTGAACTTGACATTAACAAAATTGACTCGAATTCTTTATATTCCATAACTTTTGATTAAACGAAGATATTTTAATGACTAATATCTCAAAAGAATCCCCAATTTATATCAATTTAAAACCAATATTGTGCACACTAATCAAATTTCTAAAATTTCTCAAATTTGTCTCTAAGTATACGATCAATTTTTTAGATTCAAAACATACCTTCCTCTTTGATATCTTTTGTGTGAATAAAGATATTTTCATGACTGATATCTTAAAATAAAGCCTGATTAGGAACAATTTCACTCTAAATAAGTAGAGTTTATTACAACGTCTAGAATTTTTGAAATATGGGTGTTTAGATGAACTTGAAATTGACAAAGTTGAGTTAAATTCCTTATATATCAAAACTTTTGAATAAATAAAGATATTTTGGTGGTTAATATCTCAAAAGAATCTCCAATCCAAATCAATTTAATACCAATATTGCGCGTATTAATTATATTTCTAGAATTTCTCAAATTTGCTTCTAGGTACAAGATCAATTTTTTAGAATCAAAACCCACCTGCCTATTTGATATCTTATGAGTGAATAAAGATATTTTTATGATAGATATCTTAAAATAAAGCTTGATTAAGCAGAATTTCACTCTAAACTAGTAGACTTCATTACAAAGGCTAGAATTTTTGTAATATGGGTGTTTTGTTGAACTTGAAATTAACAAAATTGACTTAAATTCTTTATATTCCATAACTTTTGATTAAACGAAGATATTTTGGTGGTTAATATCTCAAAAGAATCCCCAATCCAAATCAATTTAATACCAATATTGCGCGTATTAATTATATTTCTAGAATTTCTCAAATTTGCTTCTAGGTACAAGATCAATTTTTTAGAATCAAAACCTACCTTACTATTTGATATCTTTTGTGTGAATAAAGATAATTTCATGATTGATATCTTAAAATAAAGCTTGATTAAGAAGAATTTCACTGTAAATAAGTGGAGTTTATTACAACGTCTAGAATTTTTGAAATATGGGCGTTTAGATGAACTTGAAATTGACAAAATTGACTTAAATTCCTTATATATCAAAATTTTTGAATAAATTAAGATATTTTGATGATTAATATCTCAAATTCATATCAATTGTCTCTTCAGGCTTGATATCATTTCGGACTTGTTGGTGTTTTGATAAAATCATTTTGTACATATAAATTTAAGAAATTTGTTATTATTTTGAATCTTCAATAGCTTAATTATAATATTATATAGCTTGGTGGCGCTTATAGATATAAGATATTGAATAGAATAGTACAATGCATTTCGGTTAATTGGTCCGTCTGTTAATGAGAACTTTCGCTTAATCGGGACAGAACGTATTAGATCGAAAAATTTTATGCATATTTTATTTCGCTATTTAGGCTTAATAATTCGTTTAATTTGTCCAACTTATCTTAATTTTTTATATAAAATTGTGATTATTATATATCGGTTTAAAGAAGATACCATTTTAAAGAATGAATAAGATAAAGAAGTCGTTTACTTACCCTAAAATATAAAGTTTGCGTATTTTGCACATCAACATCAATAGAAGACTTGCACGTCGAAAAATTTCCATACAATTTTTGACAATTTCCCCTAAACTGATTCTTATCAACAGTTATTATCGGATTGACCTCTCCAGCTGAGATATAACTCATCCCACCCTCCCGATTATTCTGAAATATGCTGTTAGTGATGTTATGTTGCACATCCCGATCTACAAATCAATTTCAAATCAATCTAAAACTTAAAATCAAATTAATTTTGTTAAACTTACTAAATCCAATCGCAGAAATCGGCAAAGTCACAACTTCCGCGATAAACCCATGATTCGAAGAAGCCCCATTCGCAAAAAGCTTTATACTAAGACTCGGAAGTTGCGTTTTAAACAATTTTTTTTCAACGTTTGAATCTGTAGTTAATCTCCCAATTATCGTTGAAGTGACGTTGTAGATATCCCCGTTGTATAATTGTATAAAATCGGGGATTCCGTATTTATTCGTTGAGTTAAAGAGGTTGAATTGGAGTAATCTGAATCCGAAGGGTTTGATGTTATAGGCACTTTTAAAAATTTTGACGCAATTAACCGGGTGATTATCGTATTTGTAATAAACCAAAACTCGTTCTTCCACGATTATTTCTTTGGTGGTGTCGCAAATGTCGACTAATCCAAATAAATGATATGGAATATTTAGATCTTTAATCGGGGTGAAACTACTTTCATCTGATTCCCTTCCTTCTCCAGTTACTGATAAAATATTTAATCCAATTCCGAGAGATGTGTTGACTTTATTCGAAATCAAATTCATCGTATTTGAGGGGGAGATCAAATTAATTCCGTGCGAAGCTGAATTTTGGATGTTAACATAACTTATTGATGGGCTTTTAATGATGCTTTGAATCGCGGGGGATTTTTCGTTATGCAAGATCCCAGCTCCGATTATATTAACAAATCTTAAAGTTGATTCTTCAGTTTGCGCGGTTTCGTGGGTGTTGATGTCGTGGATCCGATGTTCATAAAGATGTTGTTCGAATTCTGAGTTAGCGAAACGAATTCCCCCCCAATATTCCAATCCGGGTCGCATATTTCTTTGCCCGCAATAAATAAAAACGAAATTTGAGTTATATTTGCATTCATGTCGATGCCCGTATTGTTGCCCGTTTAATCGAATGGGGCAATCATCGTATCGCGATTCGGTTCCTTTGCATTGTAGAGGTTGGGGCCAAGACCAAATTCTTGATAAAGAATTGCTGTGAAATTCGATTCGAATTCCGTGATCGAAAAAGGCGTTTAAGTGATCAAATCCGAGTTCTCTACAAACAACTTGGGCGTTTCGTTCGGTGAATCTTGGATCGCACATTGGGATCCATTGCAAAGTGGTTTTGTTGAAGTACTCCAAAAATCCTTCGTTGTTGAATTCCGAGTTTAAATGGCAATCTTGTCCTTTGCATAATCTGATTGTACTCCCAATCTCGAAATGTTCTAATTGGCGCTTTTCGATGTTGTGTTGCAAATTTGCGATGTGCCGAAGAGGTTTTAACGTAATCTCGGCTCCTTTGAATCCTTCAGCTTTTAATGTGCCTAAAACTAAGATTCCTACGTTTGGGGCGAATTCCAAAACAACTCCTGGGTTGATCGTTAAAACGGTTTTAGGCATAATTGTAATATCGGAGTTGATAATGTAAGGGGTTTCCCTTAAAGGTATTGTTAAATTTTCTGATAATCTCCCGCCTAAAAAGTCTAAATTGATGGGGGGATCAGATTCGATTGATGTCGAAAAGCTTGATTCGAAATTATTTTGGGTTAAATAAGGTTTGAATTTGGCGATGGCGTGGTTGTTCCAATCGTCGAAGTCGAATATGGTGGTTTTGATGCTTTCTTCGTTATTGGTGCCCCAAAAATTTTCTGAGACGTCGAGGAAGTTGTTGATTTTTGCTGTTTTGATCCCGGCGATTAATTGGTACTCTAAGTTGTTTTCGGAGAATAAATTTCGGTTGATTTTGACTTTTTGGATCCCTTTGAAATTGACGACGCTACTCGGCATATCTCTTTGCTGGAAGACCCCCCTCAACATGGAAAAGTACCGATTTTTCGTTAACTCGTTAAAAACGAATTTCGCGGGGACTTCCCCGATTATCTCGGATTGCGAATCCGTGCTAAAATCGATTATGTACTTCCCGTTATTTGAGTCGATTTTGTTATAATCGATTAAAATTTTTTTCTCCATCCCTCTCATCGATAATAAGGTATTTTTGCAAGTATTCTCTGAGAAGGTGTTTTTTGTGATGTTAACCAAAGCGAAATGGCCGTCGATTATCACGTTGAAATTTGAGTTATACCTCCATGTATTGTTGCTCATATAAACGGAGTGGGTGAAATTTTCGTTGTATTGCCAAACGTACGGGAGATTTATGTGGAACCCCCCTGCGAGGTTTCTTTCGATTGTGTCATCTTGGAGGATGTAATGAAACAAGTTATTTGAGGCCCTCATATCGCGGGAAAAATGATAAATCCCTCCCCCGTTATCGGTTATTAATGAATTATTAATCATAAAAGTAATTTCTGAGATGTTGCTTTTGTGGAGGTCCCAATGGGGGGAGTGGACGAAGATTGCTTCTTTTGAGTTATGGGAGATTTCTGATTGGATGATTTTCAAGCTTTCGTTGGATTTCCTCAAAAAATGGTCCCCCAATTCGTTTAGGTATCTGTTATAATACGAGACGAAAACCCCGAATGTGTTAGATTTAATTTTGCTGTTATTAATAATCGTCGTGGGGATTGGGCCTTTAACTATTTTGTTATAAACGTTTTGAATCGGGGCTCTAATCGCGCTCAATACCATAACGGTCCCCCCTAAAGAATAAACCCCACTTGAGTACTCCAAAATAATCCCTGGGCTGCTCGAGGTCGTCGGGAACACGGTCAAATCTCGCTTTAAACTCCAAACGTCGTTAATTTGATTTAAATCTAATAAAGTATCTCGAATTAAGATGTTTTCGGTACTCCGATTTGCGATTGGGTTTAATAATTGGATCCCTATCACGAATCCGGGGGTGCATCTTATCCTGTATCTCCGAAATACTTCATCTCCGATAACTTGGGAGGTTATCACATATTTAGTTTCGCCTTGTTCTACGTTGATTTGATTCGCGTCGTTGTAATGCGGGATATTAATCGGCTTATAATTAATTTCTGGCTCATTGCTCGTGAACCACCCCGCCAATTCTCTTTGTTGTAACCCCGATAACGCGGGGTTATGCTCGATCCCCACAAAATTTTTTTCAATCAAACTCCCATACACTTTTAACCCAAGCTGTTTAAAACTAATCCCCGCCCCTTTATTATTGATAAACTCGGAATCTCTCACGACATTAACACTATCTTCTGTGTATATATCCGAGTACATGATCCCCAATCCATCGTGGAAATTATCCCTAATTCGGATATTCTCGAAATTGTGTTTAGCAAAATCCATTTGTAACGCAGGTTTAAACGAGTTCGTGGCATAATCTAATAACCCAGATTTTTCGATTGTTATAAATTGCAAATTTGATCGCTCAGCTAAAACTCCGAATCGAACCCCAGCCCAAGATGTTGGGTAACACCTCACCCCAACATCCAAATCGTGAGAGCAAGAATTTTCAAACTCCAATTTCGTCTCAGCCCGACACTTCGTAACATCGACATCAAAATCCTCACATTGCACATTCGATAAGATCACATTCTCGCTTGTTCCTGCAGCTGGGATCTCACTACGCTCCAAATTCCAATCATTCGGGTTTAAAGCTAATCCTAATTGGTTACAAACCAAAGCAGCGTTTTTGATCGTCCACCCATAATTGCAAATAGTCCCCCATTCGTTCTCAATCTTAATTTGTAATCTCCCTTCATATTCGGTTTTTCCCCCTAAGAGTCTGAGAGGTTTTTGGGATTCAATCGCGACTATCTCAGTGTCGTGGTCAAAATCGACTCCTGACTCAGTTTGGATCTCGTATGATGAATTAAAAGATAATTCTTCTTTTAACGTAAATAAAATGCTGTCGGGTTCGACCCCCCTCGCCTCTAATTTCCCCCCAATCATGATTCCGATCGAAGGGGGGAATCTCAAAATAACCCCAGGTTCGATTATTAATTTCCCTCCAGGACGGATGTTAATATCTTTCTCAACGAAATAATCCCCAGCACTCAAAATTTCCTCGCCTTCAATCTCACCTCCAACAACCGAAGAATCTTGAGTTACAAATAAATGCACGTACATTTGGTTATAATAAACTTTATCAGTTAATGGGTTCGAATTATGAAGCAAAAAAGGCACAAAATTAATTCTAGCTAAGCTATATCGATCATTTCGGTGAAAAATCCGGTTAAAAATAATTTGCTCGCGATTCGACCCCAACCAATTAAAAGTGCAATTAATAATCTTGCTTTGATCCTCAACTTGGCTCCCTATTTCATATTTAGATAAAGGATTATCAATAATATTCCTAAACACATCCACATTACTCGACCCAATCACAATCGGAGCAGCAACTCGACTCCTCGGATTCAAAGACGACGAAATAAACGGCTCACTAATATTGTTGTCTTTAACGAAGTTTCTTTTAAATAATAAATATTGATTTTGCGAATATGGGGATAAAGCCAAATTTACGGCGAATCCCCCCGAGTTTTGTAAGAAATAATTTTGAGTCACCAAAAAATTCGTGCTTAAAACATTAAATTCCTCCAAAGGTTTATTTTTAATTAATAAAGCCCCAAATAATCCTTTTTTAAAAGTGTTAAATTCGATCTTCCCATCAATGTTTAAAGCAGGATAAATTTTAACCCCGATTTTTTCGTTCGACACAAAATTATTGTGCCCTATTTGGAGTTTTAATAAAAAATTCGTTTTGATCCAACAAGATAATATTTCAAACGCATCATTTTGGTTTGAAATGAAATCATTTCCTGTTATATTTACGTTAGCTTCCCCGCAAAAATTTCCGTGGAATACTCCTATATCTAAATTTTTTACAAATTCGGAATATTCCACAACTGTTGATTGATTTAAATAAATATACTCAGTTTCTTCAGTTTGATTTAGCCAAATTGCAACTCCATATCCTCCGTTTGAGCTAATCGATGATCTCGAGATATTTCGACTCCCCCCTGTATAAGTGATATTAACCCCATCCCCTTCATTAAAAGAAATCCTACTTTTTGTGATATTAACACCCCCAACTCCGCTTGTAACATGAAATCCGTGCGAATTCTTCGAAATCGTCGACTCATAAATATGCACCATCGATTTCAAATTATCCACCAAAACCCCCCTTCCATTATTTTCAGAAACATCGCATCGACTCACATTTAAATCAAACGTCTTTTTATACCCCGATAATAACCTCATATACATAAACATCTTAGTCCTTTCCTCAGCTTTAAACGTAATATACATCTGATTACTAATACTAGTTACAGATTGAGGACGAGTGTTATTTCTTATACTAAAACTAGTAAGTAATCTCCGATTTATCGAGGATCCATCATAAATCTCGATTAATGCACTGTTATTTCGATCAGTTTCGGCTCTCAAAAAATTTAAAGTAATAACATGTCCATATTTCGTTTGAAAACTTTGCGAGCAAGTTTTCGCCCCTGCAAAAATCGATTGTTGCACGAAAAAATGTACGGGGTAAGTCTGACTTGAAGTTGTAGCCGAAATGCACATATCATCGTATTTATCTTGGCCATCAAATTTTTCATCCGGCCTCTCTTCAGATTGGACATATCTCACCCCATCACCCCCATTCTCACTGATCACGCAATTATCTAATTTGGCCAACCCATAACTTGAATTAACAAAAACTCCGTATCCCCGATTCCTAATTATCCTCGAATTCGTTATTTCAAACCCCCCATCGGGTAATGTTATATTAACCCCGTTATAAGCTGATTCTACAACATCGACTCGATCCATCATTGGGGGGATCCCCAAAACTTCAATCGCACTACTCGCGTTGTGGTATCCCCCATTTCCTGCGTGCTTAATTGTAACGTATTGTAATCGAGATAAAGAATAAGGAACTCGTAATGTGTTATCGACGGATAAGACTTTGTCGGATATTGCGTTTTCGAAGCGGAGACCTCTCCAGTATGGGAGGGGTTGATCGTGACGTGGAAGGCATTGGATGGCTAAATCTGGGTGGTAATCGCAAACTCCTGAGCCCATTTGACGCGAATTCCAGTTGCAGTTGATTATGTTGGATTCGGTTCCGCGACAGCGGGGTTCTTCGTATAATAGGCGAGGTTTTAGTGGCATTTGGCGGTTGAACCAGTTGTAAAAGGAGCCACCTTGAAATCCGAGTTGTCTGCAAGCTGTTTCCATGTCTGATAAAGTCCAACTAAAAAATGAATTAAAAAAATAATATATTAGCATATAATAAGGGTGTATCTATTAACAATACATGAAGAGTATTGAATATGATAATAAAAAAAAATCTTTGATATTTGCGTGTTAACGTTGAATCTTTTTGCTGCCAACCTCAAAAAAATTAAAGTTACTACCAACCATGAGAATAATTGGTACTACATTTGAAATGTCGTCAAAAAATCGTCCATTTTGAAACTTTGTATCGCTTCGCTTGCAAGAAATCTCAGCGCTATAATGAGTATAATATTATTAGAGATTGACCGTCTTATTTCTGAGATTTCAACGAAACGATCTCCTCCTCGTATTGGCTACAAAGTATATAAGTAAACCCCACAAACTTTTGGAGGAGCCACATACTGACCAGTTTCAGAAATCTGACGCAACATCTGTAGTCGAAAAGAAATCTAGTTCCATTTCGATCGTCCAACTGTGGCGCTACCTAGCGACAGGCGGCAGAATTACGTAATTGGTGCCACCTAACGTTAGATGGCAGAACCCATATTTTCGCCATCTCGCAATGGGGGTAGAACCTATGTTATAAACCTTAAGGATCGAACGATGATGATGCCATCTAGGAGCGGGTGGCGGAATAAGCAATACTGATGCAAGTTCTAGAATGGAAGTGATTCTTAAGGATCGACCCAACCGTAACACCGCTTAGCGACAAGCGGTGGAACTAAGTAATACTGAAGAAAGTTCTGGAGCTGAAGTGATCCTTAAAGATCAAAACGATCCACCAACGATGGTGCTCTTTTTAACGCCAAGTGGCGGAACTAAGCAAAAACAGAGTTCTGTACGCTAAACTTATATCACTTTTCATGAGTTGTGGTATTTCGAGGACGATTTCAAATTATAGTTAGCACCACCAGGTGTAAAATTTTTTTTTAATTTAATTTTCGCTGTCATATAAGATTGGGTTGGGTTAGGATGGGCTGAGTTGGGTAGCAAGGTAGTCTGCTGGAAGAGTTAGCGCTTATTTGGTACAAATGATCAAAGGATACCTATCCGAACGATGTATAATAGCGCCAAACGGCATTAAATACAAGGTGACCTGTGGAGTACCGCAGGGCTCCCTACTAGGCCCATTATTATGGAATCTGTTCTACGACAGAATACTTAGACTGGACTGGGAGGAGGGGACAGAACTGTTCGCATACGCGGATGATCTCGCTCTGGTGGTAAAAGCCAAAACCCGGGAACAGTTAGAAGATAAAGCTTCTTACGCCGTACAAAGCATAACATCGGAACTGACGAGTATGGGACTAAAGATAGGGGCACAGAAGACGGAAATAGTGCTTTTGCAAGGAAGACGGTTAGTGAAGTCAATCAAGATAAACGTGGGCACGACTGAAGTCGAAAGTATAAGAACTGTAAAGTACCTTGGAGTCTTTCTGAACAAGAATATGAGTATGACAGATCATGTCATGAATGTTACAAAGAAAGCGGCAATAATGACAAATCTAGTCATGAGACTGATGCCTAGACTGGGAGGTCCTAAGGCAAGAAGCAGGAGGCTAATAGCATCAGCGGTGATATCGGTCATTTTATATGCCGCACCCACTTGGCAGAGATGCCTAAAGTATAAAAGATACAGGGGCCTGCTAACCAGGACGAACAGGAAGATTGCCATAGGGATCGCTTCCGCGTACCGTACGGTATCAGCGGAAGCAATCGAAGTTATAACAGGTTTACCTCCTTTGGACTTGCTTGTGAATGAGAGATGCGAAATATATAAAAAAGGAAAAGAGGGAAAAGAGGAATGCAGGGCGCGTGTGTTGGATGAGTGGCAAACTAGGTGGAATACCAATACCGGGTGGACAAGGATCCTGATTCCCAATTTACAAAAATGGATCACAAGAGGATGGGGGGAAACAGACTACTATCTGTCACAGGCACTCACAGGACACGGAGTGTACGGAGCATATCTGTCGAATCAGAAAAGCCGAAGAGGATTCTTGCTGGTTTTGCGGAGAAACAGACACACCTGAGCACACAATCTTTGAATGTGAAGAGTTCAACGTACAAAGAAGCAGATGTGAAACGAGATGTGGAGTACGAATAACTAAACATAACATGGTGGATCAAATGTTACAGTCCAGCGACAAATGGAGAGAAATACAAGAAATGGTAACATCTATCCTTAAGAGCAAGGAGGATTATGAAAGAGAAAGAGAAAAGAAAAAGAAAGATATGACGCAAAGCGCTGGTACTTCGGACCGGTCGATTATAGGTGGAGGGAGGCGGCTGAGGGGGGGTTGTGCCCCTCCCCTCTTCCAGGAAGATGATCGTGAACGTCGAAAAGAAGAAAGAAACTGGGGGGATGGCTCTCTCCCCTTTTCCAGGTACGTTTTGAGGTAAAGATATTTCAAAAGGTGATAGCAAGGTTTTTGTTTTGTTGGTGTCACGGAGGAGTCGAAAGAGGACGCCAATCGAGGACGACAGGAGAAAGAAGGCGGGGGAGGGGGTTTCGCTCCTTCCCCTCTCCCAGGTACGTTTTGAGGTAAAGATAATTCAAAAGTTAATAGCAAGGTGTTTGTTTTTGTTGGTGTCACGGATGAGTCGAGGGAGGACGCCAATCGAGGACGACAGGAGGAAGAAGGCGGGGGAGAGGGCTCCGCTCTCTCCCCTCTCCCAGGTCGCCGATCAAACCGTCCCGGGGGAAGAGAAGGTAAAGGAAAGGAAGGGTTGGGAGAGGAAGAAGCAAGAAAAGAAGTATAAAAGTAAAAAAAAAAGAAGAACGGAAGTATAGGGAGGATAGAAGAGGATGGTAATTGACACTCCGAAGTAATGCCTTTTTCTGGCGGTTCCGGAGCTGAGGGGGAAGGGTTTTAGTCGGTCGGGTATCCTAAGAAGGCACCCAACCCGACACTATCTGGCCGCCTGACAGCTTAGGCCGGGTGTCTGCTTGCAGATTTCCTAATCCCCTCTCCAAAAAAAAAAGGGTAGCAAGGTAGTAAGAAAGAGAAATGGAAAGAGCTAAGTGCAGAATTAAATGATGACGTATGGGGAAAGGCCTACCAAATAATTGCCAAGAAATTAAAATTGAGAAAGAAGCCAGAAATAGAAAGCTCAATAATCGAAGAACAAGTCAGCATCTTATTTCCAAAGATGGACGAAGTTACTTACGATAAGACATCGTCAAACTCAGAGCAAAACATTCCCTTACTTACAAGAGATGAACTAGAATTATTAGAAGCCGGCAAAATAAAGAGAAAGAAAACCCCTGAACTTGATGGCATCACACCCGAACTACTAAAAATCTTCGTTGAAAAGTACCCCGACAAAATTTTAAACGCATACAATGACTGTCTGGTTAAAGGATGTTTTCCTACCTTTTGGAAAAAAGCAAGGCTGATTCTCATAGAAAAGCCAAAAAAGAAAAGTGACACAAAAATAACTTACCGACCAATTTGTCTTATCGATACTTTCGGGAAGTTATTGAAAGGCTTAATACGGACGAGACTGTAAGAGGAGGCGGAAAAAAAAGACTAGTACACAAGAATATGGCAAATCTACGATTGATACCATAAGGAAAGTACAGGAAATTGTGGAGAGCATTAAGAAGAAGTCATTAACACATCGAGAATTATGTGCAATGGTGTTAGTAGATATAAAAAATGCCTTCAACTCGGCCCCTTGGAGAAAAGTGAGAAGAGCACTGGAAGAAGGAAATGTCAGCCCATATCTAATAGAAATGATAAAAAGCTCCCTGTCAAACAGAAGTGTAAAAGCACCAAATAACAAGACGAACAAGGTCACTTGTGGAGTATCACAGTAATCTCTCTTAGGACCCCTTTTATGGAACCTGTTCTACGACGAAATACTGAGAATGAAGATGGAGCAGGGAGTAACTCTGATTGCTTTCGCTGACGATCTGGCAGTGGTGGTTAGCGCAAAGGATGAAGCATTGAGAGATAAAACAACATACGCACTCCAGAGGATAATCGGAAAGTTAGAGAAGATGGGTCTAAACATAAGATTGAAATGGTACTCCTACAAGGATGTCGTAAAGTGCAGAAGCTAAATATCAATCTGCATAGCTATACCACTATAAGCAGTTCGAGCGAAGTCAAATATCTAGGAGTGGTCCTAAATAAAGATGTAATGATGGTTAAACATGTAATGGAAATTAAAAAGCGCTGAAATATAAAAATATGTTGACTATTAACAGAAAATTAGCCATAGGAATTACATCGGCTTATAGAACAGTACCTTCAGAAAGCGTGGAAGTAATTGTAGGACTGCCACCTATCGATCTCTTAATAAAAGAAAGAAGCGACACATATAGAAGCGGTAGAGAAAGCAAAAGCGCAAATAGAGAATCATTCATGCAACTATGGCAAAAAAGATGGAACCGGAATGCTGGATGGACGAGGAAGCTGATCCCGGAAATATCCGGGATCAGCACGAGATGGCTGAGTAGGAAATGGGGCGAGCCGGATCATTTCTTGACACAGTTCCTAACGGGTCACGGAATTTTTGGAATCTACTTGCACAAAATAAAAAAGGCGGAGTCTGATACGTGCTGGTTCTGCGAAGAGAGGGATAGCGTGGAATATACGATCTTCGACTACAAAACCTTCAATTTGTATAGAGAGAAGGGTGAGAAGAGATGTGGTGAGACCTTAAGCAAAGAGAACATAATTGTCGAAATGCTGGAAAGCGAAGAAAAATGGTCGGCCATCAGAGAGATGATTACTGGGATAATGAAGGAGAAGGAAGAGTACGAGATAGAAATGGAGAGAGTCCGGAAAAGTCATTGGAGTGATAGAGGAAGGAAAGAGGGAGGGGCAGCAGTCAGCCCCTCCTAGATTTCAAAAGGTAATTCCGATCTTTTGTTTCATGTGGTTCTTCTCTTCATTGGTCGAGTCAGTAATTCTGGGGGCAGCAGCAGAGTCTAAAATCTAAAGTTGCGGTTTCTGGACCAAAGTTGGATATAGTCCAAAAATCAAGGCAGTCAAGAAAGGATATAAAGCTGAATAAAAAAAGGGAGAGGCATAAATTTGTCCCTCCAAATCGGGTACGCTATAAAATGTATATATTGCAGAATACTAACCCTGGACTTTTCTTGTTTTATCCCGAATAAGCGTGAGTTTCCAAGATGGAATTTGGGAGAGCCTGGAATTCCTAGGGATCTGCCACGACGAAAAGAAATGTTACTCTGAAGAAATGCCATCCGGCGGTTCCAGAGAAGTGAGGAAAGGGGTTTTTTATTGGGTCGGGGTTTTAACCCAACCCAACCCAACCCAACCCCACACGTTATTTGATAATACACTTGCGGTTACAATTATTTTATAAAAATTAGTTTAACAAAGATAGAAAAAAATCTTGAATGAAAGAATTAATTGACGAATCTAATTATGGTCTTAACAAAAGTGGAATTAAACGTATTCGTACTGTATAATCGTATTGTATAAGTATAGCAAGTGGAATTATGCCAATTGTATATTTTGATGTATATTTTAATAAAACACTTATCTGCCATAGCGGTGTCATCCCAAAATTCTTTCATCAAATCCCAAAATTACCGCGCTGAATTAAAAAATATAGAAAATTCCTTAATTTTTGCTATAAAAGTCAGTCTTATTCTACTTTAGAAGTCTTACTTTTTTTGGCATCCTTACTAACATTCCCTTGGATATGATCATTGAAAGGATTAGAGATGATTGGTGTTTGGTGCTCGTACCCTATGATCAATAAAGACTAGTTCCTCCAGATGATTTCCTTTCTGTTCGACTTTTCAATGTTCTCTTTCAATAATATCTTTCAATAACGAAAATCCTACCACTTTCTACTCAGCTCCTTCCTAGCCATTATTGTGATGAACTACGTCCTTGATAACTACATATCAGTTCCTCTTTTTAAGTTGCTCTTCCTCTATAAATATGTGTGTGAGCTATTGCATTCCACCTTAGTGACCTTTAATGACTTAATTTCTTTGACTCCTTGGTCATACACAACTCTTACCAGTCTATTACTTTAGATTGTCATTGTAATCCAACAAATTCGGGGAATTTTAAAAATTTTCCTTTAAAATGAAGATCAACTGAAGGACATGAAGAACTCATATACGAGATGAAGCCCTAAGTTTAAAAAATCTATGGTTGTTTGCTGTCACTTCCTGGAACGAGTATTACTCTATTTCATTGGTTAATAAGATCTTATTTACTTCCAATGAACCTCTTTTATCCATCCGATGGATATATTGGTATTGGAAACATATTGGTTTCTGCTCCATACTGCTCCAAATTCTGCTCCATAAATCAACGTCCATAAATGGACGTTGAATGTAGTAAACATACTGAGTAAACTATGATTTTTGGTTGTTCTTTCTTTATTTATGTAGAGATGTGAACCATTGGACCATTTCTCATTTACAAATTTCACAAATTATTTAATTATATCATAATTATGTACTATTTCTTTGGAGATTACTAATGGAGAACGTAATTTTAATTTTTTCGAGTTTGGCAGTAAAAAAATTCCACATCAATTATCAATACAAAATTGTCAAAGATTATTTAAATTTAATAAAATAAACAAAAACCAAAAATACATACTTTTTCGAATTAGTACAAACACTCCTCCAAACTCCATAATGTTTCAATTGAACCCTCCCAGCCAAAATACTCGGACCATCAATTAAACGGATATCCGGTGATGAAATCGATCTAGATGACGCATCTTGTGATGTTGTTAATGTAATTCTTTCCTCGTCGGTTCCCTACAACAACAATTTCGTTTAATTGACCCATAATAATCGTAACATGATTCAGATTTTATCGGAAGGATTTCTCCTTTTATAATCATTGTAATGTTAATGTGCGTACGAAGTTATGAAGTGAAATCGGGTGATAAAAATGAGCAATAACGGATCTTTTCTTATTCTTGTATGAAAGAAGCATTGTTTATTTGCGCCAAGGTTGAAATTTGCATTTCTGGTTCACGAGGCGCGTTTATTAAAACGATATCTCGGTTTTATTAAAACGTTGAATAAGATGGATTGAATGTGCGGTTATTATTTTATTGTGATGATTAATTGTTGAAAAATGATTATGTTGGATTAAAGATTTTAATTTCATTAAATAAATTAAATCATCATTTGTAACTTATACTTAATAACTTTTTATTTCAAATCGATATCTCGATTATTTTTTGAGATATTAACATTAAAAATCGTAATATTTATATTTAAAATTAAGGTGAGTTTGTTTGTATTAAATATTAAATAAATTTGCTTTAAATTGCTCATCATTTCGTGATTATATCTCAATTCGTTTTTGAGATACAATTTTTTTAAATTTATGCCTTATTTTTATTACAATCAAACGACGCAGAGTTGGATTTAAAAAATCATAACAACGATGATTATGGGAAATAAGAAATTATTTATGGTGAATTAAATCTTTATTAAGTTTGCTTTAAACTGCTTTTTATTTCAAATCGATATCTCAATTATTTTTTGAGATACTAACATTAAAAATCGTAATATTTATATTTAAAATTATGGTGAGTTTGTTTGAAAAAATCATAACTCAAAAATTTCAAAATTCCAAAAAATGATTTTTAAAACATTAAATATTAAATAAATTTGCTTTAAATTGCTCATCATTTCGTGATTATATCTCAATTCGTTTTTGAGATACAATTTTTTTAAATTTATGCCTCATTTTTATTAAAATCAAACGACGCAGAGTTGGATTTAAAAAATCATAACAACGATGATTATGCGAAATAAGAAATTATTTATGGTGAATTAAATCTTTATTAAGTTTGCTTTAAACTGCTTTTTATTTCAAATCGATATCTCAATTATTTTTTCAGATACTAACATTAAAAATCGAAATATTTATATTTAAAATTATGGTGAGTTTGTTTGAAACAATCATAACTCAAAAATTAGAAAATTCCAAAAAATGATTTTTAAAATATTAAATAATTAATAAATTTGCTTTAAATTGCTCATCATTTCGTGATTATATCTCAATTCGTTTTTGAGATACAATTTTTTTAAATTTATGCCTCATTTTTATTAAAATCAAACGACGCAGAGTTGGATTTAAAAAATCATAACAACGATGATTATGCGAAATAAGAAATTATTTATGGTGAATTAAATCTTTATTAAGTTTGCTTTAAACTGCTTTTTATTTCAAATCGATATCTCAATTATTTTTTCAGATACTAACATTAAAAATCGAAATATTTATATTTAAAATTATGGTGAGTTTGTTTGAAACAATCATAACTCAAAAATTAGAAAATTCCAAAAAATGATTTTTAAAATATTAAATAATTAATAAATTTGCTTTAAATTGCTCATCATTTCGTGATTATATCTCAATTCGTTTTTGAGATACAATTTTTTTAAATTTATGCCTCATTTTTATTAAAATCAAACGACGCAGAGTTGGATTTAAAAAATCATAACAACGATGATTATGCGAAATAAGAAATTATTTATGGTGAATTAAATCTTTATTAAGTTTGCTTTAAACTGCTTTTTATTTCAAATCGATATCTCAATTATTTTTTCAGATACTAACATTAAAAATCGAAATATTTATATTTAAAATTATGGTGAGTTTGTTTGAAACAATCATAACTCAAAAATTAGAAAATTCCAAAAAATGATTTTTAAAATATTAAATAATTAATAAATTTGCTTTAAATTGCTCATCATTTCGTGATTATATCTCAATTCGTTTTTGAGATACAATTTTTTTAAATTTATGCTTCATTTTTATTATAATCAAACGACGCAGAGTTGGATTTAAAAAATCATAACAACGATGATTATGGGAAATGAGAAATTATTTATGGTGAATTAAATCTTTATTAAGTTTTCTTTAATCTGTTTTTTATTTCAAATAGATATCTCAATTATGTTTTGAGATACCAACATTAAAAATCATAATATTTATATTTCAAATTATGGTGAGTTTGTTTGAAAAAATCATAACTCAAAAATTTGAAAATTCTCAAAAGTAATTTTTAAAATATTAAATATTAAATAAATTTGCTTTAAATTGTTCATCATTTCGTGATTATATCTCAATTCGTTTTTGAGATACAATTTTTTTAAATTTATGTCTCATTTTATTACAATCAAACGACGCAGAGTTGGATTTAAAAAATCATAACAACGATAATTATGGGAAATAAGAAATTATTTATGGTGAATTAAATCTTTATTAAGTTTGCTTTAAACTGCTTTTTATTTCAAATCGATATCTCAATTATTTTTTGAGATATCGATTTAAAAATCGTAATATTTATATTTAAAATTATGGTGAGTTTGTTTGAAAAAATCATAACTCAAAAATTTGAAAATTCCAAAAAATGATTTTTAAAGTATTAAATATTAAATAAATTTGCTTTAAATTGTTCATCATTTCGTGATTATATCTCAATTCGTTTTTGAGATACAATTTTTTTAAATTTATGTCTCATTTTTATTACAATCAAACGACGCAGAGTTGGATTTAAAAAATCATAACAACGATGATTATGGGAAATAAGAAATTATTTATGGTGAATTAAATCTTTATTAAGTTTGCTTTAAACTGCTTTTTATTTCAAATCGATATCTCAATTATTTTTTGAGATATCGATTTAAAAATCGTAATATTTATATTTAAAATTATGGTGAGTTTGTTTGAAAAAATCATAACTCAAAAATTTGAAAATTCCAAAAAATGATTTTTAAAGTATTAAATATTAAATAAATTTGCTTTAAATTGTTCATCATTTCGTGATTATATCTCAATTCGTTTTTGAGATACAATTTTTTTAAATTTATGTCTCTTTTTTATTACAATCAAACGACGCAGAGTTGGATTTAAAAAATCATAACAACGATGATTATGGGAAATAAGAAATTATTTAAGGTGAATTAAATCTTTATTAAGTTTGCTTTAAACTGCTTTTTATTTCAAATCGATATCTCAATTATTTTTTTAAATACTAACATTAAAAATTGAAATATTTATATTTAAAATTATGATGAGTTTGTTTGAAAAAATCATATCTCAAAAATTTGAAAATTCCAAAAAACGATTTTTAAAATATTAAATAATTAATAAATTTGCTTTAAATTACTCATCATTTCGTGATTATATCTCAATTCGTTTTTGAGATACAATTTTTTTAAATTTATGCTTCATTTTTATTACAATCAAACGACGCAGAGTTGGATTTAAAAAGTCATAACAACGATGATTATGGGAAATAAGAAATTATTTATGGTGAATTAAATCTTTATTAAGTTTGCTTTAAACTGCTTTTTGTTTCAAATCGATATCTCAATTATCTTTTGAGATACTAACATTAAAAGTCGTAATATTTAAATTTAAAATTATGGTGAGTTTGTTTTAAAAAATCATAACTCAAAAATTTGAAAATTCCAAAAAATGATTTTTAAAATATTAAATAATTAATAAATTTGCTTTAAATTGCTCATCATTTCGTGATTATATCTCAATTCGTTTTTGAGATACAATTTTTTTTAAATTTATGCCTCATTTTTATTACAATCAAACGATGCAGAGTTGGATTTAAAAAATCATAACAACGATGATTATGGGAAATAAGAAATTATTTATGGTGAATTAAATCTTTATTAAGTTTGCTTTAAACTGCTTTTTGTTTCAAATCGATATCTCAATTATTTTTCGAGATACTAACATTAAAAGTCGTAATATTTAAATTTAAAATTATGGTGAGTTTGTTTGTAAAAATCATAACTCAAAAATTTGAAATTTCCAAAAAATGATTTTTAAAATATTAAATAATTAATAAATTTGCTTTAAATTGCTCATCATTTCGTGATTATATCTCAATTCGTTTTTGAGATACAATTTTTTTTAAATTTATGTCTCATTTTTATTACAATCAAACGACGCAGTGTTGTATTTAAAAAATCATAACAACGATGATTATGGGAAATAAGAAATTATTTATGGTGAATTAAATCTTTATTAAGTTTGCTTTAAACTGCTTTTTGTTTCAAATCGATATCTCAATTATTTTTCGAGATACTAACATTAAAAGTCGTAATATTTAAATTTAAAATTATGGTGAGTTTGTTTGTAAAAATCATAACTCAAAAATTTGAAATTTCCAAAAAATGATTTTTAAAATATTAAATAATTAATAAATTTGCTTTAAATTGCTCATCATTTCGTGATTATATCTCAATTCGTTTTTGAGATACAATTTTTTTAAATTTATGTCTCATTTTTATTACAATCAAACGACGCAGAGTTGGATTTAAAAAATCATAACAACGATGATTATGGGAAATAAGAAATTATTTATGGCGAATTAAATCTTTATTAAGTTTGCTTTAAACTGCTTTTTATTTCAAATCGATATCTCAATTATTTTTTGAGATACTAGCATTAGAAATCGTAATATTTATATTTAAAATTATGATGAGTTTGTTTTAAAAAATCATAACTCAAAAATTAGAAAATTCCAAAAAATGATTTTTAAAATATTAAATATTAAATAAATTTGCTTTAAATTGCTCATCATTTCGTGATTATATCTCAATTCGTTTTTGAGATACAATTTTTTTAAATTTATGTCTCATTTTTATTACAATCAAACGACGCAGAGTTGGATTTAAAAAATCATAACAACGATGATTATGGGAAATAAGAAATTATTTATGGCGAATTAAATCTTTATTAAGTTTGCTTTAAACTGCTTTTTGTTTCAAATCGATATCTCAATTATTTTTTGAGATACTAGCATTAGAAATCGTAATATTTATATTTAAAATTATGATGAGTTTGTTTTAAAAAATCATAACTCAAAAATTAGAAAATTCCAAAAAATGATTTTTAAAATATTAAATATTAAATAAATTTGCTTTAAATTGCTCATCATTTCGTGATTATATCTCAATTCGTTTTTGAGATACAATTTTTTTAAATTTATGTCTCATTTTTATTACAATCAAACGACGCAGAGTTGGATTTAAAAAATCATAACAACGATGATTATGGGAAATAAGAAATTATTTATGGTGAATTAAATCTTTATTAAGTTTGCTTTAAACTGCTTTTTATTTCAAATCGATATCTCAATTATGTTTTGAGATACTAACATTAAAAATCGTAATATTTATATTTAAAATTATGATGAGTTTGTTTTAAAAAATCATAACTCAAAAATTTGAAAATTCCAAAAAATGATTTTTAAAATATCAAATATTAAATAAATTTGCTTTAAATTGCTCATCATTTCGTGATTATATCTCAATTCGTTTTTGAGATACAATTTTTTTAAATTTATGCTTCATTTTTATTAAAATCAATCAACGCAGAGTTGTATTTAAAACTTCATAACAACTATGATTATGGGAAATAAGAAATTATTTATGGTGAATTAAATCTTTATTAAGTTTGCTTTAATCTGCTTTTTATTTAAAATTGATATCTCAATTACTATTTGAGATACTCAAACATTAAAATCTATAACGACACTCAATTCCTAGTAATAGCTCCCAATGCCTTTCAGTATATATCACAACCTTACTTTGACTCCGAATGGCTTCCAATTAAGTGATAATCGTTCCTAATTATTATTTGATTCATTATTCAGAAAGCAATCTTGATAATTTAAGCACATACTTTATATGATAAACATTATGATCAATATTTATATCACCAGTTCATTGTTCAGAGTTTATCAGATATTTTCATTCATAAAAGTTCAAGGACAATCTAATCTCTAAGCTGTATCTACAATCTGATTTACATACGACTCCGTTAGATCGCATATTTATGAAATTTCGAATCAAATTGCTTTTTCTTCCATTAAAAATTGAGTCTAGTCATTTCTGAATAAAGCTCATTTTGCCATAATATCCATCGTAGCTCGCTCTTCTATGCAGCTTTTATTCAACAAACGCGGAAGCAAAAGTTAATCAAAAATCAAATTTCCACTTACTCATCATGATTTTGCGTTGTTTAACAAAAAGAAAGATTAAGATGATGATGAAATTGAAATTGAAATGATAATGAAAGTTCATTTCAAAATTTTTGTTTTCTTAACAAAGAAAAGTAAGTTAACAATTTGATCTAAACTAAATGATGACATTCTATTATGATTAGAAAGTAAAATATTTACCATCGCAGGCATTGTATGGTAAATTTAGAAATTTAATATTTGCGAAACAATGAAATTGACGATCTCTTTTGTGTCATAACTTATAGATTAACCAAGTTGGGAAGAAAGGTTAACTTTAAATCCAAAAGTTTCTTTTCCTTCTCACATTGTTTCAATCCTTTAGAATCGTCGTATCTCGAGCAGAAAGAAAACTCATCGAGCTGGAGATAAAAGTTCCAAGTCCCGTTAGATCAAATGTCCCACAAGCAAGGAAGAGAAGGGAACGAACCTTTTGCGATCCACTTTCTTCCTCGACATCAACACGTGGGGCTAGAAGATGGTTGGATTGGACTAGGAAACGTTTCGTTTTGTAGATTTAAACTCGAACCGGGTCAATGGCATTATGCAATCCGCATCCTTTGTGCCTTCTCGTCTAAGCGGTCTAAGCACAACACGAACAAGTTTACCTTCACCAAGGAAAAGAAGGAGGTGGGAGGAATTCTGAAGACATATCTTGTCCTCTCTTCACCTCTATTTTCTTTCTTTCATTTCTCATCTCATCTTTCCCTTTCTTCTTCCTTTTTTCTTTTAGAAGTGAAGAAAAAGAAAGAGTGGTCAAACCAGATCTATTCAGACTTAGGACATTTAAATGCTTTTTGGCGCTACGCAGGATGTTGGTTATTTCCTTCTGGAATTTTGTATTTTTACAATCTTATGAAGAAAAAAAAATATTATTCCGGAAATGATAACGGTTACAACAGTTTATAGTTTTGGTTTCATTTACCGTTAATTTCTTCCTTGCTCTGTTAGAGCTTAAAAGGCTCTTACGTGGTTATTATTTCGGTGTTATCTTTCTTTTTGGATGGTTGCTGTAGCGGAAATTTTTAATAAACACGATAATTTTTACATCATTACAATCTATAAGTCAAGCTTGACAATAAATTTAACTTAAAAAAAATAAATAATATTAAAGATTTTAAGAGCGTTATCGATTATGTGGAAATTCTCATAACCACAATGTTTGAATAAGAACTTTATCAGTTCGTAATTACCACAACAATCCATAACAGGTTGCAATGAGTAATTCGGTGATTATGTACGTGATGACGCAATAAAAAAGTGATTCATTCAGGTTTTTTGAAATGTGATTATTGAGTTGAATGAAATTGCATGAAATTGTAATGAGATAATTGAAGAAAATCGTCATGGCTTCAATAGAGATAAAGGAATGAATTATGGCCTAAATTGGAGATAAAGATGTTTTCTTTTATTTTAAAATAAAGCTCGATTAAGCAGAATTTCACTCTAAACTAGTAGACTTTATTACAATTTCTAGAATATTTGAAATATGGGTGGTTGGATGAACTTGAAATTGACAAAATCGACTTGAATTCTTTATATTCCATAACTTTTGAATAAATAACGATATTTTGGTAGTTAATATTTCAAAAGAATCCCTAATTCAAATCAATTTAAAACCAATATTGCGAGCATTAATCAAATTTCTAGAATTTCTCAAATTTGCTTCTAAGTACAGGATCAATTTTTTAGAATCAAAACCTATCTTTCTTTTGATATCTTTTGAGTGAATAAAGATATTTCCATGACTGATATCTTAAAATAAAGCTTGATTAAGAAGAATTTCACTCTAAACTAGTAGACTTCCTTACAACGACTAGAACTTTAAAAATATAGATGTTTGGATGAACTTGAAATTGATCAAATCGACATAAATACTTTATATTCCGTAACATTTGAATAAATAAAGATATTTTGGTGATTAATATCTCAAAAGAATCCTCAATCTAAATCAATTTAATAACGATATTGCGCGCATTAATCAAATTTCTAGTATTTCTCAAATTTGCTTCTAAGTACAGGATCAATTTTTTGGAATCAAAACCTACCTTCCTATTTGATATCTTTTGAGCTAATAAAGATATCTTTATGATTGATATCTTAAAATAAAGCTCGATTACGCAGAATTTCACTATAGACTAGTAGACTTTATTACAATTTCTAGAATTTTTTAAATGTGGGTGTTTGGATGAACTTGAAATTGACCAAATCGACTTGAATCCTTTATATTTCAAAACTCTTGAATAAATAAAGATATTTTGGTGATTAATATCTCAAAAGAATCCCCAATCTAAATCAATTTAATACCGATATTGCGCTCATTAATCAAATTTCTAGAATTTTTCAAATTTGCTTCTAGGTATAGGATCAATTTTTTAGAATCAAAACCTATCTTCCTATTTGATATTTCTTGAGCGAATAAAGATATCTTTGTGATTGATATCTTAAAATAAAGCTCGATTAAGCAGAATTTCACTCTAAACTAGTAGATTTGATTACAACGTCTAGAATTTTTAGAATATGGATGTTTCGATGAACTTGAAATTGACAATATCGCCTTGAATCTTTTATATTCCATAACTTTTGAATAAATAAACATATCTTGATGATTAATATCTCAAAAGAATTCCCAATCTAAATCAATTTAATACCGATATTGCGCGCATTAATGAATTTTCCAGAATTTCTCAAATTTGCTTCTAGGTACAGGATCAATTTTTTAGAATCAAAACCTACCCTCCTATTCGATATCATTTAAGCGAATAAAGATATTTTTATAATTGGTATCTTAAAATAAAGCTCGAGTAAGCAGAATTTCAATCTAAACTAGCAGACTTTATTACAATTTCTAGAATTTTTGAAATATGGGTGGTTGGATGAACTTGAAATTGACAAAATCGACTTGAATTCCTTATATTCCATAACTTTTGAATAAATAAAGATATTTTGATGATTAATATCTTAAAAGAATCTCCAATTCAAATCAATTTAAAACCGGTATTGAGCGTATTAATCAAATTTCTAAAATTTCTCAAATTTGCTTCTAGGTACAAGATCAATTTTTTAGAATCAAAACATACCCTTCTATTTGATATCTTTTAAGCGAATAAAGATATCTTTATGATTGATATCTTAAAATAAAGCTCGATTAAGCAGAATTTCACCCTAAACAAGCAGACTTTATTACAATTTCTAGAATTTTTGAAATATGGGTGGTTGGATGAACTTGAAATTGACAAAATCGACTTGAATTCTTTATATTCCATAACTTTTGAATAAATAAAGTTATATTGATGATTAATATCTTAAAAGAATCTCCAATTCAAATCAATTTAAAATCGGTATTGAGCGTATTAATCAAATTTCTAGAATTTCTCAAATTTGCTTCTAGGTATAGGATCAATTTTTTAGAATCAAAACCTACCCTCCTATTTGATATCTTTTAAGTGAATAAAGATATCTTTATGATTGATATCTTAAAATAAAGCTCGATTAAGCAGAATTTCACCCTAAACTAGCAGACTTTATTACAATTTCTAGAATTTTTGAAATATGGGTGGTTGGATGAACTTGAAATTGACAAAATCGACTTGAATTCTTTATACTCCATAACTTTTGAATAAATAAAGATATTTTGATGCTTAATATCTTAAAAGAATCTCCAATTCAAATCAATTTAAAACCGGTATTGAGCGTATTAATCAAATTTCTAGAATTTCTCAAATTTGCTTCTAGGTACAGGATCAATTTTTTAGAATCAAGACCTACCCTCCTATTTGATATCTTTTAAGCGAATAAAGATATCTTTATGATTGATATCTTAAAATAAAGCTCGATTAAGCAGAATTTCACCCTAAACTAGTAGACTTTATTACAATTTCTAGAATTTTGGAAATATGGGTGGTTTAAGGATTTTGAAATTGACAAACTCGAGTTGAATTGTTTATATCCTATAACTTTTGAATAAATAAAGATATTTTGGTGGTTAATATCTTAAAAGAATCTCCAATTCAAATCAATTTAAAATCGGTATTGAGCGTATTAATCAAATTTCTAGAATTTCTCAAATTTGCTTCTAGGTATAGGATCAATTTTTTAGAATCAAAACCTACCCTCCTATTTGATATCTTTTAAGCGAATAAAGATATCTTTATGATTGATATCTTAAAATAAAGCTCGATTAAGCAGAATTTCACCCTAAACTAGCAGACTTTATTACAATTTCTAGAATTTTTGAAATATGGGTGGTTGGATGAACTTGAAATTGACAAAATCGACTTGAATTCTTTATATTCCATAACTTTTGAATAAATAAAGATATATTGATGATTAATATCTTAAAAGAATCTCCAATTCAAATCAATTTAAAATCGGTATTGAGCGTATTAATCAAATTTCTAGAATTTCTCAAATTTGCTTCTAGGTACAGGATCAATTTTTTAGAATCAAGACCTACCCTCCTATTTGATATTTTTTAAGCGAATAAAGATATCTTTATGATTGATATCTTAAAATAAAGCTCGATTAAGCAGAATTTCACCCTAAACTAGTAGACTTTATTACAATTTCTAGAATTTTGGAAATATGGGTGGTTTAAGGATTTTGAAATTGACAAACTCGAGTTGAATTGTTTATATCCTATAACTTTTGAATAAATAAAGATATTTTGGTGGTTAATATCTTAAAAGAATCTCCAATTCAAATCAATTTAAAATCGGTATTGAGCGTATTAATCAAATTTCTAGAATTTCTCAAATTTGCTTCTAGGTATAGGATCAATTTTTTAGAATCAAAACCTACCCTCCTATTTGATATCTTTTAAGCGAATAAAGATATCTTTATGATTGATATCTTAAAATAAAGCTCGATTAAGCAGAATTTCACCCTAAACTAGCAGACTTTATTACAATTTCTAGAATTTTTGAAATATGGGTGGTTGGATGAACTTGAAATTGACAAAATCGACTTGAATTCTTTATATTCCATAACTTTTGAATAAATAAAGATATATTGATGATTAATATCTTAAAAGAATCTCCAATTCAAATCAATTTAAAATCGGTATTGAGCGTATTAATCAAATTTCTAGAATTTCTCAAATTTGCTTCTAGGTACAGGATCAATTTTTTAGAATCAAGACCTACCCTCCTATTTGATATTTTTTAAGCGAATAAAGATATCTTTATGATTGATATCTTAAAATAAAGCTCGATTAAGCAGAATTTCACCCTAAACTAGTAGACTTTATTACAATTTCTAGAATTTTGGAAATATGGGTGGTTTAAGGATTTTGAAATTGACAAACTCGAGTTGAATTGTTTATATCCTATAACTTTTGAATAAATAAAGATATTTTGGTGGTTAATATCTTAAAAGAATCTCCAATTCAAATCAATTTAAAACCGGTATTGAGCGTATTAATCAAATTTCTAGAATTTCTCAAATTTGCTTCTAGGTACAGGATCAATTTTTTAGAATCAAAACCTACCCTCCTATTTGATATCTTTTAAGCGAATAAAGATATCTTTATGATTGATATCTTAAAATAAAGCTCGATTAAGCAGAATTTCACCCTAAACTAGCAGACTTTATTACAATTTCTAGAATTTTTGAAATATGGGTGGTTGGATGAACTTGAAATTGACAAAATCGACTTGAATTCTTTATATTCCATAACTTTTGAATAAATAAAGATATATTGATGATTAATATCTTAAAAGAATCTCCAATTCAAATCAATTTAAAATCGGTATTGAGCGTATTAATCAAATTTCTAGAATTTCTCAAATTTGCTTCTAGGTACAGGATCAATTTTTTAGAATCAAGACCTACCCTCCTATTTGATATTTTTTAAGCGAATAAAGATATCTTTATGATTGATATCTTAAAATAAAGCTCGATTAAGCAGAATTTCACCCTAAACTAGTAGACTTTATTACAATTTCTAGAATTTTGGAAATATGGGTGGTTTAAGGATTTTGAAATTGACAAACTCGAGTTGAATTGTTTATATCCTATAACTTTTGAATAAATAAAGATATTTTGGTGGTTAATATCTTAAAAGAATCTCCAATTCAAATCAATTTAAAACCGGTATTGAGCGTATTAATCAAATTTCTAGAATTTCTCAAATTTGCTTCTAGGTACAGGATCAATTTTTTAGAATCAAAACCTACCCTCCTATTTGATATCTTTTAAGCGAATAAAGATATCTTTATGATTGATATCTTAAAATAAAGCTCGATTAAGCAGAATTTCACCCTAAACTAGCAGACTTTATTACAATTTCTAGAATTTTTGAAATATGGGTGGTTGGATGAACTTGAAATTGACAAAATCGACTTGAATTCTTTATATTCCATAACTTTTGAATAAATAAAGATATATTGATGATTAATATCTTAAAAGAATCTCCAATTCAAATCAATTTAAAATCGGTATTGAGCGTATTAATCAAATTTCTAGAATTTCTCAAATTTGCTTCTAGGTATAGGATCAATTTTTTAGAATCAAAACCTACCCTCCTATTTGATATCTTTTAAGCGAATAAAGATATCTTTATGATTGATATCTTAAAATAAAGCTCGATTAAGCAGAATTTCACCCTAAACTAGCAGACTTTATTACAATTTCTAGAATTTTTGAAATATGGGTGGTTGGATGAACTTGAAATTGACAAAATCGACTTGAATTCTTTATATTCCATAACTTTTGAATAAATAAAGATATATTGATGATTAATATCTTAAAAGAATCTCCAATTCAAATCAATTTAAAATCGGTATTGAGCGTATTAATCAAATTTCTAGAATTTCTCAAATTTGCTTCTAGGTACAGGATCAATTTTTTAGAATCAAGACCTACCCTCCTATTTGATATTTTTTAAGCGAATAAAGATATCTTTATGATTGATATCTTAAAATAAAGCTCGATTAAGCAGAATTTCACCCTAAACTAGTAGACTTTATTACAATTTCTAGAATTTTGGAAATATGGGTGGTTTAAGGATTTTGAAATTGACAAACTCGAGTTGAATTGTTTATATCCTATAACTTTTGAATAAATAAAGATATTTTGGTGGTTAATATCTTAAAAGAATCTCCAATTCAAATCAATTTAAAACCGGTATTGAGCGTATTAATCAAATTTCTAGAATTTCTCAAATTTGCTTCTAGGTACAGGATCAATTTTTTAGAATCAAAACCTACCCTCCTATTTGATATCTTTTAAGCGAATAAAGATATCTTTATGATTGATATCTTAAAATAAAGCTCGATTAAGCAGAATTTCACCCTAAACTAGCAGACTTTATTACAATTTCTAGAATTTTTGAAATATGGGTGGTTGGATGAACTTGAAATTGACAAAATCGACTTGAATTCTTTATATTCCATAACTTTTGAATAAATAAAGATATATTGATGATTAATATCTTAAAAGAATCTCCAATTCAAATCAATTTAAAATCGGTATTGAGCGTATTAATCAAATTTCTAGAATTTCTCAAATTTGCTTCTAGGTACAGGATCAATTTTTTAGAATCAAGACCTACCCTCCTATTTGATATTTTTTAAGCGAATAAAGATATCTTTATGATTGATATCTTAAAATAAAGCTCGATTAAGCAGAATTTCACCCTAAACTAGTAGACTTTATTACAATTTCTAGAATTTTGGAAATATGGGTGGTTTAAGGATTTTGAAATTGACAAACTCGAGTTGAATTGTTTATATCCTATAACTTTTGAATAAATAAAGATATTTTGGTGGTTAATATCTTAAAAGAATCTCCAATTCAAATCAATTTAAAACCGGTATTGAGCGTATTAATCAAATTTCTAGAATTTCTCAAATTTGCTTCTAGGTACAGGATCAATTTTTTAGAATCAAAACCTACCCTCCTATTTGATATCTTTTAAGCGAATAAAGATATCTTTATGATTGATATCTTAAAATAAAGCTCGATTAAGCAGAATTTCACCCTAAACTAGCAGACTTTATTACAATTTCTAGAATTTTTGAAATATGGGTGGTTGGATGAACTTGAAATTGACAAAATCGACTTGAATTCTTTATATTCCATAACTTTTGAATAAATAAAGATATATTGATGATTAATATCTTAAAAGAATCTCCAATTCAAATCAATTTAAAACCGGTATTGAGCGTATTAATCAAATTTCTAGAATTTCTCAAATTTGCTTCTAGGTACAGGATCAATTTTTTAAAATCAAAACCTACCCTCCTATTTGATATCTTTTAAGCGAATAAAGATATCTTTATGATTGATATCTTAAAATAAAGCTCGATTAAGCAGAATTTCACCCTAAACAAGCAGACTTTATTACAATTTCTAGAATTTTTGAAATATGGGTGGTTGGATGAACTTGAAATTGACAAAATCGACTTGAATTCTTTATATTCCATAACTTTTGAATAAATAAAGTTATATTGATGATTAATATCTTAAAAGAATCTCCAATTCAAATCAATTTAAAACCGGTATTGAGCGTATTAATCAAATTTCTAGAATTTCTCAAATTTGCTTCTAGGTACAGGATCAATTTTTTAGAATCAAAACCTACCCTCCTATTTGATATCTTTTAAGCGAATAAAGATATCTTTATGATTGATATCTTAAAATAAAGCTCGATTAAGCAGAATTTCACCCTAAACTAGCAGACTTTATTACAATTTCTAGAATTTTTGAAATATGGGTGGTTTAAGGATTTTGAAATTGACAAACTCGAGTTGAATTGTTTATATCCTATAACTTTTGAATAAATAAAGATATTTTGGTGGTTAATATCTTAAAAGAATCTCCAATTCAAATCAATTTAAAACCGGTATTGAGCGTATTAATCAAATTTCTAGAATTTCTCAAATTTGCTTCTAGGTACAGGATCAATTTTTTAGAATCAAGACCTACCCTCCTATTTGATATCTTTTAAGCGAATAAAGATATCTTTATGATTGATATCTTAAAATAAAGCTCGATTAAGCAGAATTTCACCCTAAACTAGCAGACTTTATTACAATTTCTAGAATTTTTGAAATATGGGTGGTTGGATGAACTTGAAATTGACAAAATCGACTTGAATTCTTTATATTCCATAACTTTTGAATAAATAAAGATATATTGATGATTAATATCTTAAAAGAATCTCCAATTCAAATCAATTTAAAACCGGTATTGAGCGTATTAATCAAATTTCTAGAATTTCTCAAATTTGCTTCTAGGTACAGGATCAATTTTTTAGAATCAAGACCTACCCTCCTATTTGATATCTTTTAAGCGAATAAAGATATC
Source organism: Onthophagus sagittarius (assembly GCA_036711965.1). Lineage (NCBI taxonomy): Eukaryota > Metazoa > Arthropoda > Insecta > Coleoptera > Scarabaeidae > Onthophagus > Onthophagus sagittarius. The sequence continues at coordinate 54,385,457 of JASERS010000005.1, forward strand.
TTTATGATTGATATCTTAAAATAAAGCTCGATTAAGCAGAATTTCACCCTAAACTAGCAGACTTTATTACAATTTCTAGAATTTTTGAAATATGGGTGGTTGGATGAACTTGAAATTGACAAAATCGACTTGAATTCTTTATATTCCATAACTTTTGAATAAATAAAGATATATTGATGATTAATATCTTAAAAGAATCTCCAATTCAAATCAATTTAAAACCGGTATTGAGCGTATTAATCAAATTTCTAGAATTTCTCAAATTTGCTTCTAGGTACAGGATCAATTTTTTAGAATCAAGACCTACCCTCCTATTTGATATCTTTTAAGCGAATAAAGATATCTTTATGATTGATATCTTAAAATAAAGCTCGATTAAGCAGAATTTCACCCTAAACTAGCAGACTTTATTACAATTTCTAGAATTTTTGAAATATGGGTGGTTGGATGAACTTGAAATTGACAAAATCGACTTGAATTCTTTATATTCCATAACTTTTGAATAAATAAAGATATATTGATGATTAATATCTTAAAAGAATCTCCAATTCAAATCAATTTAAAATCGGTATTGAGCGTATTAATCAAATTTCTAGAATTTCTCAAATTTGCTTCTAGGTATAGGATCAATTTTTTAGAATCAAAACCTACCCTCCTATTTGATATCTTTTAAGTGAATAAAGATATCTTTATGATTGATATCTTAAAATAAAGCTCGATTAAGCAGAATTTCACCCTAAACTAGCAGACTTTATTACAATTTCTAGAATTTTTGAAATATGGGTGGTTGGATGAACTTGAAATTGACAAAATCGACTTGAATTCTTTATATTCCATAACTTTTGAATAAATAAAGATATTTTGATGCTTAATATCTTAAAAGAATCTCCAATTCAAATCAATTTAAAACCGGTATTGAGCGTATTAATCAAATTTCTAGAATTTCTCAAATTTGCTTCTAGGTACAGGATCAATTTTTTAGAATCAAGACCTACCCTCCTATTTGATATCTTTTAAGCGAATAAAGATATCTTTATGATTGATATCTTAAAATAAAGCTCGATTAAGCAGAATTTCACCCTAAACTAGCAGACTTTATTACAATTTCTAGAATTTTTGAAATATGGGTGGTTGGATGGACTTGAAATTGACAAAATCGACTTGAATTCTTTATATTCCATAACTTTTGAATAAATAAAGATATATTGATGATTAATATCTTAAAAGAATCTCCAATTCAAATCAATTTAAAATCGGTATTGAGCGTATTAATCAAATTTCTAGAATTTCTCAAATTTGCTTCTAGGTACAGGATCAATTTTTTAGAATCAAGACCTACCCTCCTATTTGATATCTTTTAAGCGAATAAAGATATCTTTATGATTGATATCTTAAAATAAAGCTCGATTAAGCAGAATTTCACCCTAAACTAGCAGACTTTATTACAATTTCTAGAATTTTTGAAATATGGGTGGTTGGATGAACTTGAAATTGACAAAATCGACTTGAATTCTTTATATTCCATAACTTTTGAATAAATAAAGATATATTGATGATTAATATCTTAAAAGAATCTCCAATTCAAATCAATTTAAAATCGGTATTGAGCGTATTAATCAAATTTCTAGAATTTCTCAAATTTGCTTCTAGGTACAGGATCAATTTTTTAGAATCAAGACCTACCCTCCTATTTGATATCTTTTAAGCGAATAAAGATATCTTTATGATTGATATCTTAAAATAAAGCTCGATTAAGCAGAATTTCACCCTAAACTAGCAGACTTTATTACAATTTCTAGAATTTTTGAAATATGGGTGGTTGGATGAACTTGAAATTGACAAAATCGACTTGAATTCTTTATATTCCATAACTTTTGAATAAATAAAGATATTTTGATGCTTAATATCTTAAAAGAATCTCCAATTCAAATCAATTTAAAACCGGTATTGAGCGTATTAATCAAATTTCTAGAATTTCTCAAATTTGCTTCTAGGTACAGGATCAATTTTTTAGAATCAAGACCTACCCTCCTATTTGATATCTTTTAAGCGAATAAAGATATCTTTATGATTGATATCTTAAAATAAAGCTCGATTAAGCAGAATTTCACCCTAAACTAGCAGACTTTATTACAATTTCTAGAATTTTTGAAATATGGGTGGTTGGATGAACTTGAAATTGACAAAATCGACTTGAATTCTTTATATTCCATAACTTTTGAATAAATAAAGATATATTGATGATTAATATCTTAAAAGAATCTCCAATTCAAATCAATTTAAAATCGGTATTGAGCGTATTAATCAAATTTCTAGAATTTCTCAAATTTGCTTCTAGGTACAGGATCAATTTTTTAGAATCAAGACCTACCCTCCTATTTGATATTTTTTAAGCGAATAAAGATATCTTTATGATTGATATCTTAAAATAAAGCTCGATTAAGCAGAATTTCACCCTAAACTAGTAGACTTTATTACAATTTCTAGAATTTTGGAAATATGGGTGGTTTAAGGATTTTGAAATTGACAAACTCGAGTTGAATTGTTTATATCCTATAACTTTTGAATAAATAAAGATATTTTGGTGGTTAATATCTTAAAAGAATCTCCAATTCAAATCAATTTAAAACCGGTATTGAGCGTATTAATCAAATTTCTAGAATTTCTCAAATTTGCTTCTAGGTACAGGATCAATTTTTTAGAATCAAAACCTACCCTCCTATTTGATATCTTTTAAGCGAATAAAGATATCTTTATGATTGATATCTTAAAATAAAGCTCGATTAAGCAGAATTTCACCCTAAACTAGCAGACTTTATTACAATTTCTAGAATTTTTGAAATATGGGTGGTTGGATGAACTTGAAATTGACAAAATCGACTTGAATCCTTTATATTCCATAACTTTTGAATAAATAAAGATATTTTGATGATTAATATCTTAAAAGAATCTCCAATTCAAATCAATTTAAAACCAGTATTGTGCGCATTAATCAAATTTCTAAAATTTCTCATATTTGCTTCTAAATACCGGATCCATTTGTTACAATCAAAACCTATCTTTTCTTTGATATCTTCTTAGCAAATAAAGATATATCCATGATTGATATCTTAAAATAAAGCTAGATTAAATAGAATTTCACACTAAAATTGCAGATTTCATTATAACGTCTAAAATTTTTGAAATATGGGTGTTATTTATATTTGTTATTTTTATTCGTGTCACAATTTATTACAAACAACCTTAAATTATCCTTTTTTGGCTTAGTGTATGTGATAACTGGAAAAAGCTTTACACAAAGATAAATTAAAGTCGTAAAAATAATTAAAATCGTTTCCTGTTTCTTAAAAGGAAATCAATCATTCCTTATACATTTGAACCTTCAACAATGTATAATTCACCTCTAATAATACCATTTAAGATTGTTTGCTATTTATAGAGGAATTCGTAATTTGTTCTTCTGGGTATTGAATAAATATAAATGCTTATAATGCGTTCTTGTTGCAAGAAATAATTATCATAACGTTATTTAGAGCGATATGGTCGTTTAAGCTATGTTCCGGTTCAATAATTCGAATAAAAGCTGGATTCAGATATTGTGAATAACACAATAAAGTCTTTTCTTTCTTTGTGGAGATGTTGGTGACCTCTTTAAAATTTATTAGGAAAAAGGTTTGTTTGTTGCTATAAAATTGTATAAGTTAATAATAAAATAATGAAATGATTTTTAATGAATTGGTTTTTATACTAAATTAAAGCTTAAATTGAACGAAATTTAGTAATTATTAAACCACAAACGATCATTTATTTTTACAGTTAACAAAATTGATTTATATATAATTAAAATTTCGTTACAACTAATTTTACAATGAGTGACGAAATGATTTTTAACGATTTTGCAAAATAATGCAAGAAACTGTTTCATAAAGGAAATGTTACAGATTTAATAACGTTTCGTTACATACTTTTCTTTATATATCTTTCTGTAATAAATCGTTGCGTATTATCTTTATTCAACTCCCATAGCGGAAAAAAATTATTCCCTGCAATATCAAGCTTTTTCGTTTTATCTCATTAACATATTGAATATGATAGTATACCATCAACACCAGATGGAATCGAAGAGTTTAATGGCTTAAATTTAGTGATTGATACAAAAAAGTTATCTAGATTTAGAGATCTAAACAATCGAATAAACTTTTATGATTTAGAAACAAAGTTTCTAAAAATTATTTAACCCAAATTTCATATTTCTTTTTTCTTCTAAATAACATTGTAGTGTTGTAACAGTTATATCGAAACGCGATAAGATCGCTTATTACATCTTCTGCAACTTTTGCGAGTATAGATAACAATCAAAGAAATCGTTTCATCACACAGAAATGTTATTTAATAGATACTCTATAATTGTAACAAAAAAATAAATTGAAATGTTTTCACTTTTCTTAGATAGCACTCTATGTCACTTAGATTACTGTTGTTTTTGATAATCAAGCAGATAAGATTAAGAAAAAGATAGGAAAGGATTAATACAACAAATAATAAACGTATAAGGAAATAGACGTAATAAATAAAAAATGATAAAAAGGCATTGGAAGATTTGAAAAAGATGAAGTAATGAACCATGAGCAGTTATTTAAAAAAAAATAATGAAGGAAGATATTAAAGAAGACTTAAAGGAAAGAAAAGCTATGGTTTGTGATTTGATAATGTAGAAAAGAGTGATTCCAAAACATCGAATTCGACCCGGATTTAATAAAAGCAATTAAATTGAAAAATTTCTTCATAATGTTAGTAATATTATCGTTATTATGTGAAATGAGATTTCATATACCTTTCTATTTCATTGTTGAAATTACAAATTTAATTAATTTTGTTACAAAATTTCTTAATTAGCACTTGGATATGTAAGTGCCAATTTCTTAACTCTAACTCTGCCTCGTTTAATTGTAACAAGAATGAAACATAAATTTAAAAAAATTGTATCTCATAAACGAATTGAGATATAATCACGAAATTATGAACAATTTAAAGCAAATTTATTTAATATTTAATATTTTAAATATCATTTTTTAGAATCTTCAAATTTTTGAGTTATGATTTTTTCAAACAAACTCACCATAATTTTAAATATAAATAATACGATTTCTAATGTTAGTATCTCAATAAATAATTGAGATATCGATTTGAAATAAAAAGCAGTTTAAAGCAAACTTAATATAGATTTAATTCACCATAAATAATTTCTTATTTCCCATAATCATCGTTGTTATGATTTTTTAAATCCAACTCTGCGCCGTTTGATTGTAATAAAAATGAGACATAAATTTAAAAAAATTGTATCTCAAAAACGAATTGAGATATAATCACGAAATTATGAACAATTTAAAGCAAATTTATTTAATATTTAATATTTTAAATATCATTTTTTAGAATCTTCAAATTTTTGAGTTATGATTTTTTCAAACAAACTCACCATAATTTTAAATATAAATATTACGATTTTTAATGTTAGTATCTCAAAAAATAATTGAGATATCGATTTGAAATAAAAAGCAGTTTAAAACAAACTTAATAAAGATTTAATTCACCATAAATAATTTCTTATTTCCCATAATCATCGTTGTTATGATTTTTTAAATCCAACTTTGCGTCGTTTGATTGTAATAAAAATGAGGCATAAATTTAAAAAAATTGTATCTCAAAAACGAATTGAGATATAATCACGAAATGATGAACAATTTAAAGCAAATTTATTTAATATTTTAAAAATCATTTTTTAGAATCTTCAAATTTTTGATTTATGATTTTTTAAAACAAACTTTCCATAATTTTAAATATAAATATTACGATTTTTAATGTTAGTATCTCAAAAAATAATTGAGATATCGATTTGATATAAGAAGCGGTTTAAAGCAAACTTAATAATGATTTAATTCAGCATAAATAATTTCTTATTTCCCATAATCATCGTTGTTATAATTTTTTAAATCCAACTCTGCGTCGTTTGATTGTAATAAAAATGAGGCATAAATTTAAAAAAATGTATCTCAAAAACGAATTGAGATATAATCACGAAGTGATAAGCAATTAAAAGCAAATTTATTTAATATTTAATATTTTAAATATCATTTTTTAGAATCTTCAAATTTTTGAGTTATGATTTTTTAAAACAAACTCACCATAATTTTAAATATAAATATTACGATTTTTAATGTTAGTATCTCAAAAAATAATTGAGATATCGATTTGAAATAAAAAGCGGTTTAAAGCAAACTTAATAAAGATTTAATTTACCATAAATAATTTCTTATTTCCCATAATCATCGTTGTTATGATTTTTTTAATCCAACTCTGCGTCGTTTGTTTGTAATAAAAATGAAACATAAATTTAAAAAAATTGTATCTCAAAAACGGATTGAGATATAATCACGAAATGGTGAACAATTTAAAGCAAATTTATTTAATATTTGATATTTTAAAAATCGTTTTTTGGAATTTTCAAATTTTTGAGTTATGATTTTTTTAAACCAAACTCGTCATAATTTTAAATATAAATACTACGATTTTTAATGTTAGTATCTCAAGAAATAATTGAGATGTCGATTTGAAATAAAAAGCTGTTTAAAGCAAACTTAATAAAGACTTAATTCCCCATAAATAATTTCTTATTTCCCATAATCATCGTTGTTATGATTTTTTAAATCCAACTCTGCGTCGTTTGATTGTAATAAAAATGAAACGTAAATTAAAAAAAATTGAATCTCAAAAACGAATTGAGATATAATCACGAAATGATAAACAATTCAAAGCAAATTTATTTAATATTTAATATTTTAAAAATCATTTTTTGGAAATTTCAAATTTTTAAGTTATGATTTTTTTAAAACAAACTCACCATAATTTTAAATATAAATATTACGATTTTCAATGTTAGTATCTCAAAAAATAATTGAGATATCGATTTGAAATAAAAAGCAGTTTAAAGCAAACTTAATAAAGATTTAATTCGCCATAAATAATTTCTTATTTCAAATAATCATCGTTGTTATGATTTTTTAAATTCAACTCTGCGTCGTTTGATTGTAATAAAAATGAAACATAAATTTAAAAAAATTGTATGTCAAAAACGAATTGAGATATAATCACGAAATGATGAACAATTTAAAGCAAATTTATTTAATATTTAATATTTTAAAAACCATTTGGTGGAATTTTCAAAATTTTTGAGTTATGATTTTATTAAAACAAACTCACCATAATTTTAAATATAATTATTACGACTTTTAATGTTAATATCTCAAAAAATAATTGAGATATCGATTTGAAATAGAAAGCAGTTTAAAACAAACTTACTAAAGATTTAATTCACCATAAATAATTTCTTATTTCCCATAATCATCTTTGTTATGATTTTTTAAATCCAACTCTGTGTCGTTTGTTTGTAATAAAAATGAAACATAAATTTAAAAAAATTGTATCTCAAAAACGAATTGAGATATAATCACGAAATGATGAACAATTTAAAGCAAATTTATTTAATATTTTAAAAATCATTTTTTAGAATCTTCAAATTTTTGAGTTATGATTTTTTAAAACAAACTCATCATAATTTTAAATATAATTATTACGATTTTTAATGTTAGTATCTCAAAAAATAATTGAGATATTGATTTGAAATAAAAAGCAGATTATAGCAAACTTAATAAAGATTTAATTCAGCATAAATAATTTCTTATTTCCCATAATCATCGTTGTTATGACTTTTTAAATCCAACTCTGCGTCGTTTGATTGTAATAAAAATGAGGCATAAATTTAAAAAGAATTTTATCTCAAAAACGAATTGAGATATAATCACGAAATGATGAACAATTTAAAGCAAATTTATTTAATATTTTAAAAATCATTTTTTAGAATCTTCAAATTTTTGAGTTATGATTTTTTAAAACAAACTCATCATAATTTTAAATATAATTATTACGATTTTTAATGTTAGTATCTCAAAAAATAATTGAGATATTGATTTGAAATAAAAAGCAGATTATAGCAAACTTAATAAAGATTTAATTCAGCATAAATAATTTCTTATTTCCCATAATCATCGTTGTTATGATTTTTTAAATCCAACTCTCCGTCGTTTGATTGTAATAAAAATGAGGCATAAATTTAAAAAAATTTATCTCAAAAATGAATTGAGATATAATCACGAAGTGATGAGCAATTTAAAGCAAATTTATTTAATATTTGATATTTTAAAGATCATTTTTAATATTTTAAAAATCAAAAACGTTTTTGAATAATTATTACAAATGACATGAATACGAAAAAAAAACGATGAATATCGATTTTAAAATTGCTGTGTAAGTAATTTTACATTATTATTGTTTTAATACCACGAACAAGACCGCCTTTCAAGTAAAACTCAAATATAATGCACATAATTACGTACATAAATAGTCTGATTCATCAAGTTGATTCATAAAAAATTACTGGACGTGGAATTTCGACGTTAATTGAACCTATCTCGGCTTTTAAAACCTTCCGGCTCGATGTTTATGGTTTTTGCCTTTCTCTTTAAACCGAGATTGAGCCAACAAAACGTAAGAATGACGGTTGGGACACCTTGAAATCCGTTAACTATTTAACGTTCTGACGTTGTCTAAAGAATACGTTTTCAATGATGAATCATTTACCAAGAATCTATACCAAAATTATTTTTGAGAAACATCTTATTTACATTAAAATTTAAGAAAAAATTAATATAGACTAAAATTAAATCAAAAACGGTCACAGCAAATGTTTAAAGAGTACTCTAAATCACATTTTAGAAAGTTTATCGAAAGCTTATCTCATAAATGTAGTTAATTAGAGCAACCCTCATAGACGTGCGGTTTTATCGCATTGCTCACTCATCTGTACACATAAGCACGTGTAAACAGTGCTGTTTACATTTGCTTTTACTAATATGTTGATATGATATGTTTTAAATCAACATTGCACGAATTTGGGACGTTGCAATGTTTGGAAAGTGCATTCAACTAATAATGCTTATTTTTTTAAGTTATTGAGTTGTAAAAATGAGAATGAATGAAAGAAACCGACGTAAGAGGAAATTTAATTCATTAAAATAGAATTTTTTGCTCACTATAACCGAGCGAATTACTGCGTAAATTGGAGAGTAAATGAACTTTAATTGAATCATCTTTAATCTTCTTAGGTCGTGATCCTTTAAGGTAATACAAGTTTAAGTCTATAATAAAAACTTTGAAATTAAATTGCTTCTTATTTCAAATCGATATCTCAATTAGTTTTTGAGATACTAACATTAAAAATCGTAATATTTATATTTAAAATTATGGTGAGTTTGTTTTAAAAAAAATCGTAACTCAAAAAATTGAAAATTCCCAAAAATGATTTTTAAAATATTAAATATTAAATAAGTTTGCTTTAAATTGTTCATCATTTCGTGATTATATCTCAATTCGTTTTTGAGATACAACCTTTTTAAATACATATTTCATTTTTGTTAAAATCAAACGACGCAGAGTTGGATTTAAAAAATCATAACAACGAAGATTATGGGAAATAAGAAATTATTTATGGTGAATTAAATCTTTATTAAGTTTTCTTTAAACTGCTTTTTATTTCAAATCGATATCTCAATTATTTTTTGAGATACTAACATTAAAAATCGTAATATTTATATTTGAGATTATGGTGAGTTTGATTAAAAAAATCATAACTCAAAAATTTGAAAATTCCACAAAATGATTTTTAAAATATTAAATATCAAATAAATTTGCTTTAAATTGCTCATCACCTCGTGATTATATCTCAATTCGTTTTTGAGATACAATTTTTTTTAATTTATGTCTCATTTTTGTTACAATCAAACGACGCAGAGTTGGATTTAAAAAATCATAACAACGATGATTATGGGAAATAAGAAATTATTTATGGTAAATTAAATCTTTATTAAGTTTGCTTTAAACTGCTTTTTATTTCAAATCGATATCTCAATTATTTTTTGAGATACCAACATTAAAAATCGTAATATTTATATTTAAAATTATGGTGAGTTTGATTAAAAAAATCATAACTCAAAAATTAGAAAAACCCAAAAAATGATTTTTAAAATATTAAATAATTAATAAATTTGCTTTAAATTGCTCATCATTTCGTGATTATATCTCAATTCGTTTTTGAGATACAATTTTTTTAAATTTATGTCTCATTTTTATTACAATCAATCGACGCAGAGTTGGATTTAAAAAATCATAACAACGATGATTATGGGAAATAAGAAATTATTTATGGTGAATTAAATCTTTATTAAGTTTGCTTTAAACTGCTTTTTATTTCAAATCGATATCTCAATTATTTTTTAAGATGCTAACATTAAAAATCGTAATATTTATATTTAAAATTATGGTGAGTTTGTTTGGAAAAATCGTAACTCAAAAATTAGAAAATTGTAAAAAATGATTTTTAAAACATTAAATATTAAATAAATTTGCTTTAAATTGCTCATCATTTCGTGATTATATCTCAATTCGTTTTTGAGATACAATTTTTTTAAATTTATGTCTCATTTTTGTTACAATCAAACGACGAAGAGTTGGATTTAAAAAATCATAACAACGATGATTATGGGAAATAAGAAATTATTTATGGTGAATTAAATCTTTATTAAGTTTGCTTTGAACTGCTTTTTATTTCAAATCGATATCTCAATTATTTTTTGAGATACTAACATTAAAAATCGTAATATTTAAATTTAAAATTATGGTGAGTTTGGTATATAAAAAATCGTAACTCAAAAATTTAAAAATTCCAAAAAATGATTTTTAAAATATTAAATATTAAATAAATTTGCTTTAAATTGCTCATCATTTCGTGATTATATCTAAATACGTGTTTGAGATACAATTTTTTTAAATTTATGTTTCATTTTTGTTACAATCAAACGACGCAGAGTTGGATTTAAAAAATCATAACAACGATGATTATGCGAAATAAGAAATTATTTATGGTGAATTAAATCTTTATTAAGTTTGCTTTAAACCGCTTTTTATTTCAAACCGATATCTCAATTATTCTTTGAGATACTAATATTAAAAATCGTCATATTTAAATTTAAAATTATGGTGAGTTTGTTTTAAAAAAATCATAACTCATAAATTTGAAAATTCCACAAAATGATTTTTAAAATATTAAATATTAAATAAATTTGCTTTAAATTGCTCATCATTTCGTGATTATATCTCAATTCGTTTTTGAGATACAATTTTTTTAAATTTACGTTTCATTTTTATTACAATCAAACGACGCAGAGTTGAATTTAAAAAATCATAACAACGATGATTATGGGAAATAAGAAATTATTTATGGTGAATTAAATCTTTATTAAGTTTGCTTTAAACTGCTTTTTATTTCAAATCGATATCTCAATTATTTTTTGAGATACATTGAAAATCGTAATATTTATATTTAAAATTATGGTGAGTTTGTTTTAAAAAAATCATAACTCAAAAATTTGAAAATTCCAAAAAATGATTTTTAAAGTATTTAATATTAAATAAATTTGCTTTAAACTGTTCATCATTTCGTGATGATATCTCAATTCGTTTTTGAGATACAATTTTTTTTAAATTTATGCTTCATTTTTATTACAATCAAACGACGCAGAGTTGGATTTAAAAAATCATAACAACGATGATTATGGGAAATAAGAAATTATTTATGGTGAATTAAATCTTTATTAAGTTTGCTTTAAACTGCTTTTTATTTCAAACCGATATCTCAATTATTTTTTGAGATACTAATATTAAAAATCGTCATATTTAAATTTAAAATTATGATGAGTTTGTTTTAAAAAAATCATAACTCATAAATTTGAAAATTCCACAAAATGATTTTTAAAATATTAAATATTAAATAAATTTGCTTTAAATTGCTCATCATTTCGTGATTATATCTCAATTCGTTTTTGAGATACAATTTTTTTAAATTTACGTTTCATTTTTATTACAATCAAACGACGCAGAGTTGAATTTAAAAAATCATAACAACGATGATTATGGGAAATAAGAAATTATCTATGGTGAATTAAATGTTTATTAAGTTTGCTTTAAACTGCTTTTTATTTCAAATCGATATCTCAATTATTTTTTGAGATACTAACATTAAAAATCGTAATATTTAAATTTAAAATTATGGTGAGTTTGATTAAAAAAATCATAACTCAAAAATATGAAAATTCCTAAAAATGATTTTTAAAATATTAAATATTAAATAAATTTGCTTTAAATTATTCATGATTTCGTGATTATATCTCAATTTGTTTTTGAGATACAATTTTTTTAAATTCATGTCTCATTTTTAATACAATCAAACGACGCAGAGTTGGATTTAAAAAATCATAACAACGATGATTATGGGAAATAAGAAATTATCTATGGTGAATTAAATGTTTATTAAGTTTGCTTTAAACTGCTTTTTATTTCAAATCGATATCTCAATTATTTTTTGAGATACTAACATTAAAAATCGTAATATTTAAATTTAAAATTATGGTGAGTTTGATTAAAAAAATCATAACTCAAAAATATGAAAATTCCTAAAAATGATTTTTAAAATATTAAATATTAAATAAATTTGCTTTAAATTGCTCATCATTTCGTGATTATATCTCAATTCGTTTTTTGAGATACATTTTTTTTAAATTTATGCCTCATTTTTATTACAATCAAACGACGCAGAGTTGGATTTAAAAAATCATAACAACGATGATTATGGGAAATAAGAAATTATTTATGGTGAATTATATCTTTATTAAGTTTGCTTTAAACCGCTTTTTATTTCAAATCGATATCTCAATTATTTTTGGAGATACTAACATTAAAAATCGTAATAATTATATTTAAAATTATGGTGAGTTTGTTTTAAAAAATCATAACTCAAAAATTTGAAAATTCCTAAAAATGATTTTTAAAATATTAAATATTAAATAAATTTGCTTTAAATTGCTCATCATTTCGTGATTATATCTCAATTCGTTTTTGAGATACAATTTTTTTTAAATTTATGTCTCATTTTTGTTACAATCAAACGACGCAGAGTTGGATTTAAAAAATCATAACAACGATGATTATGGCAAATAAGAAATTATTTATGGTGAATTAAATCTTTATTAAGTTTGCTTTAAACTGCTTTTTATTTCAAATCGATATCTCAATTATTTTTTGAGATACTAACATTAAAAATCGTAATATTTATATTTGAGATTATGGTGAGTTTGTTTTAAAAAAATCATAACTCAAAAATTTCAAAATTCCAAAAAATTATTTTTAAATTATTTAATATTAAATAAATTTGCTTTAAATTGTTCATCATTTCGTGATTATATCTCAATTCGTTTTTGAGATACAATTTTTTAAATTTATGTCTTATTTTTATTACAATCAAATGACGCAGAGTTGGATTTAAAAAATCATAACAACGAAGATTATGGGAAATAAGAAATTATTTATGGTGAATTAAATCTTTGTTAAGTTTGCTTTAAACTGCTTTTTATTTCAAATCGATATCTCAATTATTTTTTGAGATACTAACATTAAAAAATCGCCTTTTTTAAAAATTAATTTATACATAATAAGTTTATTAATTTAAAATAAATTTTGATTTTAGATATTGATGTAGGTTTTAAGTGGTTCAATGCTATCTCCCAGATAAAAATAAAACGAAATCGCTCTAAATAGATAACGAAACATCCCAACAATAAACCTTTCATTCAGATTTTAGATTAAGATTAATATCAAATAATTCCGATGTCTCTTATTTATTTCCAAACTTAACTTTTCTATTTACTTTTTTACATGTTGGTAACATGTACCGGAAAAGGATGTCGTTGGTGAGAGACGCAGTTTGAATTTTTAAACTCCTCTTTGTTATTTCAAATTCAAACTGAGTAATCGATTTAAAAAAATTAATCGATTTTATCTTATTGACCAAGATGATTTATCTCAACCAAATATTGACCCAACAACCTGCACTTGACTTCTAGTTTCGATCTAAAAGCCCCAAAATTCAACAAACACAAAAATAAATGGGTTATAACCTAATAAACTGAATTTCTTTGTAATCAGAACAAACATTGGGGCACCTGCTTAATTTATATTCGCGGGGTTTAGTGATAATGATAAAAATGTTTGTTTGGATTTATTTCATATCAGGTGAATCATCGAATAAGCATGCATAAAAAACATTTATTTAGAATTTAGAAGAGTGATTAAGAACTTACCACGGCATTTAAAACCCCAAAAACAGTTATTCCAGTTTGAGGTTCAAATCTAACTTCAACCCCTGCCTCAATCACCAATCGAGCATTTTTCTCAATTATTAAATCATTTTGCACCAAATAAGGACTTTTATCTTTCGTAAAATATAAAGTATCCTCTAATAAAGTCCCCCCGGGGTGTTGGGTTAAAATCGGAAGATTTTCCCCATTATCAGGGTAAGATTCAGGAATTTTATCTTCATCCTCAACATGATGTGATCCTGGATAATTTTCAGGATAACTCTCCGAATTGGTTTGTGGATAATTATCCTGATGATTTTGATCATAATTGTTTAAATAATTTTCTTGGCTCCATTGTGATTTTCCAGGAACGAACGTTAAAACGAAAACACAAAAAGTCACCGAAACGTACATTTTCTTTTAACTTTTAAAAGATCACCATATCACCGAACCAACGCGATTATTTCGATTTCCGCGTAAATTTTTCAAAAAATCACTCAAAAATGGCGCACTATTTTTAAAAATTCACCAAAAATCGTCGCGAATTCACTAAAAATCGTTCAGAAAAGTACGAATATGCGAAGAAAAGGCCGTCTTATTCGGTGTACTGGTCGGATCGGAGGCGCGGCTTTGGTTCTTTTTATGTAAAAAATAATTCTCCGTGCGGTCACGTGACTTCCCCCCCTTTCGTTTTTCAGGTAGAAATGGTTTACAGGTAGGAACAGGTGCAAATGTTTCGGTTGTTGCCCGATAGATACCGACGTTGGTCAACAGTTGCTGTTGGTAGGAAGTCAACTGTAACTCCCTGTATCTGGCCAACAAGTAAGGAAAACGGGGATTGGGAGATTGCGGAGTGGGGGTTAGGATGAGGGGGGAAATTAGTTATAGTTAATTACCTGGATAAGATAATGAGATATTAACATCTTCATTGTTCCTAAAAATACTTATTTGTTAGAAAAATTCTAGATAAATACAATCATTAAGAGATGATTAATACATCACTGATATCATAAATCGGTGATTTGATATACAGGTGTCCCTAATTTAAATAGATTCTTCTAGATAACGAAATAACACTTTTGAGTTAAAGATTGATTAATTTTTTGTCAATTTACTGTTTATTTTTGAACATCTCTATATAAAAAGAAAAGATTGGGTAAATTTAATTAAATATTAAACATAATTATCTAGAATTTGTGGTTACAAATTAGCCTAACAATGTTATTAGTTGAGGTAGACTTAATAATTAATATTTAGAAGATAATATTTAGTAATGCTAACTTTAAAAATTGATTCCTCAAGAACTAATAGAAATATCAAAAAGCTGGTTTCAGCATTAAAATTGTCTTAGAATTCTGATTTAATACTAATAATTTGATTACTTTGATTTTAATCACTACCCTGATAACATTAATTGAAGTCAACACTTACAACGCGTCAAAATTAATCAATTTCTTTTTATAGACTAACTTCAAAGACTGATTCATACAGAACCAATTGAGATATCAAAAAACGGGTTTCACCATTAAAATTGTCATAAAATTCTGAGTTAGTGCTCACAATTTAGTTATTTCGATTTTAATCACTACCCAGATATCATTTGTTGAAAACAACGCATCAAAATCAATCGATTGCTTTTTATAGACTACCTTCAAGGGCTGATTCCTCCAGAACCAATGAAGATATTTAAAAACGAGTTACACCATTAAAATTGTCATAGAATTCTGAGTTAGTGCTCACAATTTAGTTATTTCGATTTTAATCACTACCCAGATATCATTTGTTGAAAACAACGCATCAAAATCAATCGATTGCTTTTTATAGATTACCTTCAAGGACTGATTCCTTCAGAACCAATGAAGATATTTAAAAACGAGTTACACCATTAAAATTGTCATAGAATTCTGAGTTAGTGCTCACAATTTAGTTATTTCGATTTTAATCACTACCCAGATATCATTTGTTGAAAACAACGCGTCAAAATTAATCGATTGCTATTTACAGACTAACATCAAGGAGTGATTCCTCAAGAACCAATCGAGATATCAAAAAACGAGTTTCACCATTAAAATTGTCATAGAATTCTGAGTTAGTGCTCACAATTTAGTTATTTCGATTTTAATCACTACCCAGATATCATTTGTTGAAAACAACGCGTCAAAATGAATCGATTACTTTTTATAGACTAACTTCAAAGACTGATTCCTCCAGAACCAATCGAGATATTTAAAAACGGTTTTCACCATTAAAATTGCCATAGAATTTTGAATTAGCACTCACAATTTAGTTATTTCGATTTTAATCACTACCCAGATATCATTTGTTGAAAACAACGCGTCAAAATCAATCGATTACTCTTTATAGACTAACTTCAAAGACTGATTCCTCCAGAATCAATCGAGATATTTAAAAACGGTTTTCACCATTAAAATTGCCATAGAATTCTGAATTAGTAATCACAATTTAGTTATTTCGATTTTAATTATTACCCAGATATCATTTGTTGAAAACAACGCGTCAAAATCAATCGATTGCTTCTTGTAGACTAACTTCAAGGACAGATTACTCCAGAACCAATCCAGATATTTAAAAACAATTTTCACCATTAAAATTGCTATAGAATTTTGAATTAGCACTCACAATTTAGTTATTTCGATTTTAATCACTACCTAGATATCATTTGTTGAAAACAACGCGTCAAAATTAATCGATTGCTATTTACAGACTAACATCAAGGAGTGATTCCTCAAGAACCAATCGAGATATCAAAAAACGAGTTTCACCATTAAAATTGAATTAGAATTCTGAGTTAGTGCTCACAATTTAGTTATTTCGGTTTTAATCACTACCCAGATATCATTTGTTGAAAACAACGCGTCAAAATCAATCGATTTCTTTTTATAGACTAACTTCAAAGACTGATTCCTCCAGAACCAATAGAGATATTTAAAAATGGTTTTCACCATTAAAATTGCCATAGAATTTTGAATTAGCACTCACAATTTAGTTATTTCGATTTTAATCACTACCTAGATATCATTTGTTGAAAACAACGCGTCAAAATTAATCGATTGCTATTTACAGACTAACATCAAGGAGTGATTCCTCCAGAACCAATCGAGATATCAAAAAACGGGTTTCACCATTAAAATTGATTTAGAACTCTGAGTTAGTGCTCACAATTTAGTTATTTCGGTTTTAATCACTACCCAGATATCATTTGTTGAAGACAACGCGTCAAAATTAATCGATTGCTTTTTATATACTACCTTCAAAGACTAATTCCTCCAGAACCAATCAAGATACTTAAAAACGGGTTTCACCATTAAAATTGTCATAGAATTGTGAGTTAGTGCTTACAATTTAGTTATTTCGATTTTAATCACTACCCAGATATCATTTGTTGAAAACAACGCGTCAAAATCAATCAATTTCTTTTTATAGACTAACTTCAAAGACTGATTCCTCCAGAATCAATCAAGATATTTAAAAACGAGTTTCACCATTAAAATTGTAATAGAATTCTGAGTTAGTGCTCACAATGTAGTTATTCCGATTTTAATCACTACCCAGATATCATTTGTTGAAAACAACGCGTCAAAATCAATCAATTTCTTTTTATAGACTAACTTCAAAGACTGATTCCTCCAGAACCAATCAAGATATTTAAAAACGAGTTTCACCATTAAAATTGTAATAGAATTCTGAGTTAGTGCTCACAATTTAGTTATTTCGATTTTAATCACTACCTAGATATCATTTGTTGAAAAAAACGCGTCAAAATTAATCAATTTCTTTTTATAGACTAACTTCAAAGACTGATTCTTCCAGAACCAACCGAGATATTTAAAAACGGTTTTCACCATTAAAATTGCCAGAGAATTCTGAATTAGTGCTCACAATTTAGTTATTTCGATTTTAATCACTACACAGATATCATTTGTTGAAAACAACGCGTCAAAATCAATCGATTGCTTTTTATAGACTAACTTCAAAGACTGATTGATTCCTCCAGAACCAATCAAGATATTTAAAAACGAGTTTCACCATTAAAATTGTAATAGAATTCTGAGTTAGTGCTCACATTGTAGTTATTTCGATTTTGATCACTACCCAGATATCATTTGTTGAAAACAACGCATGAAAATCAATCGATTGCTTTTTATAGACTACCTTCAAGGACTGATTACTCCAGAACCAATCGAAATATTAAAAAACGGGTTTCACCATTAAAATTGCCATAGAATTCTGAATTAGTGCTCACAATTTAGTTATTTCGACTTTAATCACTACCCAGATATCATTTGTTGAAAACAACGCGTCAAAATCAATCAATTGCTTTTTATAGACTAACTTTAAAGACTAATTCTTCAAGAACCAATCGAGATATTAAAAAACGGGTTTCACCATTAAAATTGTCATATAATTCTGAATTAGCACTCACAATTTAGTTATTTCGATTTTAATCACTACCTAGATATCATTTGTTGAAAACAACGCGTCAAAATCAATCGATTGCTTTTTATAGACTAACTTCAAAGAATGATTCCTCCAGAACCAATCAAGATATTTAAAAACGAGTTTCACCATTAAAATTGTAATAGAATTCTGAGTTAGTGTTCACAATTTAGTTATTTCGATTTTAATCACTACCCTGATATCATTTGTTGAAAACAATGCGCCAAATCAATCAATTTCTTTTTATAGACTAACTTCAAAGACTGATTCTTCCAGAACCAATCGAGATATTTAAAAACGGGTTTCACCATTAAAATTATCATAGAATTTTGAATTAGTGCTCACAATTTAGTTATTTCGATTTTAATCACTACCCAAATATCATTTGTTGAAAACAATGCATCAAAATCAATCGATTGCTTTTTATAGACTAACTTCAAAGATTGATTCCTCAAGAACCAATCGAGATATCAAAAAATGGGTTTTACCATTAAAATTGTCATAGAATTCTGAATCAACATCCATAATTTAGCTATTCTGATTTTATCACTACCCAGATATCGTCTGTTGAAAACAACACTAACAACGTGTGAAAACGAATTAACTCCGTTGTTTCCTATGATTTTCTCTGTTTCTGATACAATCTTATGACAGAATTGATGGTAAGTAGTATGGCATTGAGACAATTTGAGATATGTTCCATCGTACCAGTCATTCTTCTTATAATAAAATCTAAATAAGTTTAATCAATTAAATTTAGTAAACAACAACGATTTCCTCAATCATTTTGTTAAAATAGTAAAAATCGTATTTTTAAGGCATCTTAATTAACTATTTTGTCATTTATAGAAAAGAGTATGTATTCGTTTTTGACAAATTTCTTTTTTAAAGTTTGATCAGTTTAAAAGTTTTTCCGCTTCCAGTAATCGTTGGAAATTGTTTAATTAAAAAGAAAAGAATAAATTTATTGAATAAAGTAGAAATCTAAGTATACCTAAGTATGTTGGTTATATACAGGTAGTTTCTGAATGACTAATGACACAGGAAAATGAAAATTGCGGTGTAAGTTGAGCTTTAAAATTGAACGAATCAATACATGTATTCAGTTAGGTCATAATTCATTGTGATGTAATAAAAGGACTGTTATGATTTTTTTATATTATCCCAATTTTTTTATTTTTGAAAACTTTCTTTTTTGGCACTTTTAATTAAAAAAATAACACGGAGATTTAAAGATAAAATATAGAATTTGAAGATATAAAGAGAAAGACTTAAAATAGGCAACCAAACTTATTATTTTGTTCATTTCATAGTAGCACTGCCATCTGTATACCGAATTCTTACTTTTTAATCGAAACACATATAAGTACATATTAGATAATAATAAAAAAAATATTAATAAAATTAGATTTCTTATTTCTTTGTTCTATAGATTGATCTTTCGCATATTAGACGGGGCAGGTTGTGGGAAGTAAGGATTTCACGAAAGCTCTTTGATTGAATTTTTGAATATTTTTGCAAAATCATTTAATGGGGTTCAAATTCGAAGTCCAAATAGGCTATCTCGAAAATTCATAATCTCTTTGAATCAGTTTTTTATGATATTTTTAATTAAATAAAAAGTTTGTCGTCTCCACTTTAATCGAGGATGAAACTATCCTAGCTCCATTTTTATTAAATCCCCAAATATTTGTTGGAATTATTTAAAAATTATACCTATTTTTGAATAATAGGAAATATATTATTTGAGAAAAATATTAATTGATAAGGATAGTTCTTTAATTTTTTTATCACAACTTAAAATTGGTAGTGTTGCGTAAAGTCGTCCACATCGGGTAATTTGAAGTGATCATTTAAAAATTTTATTGAAAATGATGTTGTTGCCGACTATGTATTACACAAATATTGATATAAATTAATTAATTGGAAGATGTTGATATTAGATATTTACGACTTGGATAAAAAAATGGTAAGAAACTATAAACACATAAATGACAAAAAAAAATTAAAAACTTGCTTAAAACATACTTTTTTAAATTTTTTTAGTGATTAGATGATTAAAGAATGATCAAAAATAATAAAATTTGAAAAATCGTTTAGATCTTATTGTTGAAAATGGAGAGATGAATTAAATATTAAAATAAAGACTGAAATATCTTCTTTAAAATGATGTATAACTCGTTGTTTCAATTTGAAATCGATTCCACCCAAGAAATGTTAAAAGATGATATGTTTTTGAAGTTTTAGTAGAATCGCGAAAGAAAAAGAGCGAAAAGCTCTCTTTTCGTGTTATGATCGACGAGGACGATATCTTCAGCAGCATTACAGCTACCAATTAATGATTGTGCCAAGATGTAAGCAACAAAAAAACGAACTTTCATTATGATGTTCTTAATGTTCTTACGATGATTGCTGTAGAAACGAAATCTTTCAACTATAAAGTATCGACGTTGTAACTTCCTTTTATCTGATTATAGCTGTTTACAAATTATTATTAAATTATTATATTTATTTTTGTTTATATTGTTTGCAAACTTTATCGAAATATCCACCCTAACACAATTTTTAAGGTACCAAGTTTGATCTTGGTACCTTAAAGATTGGAAAGAACCTAAAGCGTAACCCCAGAAGGACGGATGTGTTTGCTTAAGATAACTAAAAGCTTTGAAGTTGAGGAGTACTTAAATATCATAAGCGACTCCTTAATTAAAGCTTACAGAAAGGCCTGTCCTCTTCGACCTGAGGCCGTTTCGGGGCGTGCTACCGTTTGGTGGTGTCCCGAACTCAGCAAGCTCAAACATGAAGCAAGCATAGCCTTTAATAGAGCTAAAAACTCAAAATTAGATTCCGACTGGAAACTTTACAGAGGTAAGTTAGCGGAATTTAAAAAAAGCGTTCGTCATAGGAAGCGAGAAACGTGGAGGAAATTCTGTGAAGAAGTTTCTTCCTGCAGCGAAATGTCTCGCCTAAATCGGGTACTTTCATCCGACCCTGAACGACGAATTGGCTTATTAAAAAAGGCTGACGGTTCTTTTACCGAAAACCTTTTAAAGAGTCTTCATCTATTAATGGAGGTGCATTTTTCAGGTTCCAGAAGTCCCATGTGTTCACTTCAGGGCACCAACCATGAACCTACTGCAGATGATTGGATCTTGATTGGATCTTGGAAAACACCGGGACCAGATGGTATTATATCAGCCCTTCTACATTGGGGCTTGGAGGATCTTGTACCTCACCTGGTGAGAATTTTCCAGGCCTGCCTAGCGCAACACTATATACCCAAGCGGTGGCGTGAGGTTACGGTGAACTTCATACCTAAACCGGGTAAGTTAGATTATTTCACACCGAAATCGTTTAGACCTATCAGCCTCTCCTCTTTTCTTTTGAAAACGTTGGAGAGGCTGTGTGATCGGTATATTAGGGATTTCTGTCTTCCAAATGCACCAGTAAATCCTAATCAGCATGCCTACACTCAGGGCAAGTCCACCCTAACAGCTCTTCACTCGGTGACCAGCTTTGTTGGTGGGGCGCTGGACTCAAAGGAGTCCGCCCTTGGTGTGTTCATAGATATAGAGGGAGCTTTTGATAAAACAACTTTCTCTGGTATTAACGATGCCTTGCTTGAGCATAAAGTTCCACCGACTCTTTGCGGTTGGATTGAGAACGCTCTCAAACATAGGATAGTTAAGATTAGGGCTGGCGATGTCAGTCTTCATGGAGGAGTTACTCGAGGCTGTCCACAAGGAGGTGTACTTTCCCCATTGTTGTGGAATCTCACCCTGGATAGCCTCTTGAAATCCCTCGCTAAAGCCAACTTCACACCAGTAGGTTATGCAGATGATCTAACCACCTTTGTCAAAGGTAAGCACATAAATGTACTTTTTGAGTCTTGGTGTGATCGACAAGGGCTCTCTGTGAATCCTCGGAAGACAGAGTTGATTCTTTTCACACGATTGAGGAAGGTTGGCAAGCCCAGTTTGCCATCCCTTGCTAATACTCCAGTAGTTTTGTCAAAAGAAGTCAAATATAAGACATGGGGGCTGTCACCTAAAACTGCCCTCTGGATCTACACAGCTGTAATTCGACCTATGCTTACATATGGTGCAGTAAATTAAAATTTATTTCCACTACTGCACTAAATAAAGTACAGAGTACAGCAGGAATCTTTATGGGTGAGAGAAATAGTAAAAATGCCGTACTCTGGAATGAAATGGTCGGTAACTCGCCAATTTTGGAACGTAAGACGGACTCCATACCCCTACAACACATTTTTACTAAAAATTATCTCACCTACCCAAGTTCCACAGAAGTAGAAGTAAATAAAAGTAACAAAATCTACACTGATGGTTCGGTTAGTCGGAAAGGAGCTGGAGCTGGAGTTTTCTCGTACGATCTCCAACTCCACATATCTACTCCTTTAGGTAAAGGTACCACCGTCATACAGACAGAATTAATCGCCATTCTACTTGCCGTTGATTTTATTGTCAGATCCAACTTGCAAGGTTAGTCTTTCACAATTTATACTGACAGTAGAGAATCCATTTCAGCCCTGAGTAGAATAACTATTACCTCAGGACTTGTCATGAACTGTCACCTAACATTGGAGAAGACCGCAGCACACAACTGTTTCACTTCAATGGATAAAAGGACACTCGATCTGTTCAGGTAATAAGCACGCTGATAGGCTTGCCAAAAGAGCTGCCAAGCGAGCTATCTGTTCACCTGAATCGTTAATCAACTCAAATTGAGCTTATTAAAGATTTCACCCACAGGAAATTGACAGACTGGTGGGATAGGACAAAGGGCTGCTATTTGTCTAAAGAACTGTTGTGTTATCCTTCAGCTAAGACAGCCTTGTCTTTCGTAAGACTCGGTAGAAGCGCCCTACGTATTTTAACGGGACTCATCACGGGTCACTGTAAGGTAAACAAGCATCTCTACAACCTTAAGCTTGTTACTAATCCCCTCTGTCCCTTTTGTCAAGAGAGCGAGATTCGACACATCTTGTGTGAATGCCCCACTCTACAAGACCTCAGAATGAGAGACTTTGGAGAGGAATGGCCGAGCACAGATGACATCAGGAACACACCTCTAAGCTGTATCCTAGCCTTCGAGGCTGGTTGATGTAGCCAGAGAGAGTGTAGGAGGATGTATAAGGGGCCCGTTGGGGCCTAGGTGCCGTATGCTTTAGCGTACCCTCCGCTTTCCTACATACAATACCTGCTTCGGACTCTGACGTGGATAAAAACAATTTAAGTCTACAAAAAAGTTACATAACTGACAAAACTGAAGAAAATGCAACTGTTGTGTACTTAAAACTTTGCTCATCAGATTGAAGTCTGCCAACTTGTGTTTAAAGACTTCCAATTTTTTGCCAATATGAGCGATTTTGTCTTTAAACCTTTGCTCAGCAATTTGAAGTTCGCCAACTTGTTGGTATTACTGTTCCAATCACTGTACATTATCTTAAAGACCACCAAGTTGTTGGCAGAGTGAGCTGTTTTAATTCTAAAGTCTTGTTCATTAATTTAAAGTCTGTCAACTGGTTGACAACAGGAGCTATTACTGTTCCAATCACTGTACATTATCTTAAAGACTGCGAATTTGTTGGCAGCATTAGCTATACTATTCTAAACACTTTACATTATCTTAAGGACTGCCAACTTGTTGGAAGCAATAGCTATTACTGTTTCAAACACTGTATATTATCTTAAAGACTGCCAATTTGTTGGCAGCTTGAACTGTTTTGTCTTCAAAGTCTTCCTCATCAATTTGAAGACTGCCTTGTTGGCAGCAAAAGCTATAAATGTTCCAAACATAGTTCATTATGTGAAAAACTGCCAATTTGTTAGCGGCATAAACTATAAAGTAATTGACACGGTCTTTTTTTACAAAGAAACCATTTAAATATGCGCCACGAGATGCGCCACGAGCGACGTAGTAAGATATAATAAACGTAACGAGTGGTGATTTTATTTTGGATTTTTCGATGTGTTTTTCTGTGAATTTTGTGGTGAAATGTTGACGCAAGTAGTGCATAAACATTATAGTTGCAGTGCCCAATCAGAAAAGTAGGATTGTGACAAGATAAGTACTGTTATTTTAAGAAAACTTTATTTGTTGTTGTACAACCATCGTGCCGCATATCGTAAACCGGCTCGTCTTTAGAAGAATTTTGACAATGTCGTCGCCTATAAGAATAAAATTAATCTAAAATTGATCGATCTGAAAAATGAACTTAAAAAACGCGGATTGTCTTGTGTTGGACGGAAGACGGACTTAGTAAACATGCTGAAATCGGTAGTTAATTCAAGTTTTTTATATCCGAACCATGATCTGAATAAATCCAAGGATCATTCGATAATTTCTATTATTGATAGCGATAGTGATGATTTCGAGAATCCTTCCGAATATGGGTATTTGGATGAACTTGAAGTTGATAATATTGACTTGATTTCCTTATATATCAATCTCATTGAATTTGACGACGATTTTTTGTGTATTGCTAAATTTTAATAATGACTTCTTTTCGTACAAAAAATAAAAATCATTGTAAATTGTCATAAAAGATTTATTGAAATAAAAATTAAGTAGTTTAACAAGTAATTCCAAGGATTAGGTATGTTGCCTTTTTGAACCAACCTTCATCTTTTTTGATCCACATATATTTTGTGACAAATGTACCAAACCATTGTGTATCTGGGTCTTTAATGACCACCCATTTGTATTTACTATAGGAACTAGTCATCATCTCCCCTATATATGATGTACGTCCATATGCACTGCCGGAAGAACTGTACGCGTTGTGAATAATACTCATTACTTTATCTTTCATAGCTGTATCCATATTATTGTCTCCAATTTCGAACTAATAAAAAAGAGGATCGAAATAACTATACGAGGAACGAAATAAAACTCACCTCTTTTTTAGTGTTATAATCGACGGGGATGATATCATCTTCAGCAGCATTACAGCTACCAATTAATGATTGTGCCAAGATGTAAGCAACAAAGATCCAAACTTTCATTATGATGTTCTTACGATGATTGCTGTAGAAACGAAATCTTTCAACTATAAAGTATCGAAGTTGTAACTTCCTTTTATATGATTATAGCTGTTTACAAATTGTTTTTGGTAATCATGTTATTACGTAAAATCGTCTTGGGTAATTTCAAATAAAAAAGCTAAAGTGTAAGATTATGATGTTTGAAGATTGAAATCTAAAAAATTCGTAAAACTATAAATCCAGGTGTAAACATCCGTTATACAACTTCGACGCTTTGCACTTGACGGTTTCAAAATCAAAACAAACTACTTCAGCCAATGTAAGCAAAAGTGAACTAACCAGGAAATTTTTCTTAAACCAGCTAATACCAGGAGACCATTATAACTTAAACATATTTTCAGTACATCTGATAAAACCTGCTTCGGACTCTGGCGTGAAAGATGCAAAAAGTGATCTTGCTGTAGCCAGAAAAAATTCGGGCAAAAAACAACCTTTGACTTTGTTTCACCGCATAAAAAACGAAGACATACCCTGATGTCAAATGTGGGATGCTGGACGTAGAACAGCTACTTGGTTACAAAATAAATAATAGAACCAAAAAAAAACATTCTTTTGAAAATTACTCAAAGAGGTGCTACGAAAGCTATGGTTCACTACCACAACCAAGACTATGAAGTGATTAAAAGCAAGTCCGACCCTTATTATAAGAGAAAGACGAAGAAATTTTTCGAATCTTTCATCAAATACACTACACAGTCTAAAACAAATTAAATAACAATAATTCGAGTATCATGGTGTGGGTCTGTTAAATAGTTCATTGCGACGAGTTATATAATTCAATAATAATCATATCTATCATATATATGCCAAGTTTTCTTGAAAACATTTCAGACGATATGATAAAAATTGATGTATTTATTTCTAAATTTGTTTATTTTAATATGTTGTAATTTAATAACACATTTTGACTACGCCTCGACACCATACACATTTTGATAGTTGGACACAAAAATGTACTTAAATTAAAACTATTAAATGTTCATAATTATCCCAATATACATATTTTATTACAATATAAAGTCTTACGATTACAGTTCGTTATGTATGTAGCAAGAAATATCAAAATATCAACATTGAAATTTTTATTTATAAACATAGGTTGTATCTCGTGAACCAGAAAAGATATAAACAAATGTCATTAATAAAAATTGTTCATAATTATTCCAAAGTACATAATTCATTACTAGATACCATCTAACGATGACAATTCTTTATGTATGTAGCAGGAAATCTCACAATATCAACATTGAAATTTTTGGTTATTAACATAGATTGTATCTCGTGAACCAGAATACATAAAAATAAATGATATTAATAGAAATTGTTCATAACTGTCCCTATGTACATAATCTATAATAAGATAAGGTCTAACGATGACAGTTCCTTATGTATGTAACAAGAAATGTCAAAATATCAACATCGAAATTTTTATTTATAAACATAGGTTGTGATTCGAGAACCAGAAAAGATATAAACAAATGTCATTAATAAAAATTGTTCATAATTATTCCAAAGTACATAATTCATTACTAGATACGATCTAACGATGACAATTCTTTATGTATGTAGCAGGAAATCTCACAATATCAACATTGAAATTTTTGGTTATTAACATAGATTGTATCTCGTGAACCAGAATACATAAAAATAAATGATATTAATAGAAATTGTTCATAACTGTCCCTATATACATAATCTATAATAAGATAAGGTCTAACGATGACAGTTCCTTATGTATGTAACAAGAAATGTCAAAATATTAACATCGAAATTTTTATTTATAAACATAGGTTGTATCTCGAGAACCAGAAAAGATATAAACAAATGTCATTAATAAAAATTGTTCATAATTATTCCAAAGTACATAATTCATTACTAGATACGATCTAACGATGACAATTCTTTATCTATGTAGCAGGAAATCTCACAATATCAACATTGAAATTTTTGGTTATTAACATAGATTGTATCTCGTGAACCAGAATACATAAAAATAAATGATATTAATAGAAATTGTTCATAATTGTCCCTATATACATAATCCATAATTAGATAAGGTCTACCGATGACAGTTCCTTATGTATGTAACAAGAAATGTCAAAATATCAACATCGAAATTTTTATTTATAAACATAGCTTGTATCTCGAGAACCAGAAAAGATATAAACAAATGTCATTAATAAAAATTGTTTATAATTATTCCAATATACATAATTCATTACTAGATACGATCTAACGATGACAATTCTTTATGTATGTAGCAGGAAATCTCACGATATTAACATTGAAATTTTTGGTTACAAACATAGATTGTATCTTGAGAACCAGATATCTTTATGATTGATATCTTAAAATAAAGCTCGATTAAGCAGAATTTCGCTCTAAACTAGTAGACTTTATTGCAATTTCTAGAATTTTTGAAATATGGATGATTGGATGAATTTGAAATTGACAAAATCGACTTGAATTCTTTATATTCCATAACTTTTGAATTAATAAAGATATATTGGTGATTAATATCTCAAAAGAATGTCAAATTCAAGTCAATTTGAAACCGATATTGCGCGTATTAATTAAATTTCTAGAATTTCTCAAATTTGCTTCTAAGTACAGGATCAATTTTTTAGAATCAAAATCTACCTTCTTATTTGATATCTTTTGAGTGAATAAAGATATTTTTATGATAGATATCTTAAAATAAAGCTCGATTAAGCAGAATTTCACTCTGAACTAGTAGACTTTATTACAATTTCTAGAATTTTTGAAATGTGGGTGTTTGTATGAACTTGAAATTGACAAAAACGACTTGAATTCGTTATATTCCATAAATTTTGAATAAATAAAGATATTTTGGTGGTTAATATCTCAAAAGAATCTCAAATTCAAGTCAATTTAAAACTGATATTGCGCGCATTAATTAAATTTCTAGAATTTCTCAAATTTGCTTTTAAGTACAGGATCAATTTTTTAGAATCAAAACCTAACTTCTTATTTGATATCTTTTGAGTGAATAAAGATGTTTTTATGATAGATATCTTAAAATAAAGCTCGATTAAGCAGAATTTCACTCTGAACTTGTAGACTTTATTACAATTTCTAGAATTTTTGAAATGTGGGTGTTTGTATGAACTTGAAATTGACAAAAACGACTTGAATTCTTTATATTCCATAACTTTTGAATAAATAAAGATATTTTGGTGGTTAATATCTCAAAAGAATCTCAAATTCAAGTCAATTTAAAACCCATATTGCGCGCGTTAATCAAATTTCTAGAATTTCTCAAATTTGCTTCTAAGTACAGGATCAATTTTTTAGAATCAAAATCTACCTTCTTATTTGATATCTTTTAAGTGAATAAAGATATTTTTATGATAGATATCTTAAGATAAAGCTTGATTAAGCAGAATTTCACTCTAAACCAGTAGTCGTTATTACAATTTCCAGAATTTTTGAATTATGGTTGTTTGGATGAACTTAAAATTGACAAAATCGACTGGAATCCTTTATATTCCAAAACTTTTGAATAAATAAAGATATTTTGTTGGTTAATATCTCAAAAGAATCTCAAATTCAAGTCAATTTAAAACCGATATTGCGCGCATTAATTAAATTTCTAGAATTTCTCAAATTTACTTCTAAGTACAGGATCAATTTTTTAGAATCAAAATCTACCTTCTTATTTGATATCTTTTGAGTGAATAAAGATATTTTTATGATAGATATCTTAAAATAAAGCTCGATTAAGCAGAATTTCACTCTGAACTAGTAGACTTTATTACAATTTCTAGAATTTTTGAAATGTGGGTGTTTGTATGAACTTGAAATTGACAAAAACGACTTGAATTCGTTATATTCCATAAATTTTGAATAAATAAAGATATTTTGGTGGTTAATATCTCAAAAGAATCTCAAATTCAAGTCAATTTAAAACTGATATTGCGCGCATTAATTAAATTTCTAGAATTTCTCAAATTTGCTTTTAAGTACAGGATCAATTTTTTAGAATCAAAACCTAACTTCTTATTTGATATCTTTTGAGTGAATAAAGATGTTTTTATGATAGATATCTTAAAATAAAGCTCGATTAAGCAGAATTTCACTCTGAACTTGTAGACTTTATTACAATTTCTAGAATTTTTGAAATGTGGGTGTTTGTATGAACTTGAAATTGACAAAAACGACTTGAATTCTTTATATTCCATAACTTTTGAATAAATAAAGATATTTTGGTGGTTAATATCTCAAAAGAATCTCAAATTCAAGTCAATTTAAAACCCATATTGCGCGCGTTAATCAAATTTCTAGAATTTCTCAAATTTGCTTCTAAGTACAGGATCAATTTTTTAGAATCAAAATCTACCTTCTTATTTGATATCTTTTAAGTGAATAAAGATATTTTTATGATAGATATCTTAAGATAAAGCTTGATTAAGCAGAATTTCACTCTAAACCAGTAGTCGTTATTACAATTTCCAGAATTTTTGAATTATGGTTGTTTGGATGAACTTAAAATTGACAAAATCGACTGGAATCCTTTATATTCCAAAACTTTTGAATAAATAAAGATATTTTGTTGGTTAATATCTCAAAAGAATCTCAAATTCAAGTCAATTTAAAACCGATATTGCGCGCATTAATTAAATTTCTAGAATTTCTCAAATTTACTTCTAAGTACAGGATCAATTTTTTAGAATCAAAATCTACCTTCTTATTTGATATCTTTTGAGTGAATAAAGATATTTTTATGATAGATATCTTAAAATAAAGCTCGATTAAGCAGAATTTCACTCTGAACTAGTAGACTTTATTACAATTTCTAGAATTTTTGAAATGTGGGTGTTTGTATGAACTTGAAATTGACAAAAACGACTTGAATTCGTTATATTCCATAAATTTTGAATAAATAAAGATATTTTGGTGGTTAATATCTCAAAAGAATCTCAAATTCAAGTCAATTTAAAACTGATATTGCGCGCATTAATTAAATTTCTAGAATTTCTCAAATTTGCTTCTAAGTACAGGATCAATTTTTTAGAATCAAAATCTACCTTCCTATTTGATATCTTTTGAGTGAATAAAGATATTTTTATGATAGATATCTTAAAATAAAGCTCGATTAAGCAGAATTTCACTCTGAACTAGTAGACTTTATTACAATTTCTAGAATTTTTGAAATGTTGGTGTTTGTATGAACTTGAAATTGACAAAAACGACTTGAATTCTTTATATTCCAAAACTTTTGAATAAATAAAGATATTTTGGTGGTTAATATCTCAAAAGAATCCCCAATCCAAATCAATTCTTGCAAGATTTTCGCTAGTCTATAAATTTTTGATAGTACCGTCATCTGCACAAATAATTTTTTTGGTATTTCGTTGTCATTTCTGTAGATTTTATCAGGGCCTTCATACCTGTGGGATTATTCTTGATCTTCATGATCTTCTTGTCATCAAGTGCAGTTATTATTTTGTCGCGATCTTCTTTCTTGTCCATAATAACTGTGGCATTATCCTTTTTTGCTGGTACCACAACGATTTTTAATCACCGCTTTCCTTTACTTTATTTTACACGAGCAAAATGTATGTAGCATAATTTTCGAATATGCTCAAATTTCATTTTAAAAATCAGCACTAAACCGGTATTTTTTTTCCTCATCTTAAACCGGTTCAATAAACCGGAATCTAAAACCGGTTTTATCCATTTTAATTATTTCATTTTATCTTTTCTCTTAATTTATTAAAAAAAACAAAGAATATTTGAATTATTATTTAAAAAAATTATCAAATAAAGCCCTTTTATATCCATCTCCAAAAAAAGTTTTAAAATAACAATTTTAACCATGACATAACCACCCACACAAAATTCCTTCAAAACTTATGCAACCAATTTTCCAAAAATGCACATCAGCTGATGCCGGGGCCCCATTTATTTATAAACACTGTGCATCTGAAAACCCAAACTGAAAGCGAAATTTCAAAATGTTCGTCGACCCGGAAGTGGTGGTTCTTTTCGAGGGTTACTCCCGAAAACTCCAAGACGTCCTCCAAGCGAATTGCACCTGCACCCTCATCAAAGCCCAAGTGAACATCATCGTCGATACGATGACGGCCTGGGACGGTGAGAGAATAAAAATGGCTTTAAAAGAGCACGATTTAACATGCAACGACATCAAATTCGTTATTTGCACTCACGGACATTCCGATCATATCGGTTGCAATTACTTATTTCCAATGGCTCAACACATCGTGGGTTATAGCATATCGTTGAGGGACTCTTATAAAGAATTCGATTTTAATTCGGGGAGTCCCTACGAGATATGTCAAGGGATTAAAGTTATTGGAACTCCCGGTCATACAATGCAAGATGTTTCTGTTATTGTCTCAACTGTTAGTAGAGGGATTATAGCGATAACGGGAGATTTATTTGAGAATCAAAATGATATAAGGAATCCGCAAATTTGGAAGGATGCTGGAAGTGATAATGAGGAGTTGCAAGAAAAGCATAGGAAGGAAATTTTGAGATTTGCTGATTATATCGTTCCTGGGCATGGGCCAATGTTTAAGGTGTCAGAGTGGATTTAAAAGAACTATTTTTTTCTTAAGATGATATTGGTTATTTATAAATAAAATATGACGATTTTTAATTATAATTTTTATTATTTAATCCTTTAAATCTTTCAAATCCTATCAAGCTTTACATCCAAGAATTAAAAATTTTCTCCAAATTCCATGATGACGTCTACTGATGACCAAGTATTTTTCCACAATTGGATCTTGAAGTCTTCATATTTACCTCTCATTCTGGAAAATATAAATTTTGCAACTTCCTTTGATTTAACCTCAATAATAAAAGAGGTGATTTAAAAAAATTGTATCTTTTTAATTTATGGAATCGAAGTAATTCTAATTGGTGTGTTAAAACTAGATTAAATTTGCTTCAAAATGATTTTTATTTCATAATAATATCTCAATTCGTCTTTGAGATATGATGATGTAAATTAGATTATTCAATTTAACCTCAGTAATAAGAGAGGTGATTTAAAAAAATTTTATCTTTTTAATTTATGGAATCGAAATAATTCTAATTGGTGTGTTAAAACTAGATTAAATTTGCTTCAAAATGATTTTTATTTCATAATAATATCTCAATTCGTCTTTGAGATATGATGATGTAAATTAGATTATTCAATTTAACCTTAGTAATAAGAAAGGTGATTTAAAAAAATTTTATCTTTTTAATTTATGGAATCGAAATAATTCTAATTGGTGTGTTAAAACGAGATTAAATTTGCTTCAAAATGATTTTTATTTCATAATAATATCTCAATTCGTTTTCGAGATATGATGATGTAAATTAGATTATTCAATTTAACCTCAGTAATAAGAGAGGTGATTTAAAAGAATTTTATCTTTTTAATTTATGGAATCGAAATAATTCTAATTGGTATGTTAAAACTAGATTAAATTTGCTTCAAAATGATTTTTATTTCATAATAATATCTTAATTCGTTTTCGAGATATGATGATGTAAATTAGATTATTCAATTTAACCTCAGTAATAAGAGAGGTGATTTAAAAAAATTTTATCTTTTTAATTTATGGAATCGAAATAATTCTAATTGGTGTGTTAAAACTAGATTAAATTTGCTTCAAAATGATTTTTATTTCATAATAATATCTCAATTCGTCTTTGAGATATGATGATGTAAATTAGATTATTCAATTTAACCTTAGTAATAAGAAAGGTGATTTAAAAAAATTTTATCTTTTTAATTTATGGAATCGAAATAATTCTAATTGGTGTGTTAAAACGAGATTAAATTTGCTTCAAAATGATTTTTATTTCATAATAATATCTCAATTCGTCTTTGAGATATGATGATGTAAATTAGATTATTCAATTTAACCTTAGTAATAAGAAAGGTGATTTAAAAAAATTTTATCTTTTTAATTTATGGAATCGAAATAATTCTAATTGGTGTGTTAAAACGAGATTAAATTTGCTTCAAAATGATTTTTATTTCATAATAATATCTCAATTCGTCTTTGAGATATGATGATGTAAATTAGATTATTCAATTTAACCTTAGTAATAAGAAAGGTGATTTAAAAAAATTTTATCTTTTTAATTTATGGAATCGAAATAATTCTAATTGGTGTGTTAAAACTAGATTAAATTTGCTTCAAAATGATTTTTATTTCATAATAATATCTCAATTCGTCTTTGAGATATGATGATGTAAATTAGATTATTCAATTTAACCTTAGTAATAAGAAAGGTGATTTAAAAAAATTTTATCTTTTTAATTTATGGAATCGAAATAATTCTAATTGGTGTGTTAAAACTAGATTAAATTTGCTTCAAAATGATTTTTATTTCATAATAATATCTCAATTCGTCTTTGAGATATGATGATGTAAATTAGATTATTCAATTTAACCTCAGTAATAAGAGAGGTGATTAAAAAAAATTTTATCTTTTTAATTTATGGAATCGAAATAATTCTAATTGGTGTGTTAAAACTAGATTAAATTTGCTTCAAAATGATTTTTATTTCATAATAATATCTCAATTCGTCTTTGAGATATGATGATGTAAATTAGATTATTCAATTTAACCTCAGTAATAAGAGAGGTGATTAAAAAAAATTTTATCTTTTTAATTTATGGAATCGAAATAATTCTAATTGGTGTGTTAAAACGAGATTAAATTTGCTTCAAAATGATTTTTATTTCATAATAATATCTCAATTCGTCTTTGAGATATGATGATGTAAATTAGATTATTCAATTTAACCTTAGTAATAAGAAAGGTGATTTAAAAAAATTTTATCTTTTTAATTTATGGAATCGAAATAATTCTAATTGGTGTGTTAAAACGAGATTAAATTTGCTTCAAAATGATTTTTATTTCATAATAATATCTCAATTCGTCTTTGAGATATGATGATGTAAATTAGATTATTCAATTTAACCTTAGTAATAAGAAAGGTGATTTAAAAAAATTTTATCTTTTTAATTTATGGAATCGAAATAATTCTAATTGGTGTGTTAAAACTAGATTAAATTTGCTTCAAAATGATTTTTATTTCATAATAATATCTCAATTCGTCTTTGAGATATGATGATGTAAATTAGATTATTCAATTTAACCTTAGTAATAAGAAAGGTGATTTAAAAAAATTTTATCTTTTTAATTTATGGAATCGAAATAATTCTAATTGGTGTGTTAAAACGAGATTAAATTTGCTTCAAAATGATTTTTATTTCATAATAATATCTCAATTCGTTTTCGAGATATGATGATGTAAATTAGATTATTCAATTTAACCTCAGTAATAAGAGAGGTGATTTAAAAGAATTTTATCTTTTTAATTTATGGAATCGAAATAATTCTAATTGGTATGTTAAAACTAGATTAAATTTGCTTCAAAATGATTTTTATTTCATAATAATATCTTAATTCGTTTTCGAGATATGATGATGTAAATTAGATTATTCAATTTAACCTCAGTAATAAGAGAGGTGATTTAAAAAAATTTTATCTTTTTAATTTATGGAATCGAAATAATTCTAATTGGTGTGTTAAAACTAGATTAAATTTGCTTCAAAATGATTTTTATTTCATAATAATATCTCAATTCGTCTTTGAGATATGATGATGTAAATTAGATTATTCAATTTAACCTTAGTAATAAGAAAGGTGATTTAAAAAAATTTTATCTTTTTAATTTATGGAATCGAAATAATTCTAATTGGTGTGTTAAAACTAGATTAAATTTGCTTCAAAATGATTTTTATTTCATAATAATATCTCAATTCGTCTTTGAGATATGATGATGTAAATTAGATTATTCAATTTAACCTTAGTAATAAGAAAGGTGATTTAAAAAAATTTTATCTTTTTAATTTATGGAATCGAAATAATTCTAATTGGTGTGTTAAAACTAGATTAAATTTGCTTCAAAATGATTTTTATTTCATAATAATATCTCAATTCGTCTTTGAGATATGATGATGTAAATTAGATTATTCAATTTAACCTCAGTAATAAGAGAGGTGATTAAAAAAAATTTTATCTTTTTAATTTATGGAATCGAAATAATTCTAATTGGTGTGTTAAAACTAGATTAAATTTGCTTCAAAATGATTTTTATTTCATAATAATATCTCAATTCGTCTTTGAGATATGATGATGTAAATTAGATTATTCAATTTAACCTCAGTAATAAGAGAGGTGATTAAAAAAAATTTTATCTTTTTAATTTATGGAATCGAAATAATTCTAATTGGTGTGTTAAAACGAGATTAAATTTGCTTCAAAATGATTTTTATTTCATAATAATATCTCAATTCGTCTTTGAGATATGATGATGTAAATTAGATTATTCAATTTAACCTTAGTAATAAGAAAGGTGATTTAAAAAAATTTTATCTTTTTAATTTATGGAATCGAAATAATTCTAATTGGTGTGTTAAAACGAGATTAAATTTGCTTCAAAATGATTTTTATTTCATAATAATATCTCAATTCGTCTTTGAGATATGATGATGTAAATTAGATTATTCAATTTAACCTTAGTAATAAGAAAGGTGATTTAAAAAAATTTTATCTTTTTAATTTATGGAATCGAAATAATTCTAATTGGTGTGTTAAAACTAGATTAAATTTGCTTCAAAATGATTTTTATTTCATAATAATATCTCAATTCGTCTTTGAGATATGATGATGTAAATTAGATTATTCAATTTAACCTTAGTAATAAGAAAGGTGATTTAAAAAAATTTTATCTTTTTAATTTATGGAATCGAAATAATTCTAATTGGTGTGTTAAAACTAGATTAAATTTGCTTCAAAATGATTTTTATTTCATAATAATATCTCAATTCGTCTTTGAGATATGATGATGTAAATTAGATTATTCAATTTAACCTCAGTAATAAGAGAGGTGATTTAAAAAAATTTTATCTTTTTAATTTATGGAATCGAAATAATTCTAATTGGTGTGTTAAAACTAGATTAAATTTGCTTCAAAATGATTTTTATTTCATAATAATATCTCAATTCGTCTTTGAGATATGATGATGTAAATTAGATTATTCAATTTAACCTTAGTAATAAGAAAGGTGATTTAAAAAAATTTTATCTTTTTAATTTATGGAATCGAAATAATTCTAATTGGTGTGTTAAAACTAGATTAAATTTGCTTCAAAATGATTTTTATTTCATAATAATATCTCAATTCGTCTTTGAGATATGATGATGTAAATTAGATTATTCAATTTAACCTTAGTAATAAGAAAGGTGATTTAAAAAAATTTTATCTTTTTAATTTATGGAATCGAAATAATTCTAATTGGTGTGTTAAAACTAGATTAAATTTGCTTCAAAATGATTTTTATTTCATAATAATATCTCAATTCGTCTTTGAGATATGATGATGTAAATTAGATTATTCAATTTAACCTCAGTAATAAGAGAGGTGATTAAAAAAAATTTTATCTTTTTAATTTATGGAATCGAAATAATTCTAATTGGTGTGTTAAAACTAGATTAAATTTGCTTCAAAATGATTTTTATTTCATAATAATATCTCAATTCGTCTTTGAGATATGATGATGTAAATTAGATTATTCAATTTAACCTTAGTAATAAGAAAGGTGATTTAAAAAAATTTTATCTTTTTAATTTATGGAATCGAAATAATTCTAATTGGTGTGTTAAAACTAGATTAAATTTGCTTCAAAATGATTTTTATTTCATAATAATATCTCAATTCGTCTTTGAGATATGATGATGTAAATTAGATTATTCAATTTAACCTCAGTAATAAGAGAGGTGATTAAAAAAAATTTTATCTTTTTAATTTATGGAATCGAAATAATTCTAATTGGTGTGTTAAAACTAGATTAAATTTGCTTCAAAATGATTTTTATTTCATAATAATATCTCAATTCGTCTTTGAGATATGATGATGTAAATTAGATTATTCAATTTAACCTTAGTAATAAGAAAGGTGATTTAAAAAAATTTTATCTTTTTAATTTATGGAATCGAAATAATTCTAATTGGTGTGTTAAAACTAGATTAAATTTGCTTCAAAATGATTTTTATTTCATAATAATATCTCAATTCGTCTTTGAGATATGATGATGTAAATTAGATTATTCAATTTAACCTCAGTAATAAGAGAGGTGATTAAAACAAATTTTATCTTTTTAATTTATGGAATCGAAATAATTCTAATTGGTGTGTTAAAACTAGATTAAATTTGCTTCAAAATGATTTTTATTTCATAATAATATCTCAATTCGTCTTTGAGATATGATGATGTAAATTAGATTATTCAATTTAACCTCAGTAATAAGAGAGGTGATTTAAAAAAATTTTATCTTTTTAATTTATGGAATCGAAATAATTCTAATTGGTGTGTTAAAACTAGATTAAATTTGCTTCAAAATGATTTTTATTTCATAATAATATCTCAATTCGTCTTTGAGATATGATGATGTAAATTAGATTATTCAATTTAACCTTAGTAATAAGAAAGGTGATTTAAAAAAATTTTATCTTTTTAATTTATGGAATCGAAATAATTCTAATTGGTGTGTTAAAACTAGATTAAATTTGCTTCAAAATGATTTTTATTTCATAATAATATCTCAATTCGTCTTTGAGATATGATGATGTAAATTAGATTATTCAATTTAACCTCAGTAATAAGAGAGGTGATTTAAAAAAATTTTATCTTTTTAATTTATGGAATCGAAATAATTCTAATTGGTGTGTTAAAACTAGATTAAATTTGCTTCAAAATGATTTTTATTTCATAATAATATCTCAATTCGTCTTTGAGATATGATGATGTAAATTAGATTATTCAATTTAACCTCAGTAATAAGAGAGGTGATTTAAAAAAATTTTATCTTTTTAATTTATGGAATCGAAATAATTCTAATTGGTGTGTTAAAACTAGATTAAATTTGCTTCAAAATGATTTTTATTTCATAATAATATCTCAATTCGTCTTTGAGATATGATGATGTAAATTAGATTATTCAATTTAACCTCAGTAATAAGAGAGGTGATTAAAAAAAATTTTATCTTTTTAATTTATGGAATCGAAATAATTCTAATTGGTGTGTTAAAACTAGATTAAATTTGCTTCAAAATGATTTTTATTTCATAATAATATCTCAATTCGTCTTTGAGATATGATGATGTAAATTAGATTATTCAATTTAACCTCAGTAATAAGAGAGGTGATTAAAAAAAATTTTATCTTTTTAATTTATGGAATCGAAATAATTCTAATTGGTGTGTTAAAACTAGATTAAATTTGCTTCAAAATGATTTTTATTTCATAATAATATCTCAATTCGTCTTTGAGATATGATGATGTAAATTAGATTATTCAATTTAACCTCAGTAATAAGAGAGGTGATTAAAAAAAATTTTATCTTTTTAATTTATGGAATCGAAATAATTCTAATTGGTGTGTTAAAACTAGATTAAATTTGCTTCAAAATGATTTTTATTTCATAATAATATCTCAATTCGTCTTTGAGATATGATGATGTAAATTAGATTATTCAATTTAACCTCAGTAATAAGAGAGGTGATTAAAAAAAATTTTATCTTTTTAATTTATGGAATCGAAATAATTCTAATTGGTGTGTTAAAACTAGATTAAATTTGCTTCAAAATGATTTTTATTTCATAATAATATCTCAATTCGTCTTTGAGATATGATGATGTAAATTAGATTATTCAATTTAACCTCAGTAATAAGAGAGGTGATTAAAAAAAATTTTATCTTTTTAATTTATGGAATCGAAATAATTCTAATTGGTGTGTTAAAACTAGATTAAATTTGCTTCAAAATGATTTTTATTTCATAATAATATCTCAATTCGTCTTTGAGATATGATGATGTAAATTAGATTATTCAATTTAACCTCAGTAATAAGAGAGGTGATTAAAAAAAATTTTATCTTTTTAATTTATGGAATCGAAATAATTCTAATTGGTGTGTTAAAACTAGATTAAATTTGCTTCAAAATGATTTTTATTTCATAATAATATCTCAATTCGTCTTTGAGATATGATGATGTAAATTAGATTATTCAATTTAACCTCAGTAATAAGAGAGGTGATTAAAAAAAATTTTATCTTTTTAATTTATGGAATCGAAATAATTCTAATTGGTGTGTTAAAACTAGATTAAATTTGCTTCAAAATGATTTTTATTTCATAATAATATCTCAATTCGTCTTTGAGATATGATGATGTAAATTAGATTATTCAATTTAACCTCAGTAATAAGAGAGGTGATTAAAAAAATTTTATCTTTTTAATTTATGGAATCGAAATAATTCTAATTGGTGTGTTAAAACTAGATTAAATTTGCTTCAAAATGATTTTTATTTCATAATAATATCTCAATTCGTCTTTGAGATATGATGATGTAAATTAGATTATTCAATTTAACCTCAGTAATAAGAGAGGTGATTAAAAAAAATTTTATCTTTTTAATTTATGGAATCGAAATAATTCTAATTGGTGTGTTAAAACTAGATTAAATTTGCTTCAAAATGATTTTTATTTCATAATAATATCTCAATTCGTCTTTGAGATATGATGATGTAAATTAGATTATTCAATTTAACCTCAGTAATAAGAGAGGTGATTAAAAAAAATTTTATCTTTTTAATTTATGGAATCGAAATAATTCTAATTGGTGTGTTAAAACTAGATTAAATTTGCTTCAAAATGATTTTTATTTCATAATAATATCTCAATTCGTCTTTGAGATATGATGATGTAAATTAGATTATTCAATTTAACCTCAGTAATAAGAGAGGTGATTAAAAAAAATTTTATCTTTTTAATTTATGGAATCGAAATAATTCTAATTGGTGTGTTAAAACTAGATTAAATTTGCTTCAAAATGATTTTTATTTCATAATAATATCTCAATTCGTCTTTGAGATATGATGATGTAAATTAGATTATTCAATTTAACCTCAGTAATAAGAGAGGTGATTAAAAAAAATTTTATCTTTTTAATTTATGGAATCGAAATAATTCTAATTGGTGTGTTAAAACTAGATTAAATTTGCTTCAAAATGATTTTTATTTCATAATAATATCTCAATTCGTCTTTGAGATATGATGATGTAAATTAGATTATTCAATTTAACCTCAGTAATAAGAGAGGTGATTAAAAAAAATTTTATCTTTTTAATTTATGGAATCGAAATAATTCTAATTGGTGTGTTAAAACTAGATTAAATTTGCTTCAAAATGATTTTTATTTCATAATAATATCTCAATTCGTCTTTGAGATATGATGATGTAAATTAGATTATTCAATTTAACCTCAGTAATAAGAGAGGTGATTAAAAAAAATTTTATCTTTTTAATTTATGGAATCGAAATAATTCTAATTGGTGTGTTAAAACTAGATTAAATTTGCTTCAAAATGATTTTTATTTCATAATAATATCTCAATTCGTCTTTGAGATATGATGATGTAAATTAGATTATTCAATTTAACCTCAGTAATAAGAGAGGTGATTAAAAAAAATTTTATCTTTTTAATTTATGGAATCGAAATAATTCTAATTGGTGTGTTAAAACTAGATTAAATTTGCTTCAAAATGATTTTTATTTCATAATAATATCTCAATTCGTCTTTGAGATATGATGATGTAAATTAGATTATTCAATTTAACCTCAGTAATAAGAGAGGTGATTAAAAAAAATTTTATCTTTTTAATTTATGGAATCGAAATAATTCTAATTGGTGTGTTAAAACTAGATTAAATTTGCTTCAAAATGATTTTTATTTCATAATAATATCTCAATTCGTCTTTGAGATATGATGATGTAAATTAGATTATTCAATTTAACCTCAGTAATAAGAGAGGTGATTAAAAAAATTTTATCTTTTTAATTTATGGAATCGAAATAATTCTAATTGGTGTGTTAAAACTAGATTAAATTTGCTTCAAAATGATTTTTATTTCATAATAATATCTCAATTCGTCTTTGAGATATGATGATGTAAATTAGATTATTCAATTTAACCTCAGTAATAAGAGAGGTGATTAAAAAAAATTTTATCTTTTTAATTTATGGAATCGAAATAATTCTAATTGGTGTGTTAAAACTAGATTAAATTTGCTTCAAAATGATTTTTATTTCATAATAATATCTCAATTCGTCTTTGAGATATGATGATGTAAATTAGATTATTCAATTTAACCTCAGTAATAAGAGAGGTGATTTAAAAAAATTTTATCTTTTTAATTTATGGAATCGAAATAATTCTAATTGGTGTGTTAAAACTAGATTAAATTTGCTTCAAAATGATTTTTATTTCATAATAATATCTCAATTCGTCTTTGAGATATGATGATGTAAATTAGATTATTCAATTTAACCTCAGTAATAAGAGAGGTGATTAAAAAAAATTTTATCTTTTTAATTTATGGAATCGAAATAATTCTAATTGGTGTGTTAAAACTAGATTAAATTTGCTTCAAAATGATTTTTATTTCATAATAATATCTCAATTCGTCTTTGAGATATGATGATGTAAATTAGATTATTCAATTTAACCTCAGTAATAAGAGAGGTGATTAAAAAAAATTTTATCTTTTTAATTTATGGAATCGAAATAATTCTAATTGGTGTGTTAAAACTAGATTAAATTTGCTTCAAAATGATTTTTATTTCATAATAATATCTCAATTCGTCTTTGAGATATGATGATGTAAATTAGATTATTCAATTTAACCTCAGTAATAAGAGAGGTGATTAAAAAAAATTTTATCTTTTTAATTTAT
Source organism: Onthophagus sagittarius (assembly GCA_036711965.1). NCBI lineage: Eukaryota > Metazoa > Arthropoda > Insecta > Coleoptera > Scarabaeidae > Onthophagus > Onthophagus sagittarius. Next base: position 54,428,135 of record JASERS010000005.1, read on the forward strand.
GGAATCGAAATAATTCTAATTGGTGTGTTAAAACTAGATTAAATTTGCTTCAAAATGATTTTTATTTCATAATAATATCTCAATTCGTCTTTGAGATATGATGATGTAAATTAGATTATTCAATTTAACCTCAGTAATAAGAGAGGTGATTAAAAAAATTTTATCTTTTTAATTTATGGAATCGAAATAATTCTAATTGGTGTGTTAAAACTAGATTAAATTTGCTTCAAAATGATTTTTATTTCATAATAATATCTCAATTCGTCTTTGAGATATGATGATGTAAATTAGATTATTCAATTTAACCTCAGTAATAAGAGAGGTGATTAAAAAAAATTTTATCTTTTTAATTTATGGAATCGAAATAATTCTAATTGGTGTGTTAAAACTAGATTAAATTTGCTTCAAAATGATTTTTATTTCATAATAATATCTCAATTCGTCTTTGAGATATGATGATGTAAATTAGATTATTCAATTTAACCTCAGTAATAAGAGAGGTGATTAAAAAAATTTTATCTTTTTAATTTATGGAATCGAAATAATTCTAATTGGTGTGTTAAAACTAGATTAAATTTGCTTCAAAATGATTTTTATTTCATAATAATATCTCAATTCGTCTTTGAGATATGATGATGTAAATTAGATTATTCAATTTAACCTCAGTAATAAGAGAGGTGATTTAAAAAAATTTTATCTTTTTAATTTATGGAATCGAAATAATTCTAATTGGTGTGTTAAAACTAGATTAAATTTGCTTCAAAATGATTTTTATTTCATAATAATATCTCAATTCGTCTTTGAGATATGATGATGTAAATTAGATTATTCAATTTAACCTCAGTAATAAGAGAGGTGATTAAAAAAATTTTATCTTTTTAATTTATGGAATCGAAATAATTCTAATTGGTGTGTTAAAACTAGATTAAATTTGCTTCAAAATGATTTTTATTTCATAATAATATCTCAATTCGTCTTTGAGATATGATGATGTAAATTAGATTATTCAATTTAACCTCAGTAATAAGAGAGGTGATTAAAAAAAATTTTATCTTTTTAATTTATGGAATCGAAATAATTCTAATTGGTGTGTTAAAACTAGATTAAATTTGCTTCAAAATGATTTTTATTTCATAATAATATCTCAATTCGTCTTTGAGATATGATGATGTAAATTAGATTATTCAATTTAACCTCAGTAATAAGAGAGGTGATTTAAAAAAATTTTATCTTTTTAATTTATGGAATCGAAATAATTCTAATTGGTGTGTTAAAACTAGATTAAATTTGCTTCAAAATGATTTTTATTTCATAATAATATCTCAATTCGTCTTTGAGATATGATGATGTAAATTAGATTATTCAATTTAACCTCAGTAATAAGAGAGGTGATTAAAAAAATTTTATCTTTTTAATTTATGGAATCGAAATAATTCTAATTGGTGTGTTAAAACTAGATTAAATTTGCTTCAAAATGATTTTTATTTCATAATAATATCTCAATTCGTCTTTGAGATATGATGATGTAAATTAGATTATTCAATTTAACCTCAGTAATAAGAGAGGTGATTAAAAAAAATTTTATCTTTTTAATTTATGGAATCGAAATAATTCTAATTGGTGTGTTAAAACTAGATTAAATTTGCTTCAAAATGATTTTTATTTCATAATAATATCTCAATTCGTCTTTGAGATATGATGATGTAAATTAGATTATTCAATTTAACCTCAGTAATAAGAGAGGTGATTAAAAAAAATTTTATCTTTTTAATTTATGGAATCGAAATAATTCTAATTGGTGTGTTAAAACTAGATTAAATTTGCTTCAAAATGATTTTTATTTCATAATAATATCTCAATTCGTCTTTGAGATATGATGATGTAAATTAGATTATTCAATTTAACCTCAGTAATAAGAGAGGTGATTAAAAAAATTTTATCTTTTTAATTTATGGAATCGAAATAATTCTAATTGGTGTGTTAAAACTAGATTAAATTTGCTTCAAAATGATTTTTATTTCATAATAATATCTCAATTCGTCTTTGAGATATGATGATGTAAATTAGATTATTCAATTTAACCTCAGTAATAAGAGAGGTGATTAAAAAAAATTTTATCTTTTTAATTTATGGAATCGAAATAATTCTAATTGGTGTGTTAAAACTAGATTAAATTTGCTTCAAAATGATTTTTATTTCATAATAATATCTCAATTCGTCTTTGAGATATGATGATGTAAATTAGATTATTCAATTTAACCTCAGTAATAAGAGAGGTGATTAAAAAAAATTTTATCTTTTTAATTTATGGAATCGAAAATTCTAATTGGTGTGTTAAAACTAGATTAAATTTGCTTCAAAATGATTTTTATTTCATAATAATATCTCAATTCGTCTTTGAGATATGATGATGTAAATTAGATTATTCAATTTAACCTCAGTAATAAGAGAGGTGATTAAAAAAAATTTTATCTTTTTAATTTATGGAATCGAAATAATTCTAATTGGTGTGTTAAAACTAGATTAAATTTGCTTCAAAATGATTTTTATTTCATAATAATATCTCAATTCGTCTTTGAGATATGATGATGTAAATTAGATTATTCAATTTAACCTCAGTAATAAGAGAGGTGATTTAAAAAAATTTTATCTTTTTAATTTATGGAATCGAAATAATTCTAATTGGTGTGTTAAAACTAGATTAAATTTGCTTCAAAATGATTTTTATTTCATAATAATATCTCAATTCGTCTTTGAGATATGATGATGTAAATTAGATTATTCAATTTAACCTCAGTAATAAGAGAGGTGATTAAAAAAAATTTTATCTTTTTAATTTATGGAATCGAAATAATTCTAATTGGTGTGTTAAAACTAGATTAAATTTGCTTCAAAATGATTTTTATTTCATAATAATATCTCAATTCGTCTTTGAGATATGATGATGTAAATTAGATTATTCAATTTAACCTCAGTAATAAGAGAGGTGATTAAAAAAAATTTTATCTTTTTAATTTATGGAATCGAAATAATTCTAATTGGTGTGTTAAAACTAGATTAAATTTGCTTCAAAATGATTTTTATTTCATAATAATATCTCAATTCGTCTTTGAGATATGATGATGTAAATTAGATTATTCAATTTAACCTCAGTAATAAGAGAGGTGATTTAAAAAAATTTTATCTTTTTAATTTATGGAATCGAAATAATTCTAATTGGTGTGTTAAAACTAGATTAAATTTGCTTCAAAATGATTTTTATTTCATAATAATATCTCAATTCGTCTTTGAGATATGATGATGTAAATTAGATTATTCAATTTAACCTTAGTAATAAGAAAGGTGATTTAAAAAAATTTTATCTTTTTAATTTATGGAATCGAAATAATTCTAATTGGTGTGTTAAAACTAGATTAAATTTGCTTCAAAATGATTTTTATTTCATAATAATATCTCAATTCGTCTTTGAGATATGATGATGTAAATTAGATTATTCAATTTAACCTCAGTAATAAGAGAGGTGATTAAAAAAAATTTTATCTTTTTAATTTATGGAATCGAAATAATTCTAATTGGTGTGTTAAAACTAGATTAAATTTGCTTCAAAATGATTTTTATTTCATAATAATATCTCAATTCGTCTTTGAGATATGATGATGTAAATTAGATTATTCAATTTAACCTCAGTAATAAGAGAGGTGATTAAAAAAAATTTTATCTTTTTAATTTATGGAATCGAAATAATTCTAATTGGTGTGTTAAAACTAGATTAAATTTGCTTCAAAATGATTTTTATTTCATAATAATATCTCAATTCGTCTTTGAGATATGATGATGTAAATTAGATTATTCAATTTAACCTCAGTAATAAGAGAGGTGATTAAAAAAAATTTTATCTTTTTAATTTATGGAATCGAAATAATTCTAATTGGTGTGTTAAAACTAGATTAAATTTGCTTCAAAATGATTTTTATTTCATAATAATATCTCAATTCGTCTTTGAGATATGATGATGTAAATTAGATTATTCAATTTAACCTCAGTAATAAGAGAGGTGATTTAAAAAAATTTTATCTTTTTAATTTATGGAATCGAAATAATTCTAATTGGTGTGTTAAAACTAGATTAAATTTGCTTCAAAATGATTTTTATTTTATAATAATATCTCAATTCGTCTTTGAGATATGATGATGTAAATTAGATTATTCAATTTAACCTCAGTAATAAGAGAGGTGATTTAAAAAAATTTTATCTTTTTAATTTATGGAATCGAAATAATTCTAATTGGTGTGTTAAAACTAGATTAAATTTGCTTCAAAATGATTTTTATTTCATAATAATATCTCAATTCGTCTTTGAGATATGATGATGTAAATTAGATTATTCAATTTAACCTCAGTAATAAGAGAGGTGATTTAAAAAAATTTTATCTTTTTAATTTATGGAATCGAAATAATTCTAATTGGTGTGTTAAAACTAGATTAAATTTGCTTCAAAATGATTTTTATTTCATAATAATATCTCAATTCGTCTTTGAGATATGATGATGTAAATTAGATTATTCAATTTAACCTCAGTAATAAGAGAGGTGATTTAAAAAAATTTTATCTTTTTAATTTATGGAATCGAAATAATTCTAATTGGTGTGTTAAAATAAGATTAAATTTGCTTCAAAATGATTTTTATTTCATAATAATATCTCAATTCGTCTTTGAGATATGATGATGTAAATTAGATTATTCAATTTAACCTCAGTAATAAGAGAGGTGATTTAAAAAAATTGTATCTTTTTAATTTATAGAATCGAAATAATTCTAATTGGTGTGTTAAAACTAGATTAAATTTGCTTCAAAATGATTTTTATTTCATAATAATATCTCAATTCGTTTTTGAGATATGATGATGTAAATTAGATTATTCAATTTAACCTCAGTAATAAGAGCGGTGATTTAAAAAAATTTTATCTTTTTAATTTATGGAATCGAAATAATTCTAATTGGTGTGTTAAAACTAGATTAAATTTGCTTCAAAATGATTTTTATTTTATAATAATATCTCAATTCGTCTTTGAGATATGATGATGTAAATTAGATTATTCAATTTAACCTCAGTAATAAGAGAGGTGATTTAAAAAAATTTTATCTTTTTAATTTATGGAATCGAAATAATTCTAATTGGTGTGTTAAAACTAGATTAAATTTGCTTCAAAATGATTTTTATTTCATAATAATATCTCAATTCGTCTTTGAGATATGATGATGTAAATTTTATCTTTTTCTTGCTCAATTCTACTAAAACGTCAAAAACACATCATCTTTCAACATTTCTTGGATGGAATCGATTTCAAATCGACACTACGAGTTATACATCATTTTAAAGAGGAAGATTCAATCTTCATTTTGATATACAAGTCATTTCTTCATTTTCAAAAATAACGTCCTCGGGATGTTGCAAATTTGATCTTTTTCTTTCGCGATTCTACTAAAACGTCAAAAACACATCATCTTTTAACATTTCTTGGATGGAATCGATTTCAAATCGAAACAACGAGTTATACATCATTTTAAAGAAGAAGATTCAATCTTCATTTTGATATACAAGTCATTTCTTCATTTCCAAAAATAACGCCCTTAGGATGTTGCAAATTTGATCTTTTTCTTTCGCGATTCTACTAAAACGTCAAAAACACATCATCTTTTAACATTTCTTGGATGGAATCGATTTCAAATCGAAACAACGAGTTATACATCATTTTAAAGAAGAAGATTCAATCTTCATTTTGATATACAAGTCATTTCTTCATTTCCAAAAATAACGCCCTTAGGATGTTGCAAATTTGATCTTTTTCTTTCGCGATTCTACTAAAACGTCAAAAACACATCATCTTTTAACATTTCTTGGATGGAATCGATTTCAAATCGAAACAACGAGTTATACATCATTTTAAAGAGGAAGATTCAATCTTCATTTTGATATACAAGTCATTTCTTCATTTTCAAAAATAACGTCCTCGGGATGTTGCAAATTTGATCTTTTTCTTTCGCGATTCTACTAAAACGTCAAAAACACATCATCTTTTAACATTTCTTGGATGGAATCGATTTCAAATCGAAACAACGAGTTATACATCATTTTAAAGAGGAAGAATCAATCTTCATTTTGATATACAAGTCATTTCTTCATCTTCAAAAATAACGCCCTTAGGATGTTGCAAATTTGATCTTTTTCTTTCGCGATTCTACTAAAACGTCAAAAACACATCATCTTTTAACATTTCTTGGGTGGAATCGATTTCAAATCGAAACAACGAGTTATACATCATTTTAAAGAGGAAGATTCAATCTTCATTTTGATATACAAGTAATTTCTTCATCTTCAAAAATAACATCCTCGGGATGTTGCAAATTTGATCTTTTTCTTTCGCGATTCTACTAAAACGTCAAAAACACATCATCTTTTAACATTTCTTGGATGGAATCGATTTCAAATCGAAACAACGAGTTATACATCATTTTAAAGAGGAAGATTCAATCTTCATTTTGATATACAAGTAATTTCTTCATCTTCAAAAATAACATCCTCGGGATGTTGCAAATTTGATCTTTTTCTTTCGCGATTCTACTAAAACGTCAAAAACACATCATCTTTTAACATTTCTTGGATGGAATCGATTTCAAATCGAAACAACGAGTTATACATCATTTTAAAGAGGAAGATTCAATCTTCATTTTGATATACAAGTAATTTCTTCATCTTCAAAAATAACATCCTCGGGATGTTGCAAATTTGATCTTTTTCTTTCGCGATTCTACTAAAACGTCAAAAACACATCATCTTTTAACATTTCTTGGATTGAATCGATTTCAAATCGAAACAACGAGTTACACATCATTTTAAAGAAGAAGTTTCAATCTTTTATCCTTGATAATTGCAAACTCAAATCCCGCTTTAAGAGAGTGTGCAAGCGCGTGTACTTGAAGGTCAAGATTTAACAGTTAAATTATTAAAATTGAATAATAAAATAAAATGAATTAAGACACAAATTAACTCCCTCAATGATTTTATTACATTTTATTTTATTTTATTACAACTATTACTACATAAAGTTAATCAACAAAGAGAGAATTAAACGAAAATAAATAAATGCTCTTTAAAAAAAATTTATATTTAACTTAATCCTCCCCCATCATCAAAATTTCACTCTTTTCCTAAGTTCCTCCTCCAAATCCCCCATTTTAACCTCAACCTCCACCCTTGTAGTTACCTCCCTCAACTTAACCACCCCCTTCTCAATTTCAGACTCCCCCAAAATGATCACCAAAGGAATTCCTTGCTCTTCGCAATATTGCAATTGAACCAACAACTTAGGATTCTTCTTATAAGAATGTTCCACCTTAAATCCTTGCTCCCAAAGTTGATTACAAAGCTTCATGCGATGCTCAAACAAATTTTTTTGAGCGGAAGCAACAAAAACTTGAATTTCCGTTGTACGCACTTTTTCTTTTGAAGTAGCGATTTTCGCTTCAAGAACCGAAAAGATTCTTTCGATTCCGATGGAGACTCCAACACAAGGAACTTGTTTGTTTTTTGGGTCGAACATTCCGACTAAGTTATCGTAACGACCCCCACCGGCGACGGATCCGACGGAAACGTCTTGACCGTCTTCCGGTTTTCCTAATAATACTGCTTCGTAAATGATTCCTGTGTAATAATCCAATCCTCTGGCTAAGCTAAGATCGAAAGAGACTTTGTCGTAGGTGTTGTAAAGTTTGCAATAATTTAGGATGAGTTTCATTGCTTCTAAGCCGGCTAAAGCCGTTTTGCTGGTTTTTAGTTTTTCGTCTTTAAGTAATTTTTCGACCAATTCATTTTTGCCGTTTAAACGGACGTATTCGCCGATTTGGTTGGCCGCCGATTCGGAGAGACCTTTTTCTTGGATCATTTCTTGTTTAACGTCTTCCCAAGGGGACTGAAAAAAAATAAATCAATTTGAATTTTTTTTTAATTTAATTTAGAGGTTAATTAAACCAAGATAAAATATAAGAAAACAATAAATAATCTTCATTGTTGACCCAAGATCTCTGGGGGATCTTTTCTGCCCAAAATATACTTTCAGATAGACTTTCAAAAGACATGATGCTGTTTGCAGAAATCTTGAAATGCTTGCAGAAGATTTTATACTACTTCTGGAAGTCTTGATACTACCTTTAAAAGATTTGAAATGTTTCCAAAAGATTTGATACTATTTCTAGATTTGATATTGCTTTCAGAAGACTAAATATTGCTTCCAGAAGATTTGAATTACTGCCAAAAGACTCGGTATTGCATTCAGAACACTTGAAATACTGCCAAAAAAACTTGATGTTGCTACCAGAAGACTTAACATACTGCCAAACGACTCAATATTGCTTCCAGAAGACTTGAAATACTGTCAAAACTTGATATTGCTTTCAGAATACATCAAATACTGCAAACAGACTTGATATTACTTTCAAAACACTTGAGAGACTGCCAAAAGACTCAATATTGCTTTCAGAAAGCTTCAAATACTGTCAAAAGACTTGATATTGCTTCCAGATGACTTGCAATACAACCAAAAGATTTGACATTACTTCCAGAAAACTTGAAAAACTGCCAAAAGATTCAATATTGTTTCCAGAAGACTTGAAATATTGCCAAAAGACTTGATGTTGCCTCCAGAAGACTTGAAATACTGCCAAAAGACTTGATATTACAAGCAAAAAACTTGAAAGACTACCAAAAGATTCAATATTGCTTCCAGAAGACTTGAAATATTGCCAAAAGACTTGATGTTGCTTCCAGAAGACTTGAAATACTGCCAAAAGACTTGATATTACTTCCAGAAGACTTAAAACACTACCAGAAGACTTGAAATACTACCAAAAATCTTGATATTGCTTCCAGAAGACTTGAAATACTGTCAAAGGACTAGATATTGCTTCCAGAACACTTGAAATACTGCCAAAAGACTTGTTGTTGCTACCAGAAGACTTGACATACTGCCAAACGACTCAATATTGCTTCCAGAAGGCTTGAAATACTGTCAAAACTTGATATTGCTTTCAGAAGACATCAAATACTGCAAACAGACTTGATATTACTTTCAAAACACTTGAGAGACTGCCAAGAGACTCAATATTGCTTTCAGAAAGCTTCAAATACTGTCAAAAGACTTGATATTGCTTCCAGAAAACTTGAAAAACTGCCAAAAGATTCAATATTGTTTCCAGAAGACTTGAAATATTGTCAAAAGACTTGATGTTGCCTCCAGAAGACTTGAAATACTGCCAAAAGACTTGATATTACATCCAAAAAACTTGAAAGACTACCAAAAGATTCAATATTGCTTCCAGAAGACTTGAAATATTGCCAAAAGACTTGATGTTGCTTCCAGAAGACTTGAAATACTGCCAAAAGACTTGATATTACTTCCAGAAGACTTAAAACACTACCAGAAGACTTGAAATACTACCAAAAATCTTGATATTGCTTCCAGAAGACTTGAAATACTGTCAAAAAACTAGATATTGCTTCCAGAACACTTGAAATACTGCCAAAAGACTTGTTGTTGCTACCAGAAGACTTGACATACTGCCAAACGACTCAATATTGCTTCCAGAAGGCTTGAAATACTGTCAAAACTTGATATTGCTTTCAGAAGACATCAAATACTGCAAACAGACTTGATATTACTTTCAAAACACTTGAGAGACTGCCAAGAGACTCAATATTGCTTTCAGAAAGCTTCAAATACTGTCAAAAGACTTGATATTGCTTCCAGAAAACTTGAAAAACTGCCAAAAGATTCAATATTGTTTCCAGAAGATTTGAAATATTGCCAAAAGACTTGATGTTGCCTCCAGAAGACTTGAAATACTGCCAAAAGACTTGATATTACATCCAAAAAACTTGAAAGACTACCAAAAGATTCAATATTGCTTCCAGAAGACTTGAAATATTGCCAAAAGACTTGATGTTGCTTCCAGAAGACTTGAAATACTGCCAAAAGACTTGATATTACTTCCAGAAGACTTAAAACACTACCAGAAGACTTGAAATACTACCAAAAATCTTGATATTGCTTCCAGAAGACTTGAAATACTGTCAAAAGACTAGATATTGCTTCCAGAACACTTGAAATACTGCCAAAAGACTTGTTGTTGCTACCAGAAGACATGAAATACTGCCAAAAGACTCGATATTGCCACCAGAAGACTTGAAATACTGCCAAAAGACTTGATATTACATCCAAAAAACTTGAAAGATTACCAAAAGATTCAATATTGCTTCCAGAAGACTTGAAATATTGCCAAAAGACTTGATGTTGCTTCCAGAAGACTTGAAATACTGCCAAAAGACTTGATATTACATCCAAAAAACTTGAAAGACTACCAAAAGATTCAATATTGCTTCCAGAAGACTTGAAATATTGCCAAAAGACTTGATGTTGTTTCCAGAAGACTTGAAATACTGCCAAAAGACTTGATATTACATCCAAAAAACTTGAAAGACTACCAAAAGATTCAATATTGCTTCCAGAAGACTTGAAATACTGTCAAAAGACTAGATATTGCTTCCAGAACACTTGAAATACTGCCAAAAGACTTGTTGTTGCTACCAGAAGACATGAAATACTGCCAAAAGACTCGATATTGCCACCAGAAGACTTGAAATACTGCTAAAAGACTTGATATTGCTTTCAGAAGACTTCAAATTCTGTCAACAGACTTGATATTACTTCCAGAAAACTTGAGAGACTGCCAAAAACTCAATATTGCTTTCAGAAGACTTAAAATACTATCAAAAGACATGATATTACTCTCAGAAGACTTGAAATACTGCCAAAAGATTTGAAATACTGCCAATAATCTTGATATTGTTTCCAAAAGAGTTGAAGTACTACCAAAAACTTTGATATTGCTTCCAGAAGACTTGAAATAGTGCCAAAAGACTTGTTGTTACTACCAAAAGACTTGAAATATTGCCAAAAGACTGGATATTGCATCCAGAAGACTTAAAATACTGCCAGAAGACTTGAAATACTGCTAAAAATCCTGATATTGCTTCCAGAAAATTTGATATACTGCCAAAAGACTCGATATTGCTTCCAGAACACTTGAAATACTGCCAAAAATCTTGTTGTTGCTACCAGATGACTTGAAATACTGCCAGAAGACTGGGTATTGCTTCCAGAACACTTGCAATACTGCCAAGACTTGTTGTCGCTATCAGAAGACGTAAAATACTGCCAAAAGACTCGATATTGCTACCAAAAGACTTGAAATACTGCCAAAAGGCTCAATATTGCTTCCAGAAGACTTGAAATACTGTCAAAAGACTCGGTATTGCTTCCAGAACACATGAAATACTGCCAAAAGACTTGTTGTTGCTACCAAAAGACGTGAAATACTGCCAAAAGACTTGATATTGCATCCAGAAGACTTGAAATACTCTCAAAAACTTTGATACTGCTGCCAGAAGACTTGAAATACTGCCAAAAGACTTGTTGTTGCTACCAAAAGACTTGAAATACTGCCAAAAGACTTCATATTGCTTTCAGAAGACTTGAAATACTGCCAAAAGACTTGAAATACTGCCAATAATCTTGATATTGCTTCCAGAAGACTTGAAATACTGCCAAAAACCTTGATATTGCTTTCAGAAGAATTTAAAAACTGCAGAAGACTTCAAATACTGCCAACAGACTTGATATTACTTCCAGAAAACTTGAGAGACTGCCAAAAGACTCAATATTGCTTTCAGAAGAATTTAAAAACTGCCAAGATACTTGATATTGCTTCCAGAATACTTGAAATACTACCTGTAGCAGATCTCGTCTACATCACTTCATTTTTAATATTTCATTTATTTTAAATTTAAAAATATAGTTGTCGTTTAAAAAAAAAAGATTAATATAAATAAATGAGGCATAGAAGTAAAACATCGTTTTGATCACAACGCAAAAATTACAAGAAAAAGATTATTTACAAAAATATTATGACTACAACAACCACACTGCCAAAAGACTTGATATTACTTCCAGAAAACTTGAAAGACTGCCAAAAGATTCAATATTGTTTTAAGAAGACTTGAAACATGGCCAAGAGACTTGATGTTACTTCCAGAAGACTTGAAATACTGCTAAAAATCTTGATACTGCTTCCAGAAGACTTAAAATACTGCCAGAAGACTTGAAATACTGCCAAAAATCTTGATATTGCTTCTAGAAGACTTAAAATACTGCCAGAAGACTTGAAATACTGTCAAAAGACTTGATATTGCTTCCAGAACACTTGAAATACTGCCAAAAAACTCGATATTGCTTCCAGAACATTTGAAATGTTACCAAAAGACTTGAAATACTGTCCAGAGACTCAATGTTACTTCCAGAAGACTTAATATTGCTTCCAAAAGGCTTGAAATATTGCCAAAAGGCTTGATATTACTTCTAAAAACTTGAAATACTGTCAAAAGACTTGATATTGCTTCCAGAAAACTTGAAAGACTGCCAAAAGACACAATATTGTTTCCAGAAGATTTAATATTGTCTCCAGAGGAATTGACATTATTTATAGAAAATTTCGAATACTACCAAAAGACTTGAATTATTGCCAAAAGACTCGATATTGCTTCCAGAACACTTGAAATATTACCAAAAGCCTTGATATTGCCATCAGAAAACTTAAAATACTGCCAAAAGGTTCAATATTGCTTTTAGAAGACTTAAAAAACTGCCAAAAGACTCGATATTACTTCCAGAACACTTGAAATACTGCCAAAAGACTTGATATTCTTTACAGAAAATTTGAAACACTGCCAAAAGACTTGATATTACGTCCAAAAAAATTGAAAGACTACCAAAAGATTCAATATTGCTTCCAGAAGACTTGAAATATTGCCAAAAGACTTGATGTTGCTTCCAGAAGACTTGAAATACTGCCAAAGGACTTGATATTACGTCCAAAAAAATTGAAAGACTACCAAAAGATTCAATATTGCTTCCAGAAGACTTGAAATATTGCCAAAAATCTTGATGTTGCTTCCAGAAGACTTGAAATACTGCCAAAAGACTTGATATTACTTTCAGAAGACTTAAAACACTGCCAGAAGACTTGAAATACTACCAAAAATCTTGATATTGCTTGCAGAAGACTTGAAATACTGTCAAAAGACTCGATATTCCTTCCAGAACACTTGAAATACTACCAAAAGACTTGATATTACTTCCAGAAGACTTAAAACACTGCCAGAAGACTTGAAATACTGCCAAAAGACTTGATATTACTTCCAGAAGACTTAAAACACTGCCAGAAGACTTGAAATACTACCAAAAATCTTGATATTGCTTCCAGAAGACTTGAAATACTGTCAAAAGACTCGATATTCCTTCCAGAACACTTGAAATACTGCCAAAAGACTTGTTGTTGCTACCAGAAGACGTGAAATACTGCCAAAAGACTCGATATTGCTACCAGGAGACTTGAAATACTGCTAAAAGACTTGATATTGCTTTCAGAAGACTTCAAATACTGCCAACAGATTTGATATTACTTCCAGAAAACTTGAGAGACTGTCAAAAAACTCAATGTTGCTTTCAGAAGACTTGAAATACTGCCAAAAGATTTGATATTGCTTTCAGAAGACTTGAAATACTGCCAAAAGACTTGAAATACTGCCAATAATCTTGATATTGTTTCCAGAAGACTTGAAGTACTGCCAAAAACTTTGATACTGCTTCCAGAAGACTTGAAATACTGCCAAAAGACTTGTTGTATATACTGCAATAGTGAGCCTCACTGATGCTTCCAGAAGACTTGACATTGTTTCCAGAAGTTTTCAAATGCTACCAGAGGACTTAATACTGCATCCAGGAGATTTCAAATGCTTTTGGAAGACTGACTTCTGATAGACTTGAAATGATGCCAAACGTTTTGATATTACATCTAGAAGACTTGATATTGGTTTCAGAAGAGTTGAACTGCTTCCAGAGGACTTGATACTACTTTTAAAAGATTTGCAATGTCTCCAAAAAACTTGATACTGCTTTTAGAAGACTTGGTACTATTTCCAGAAGACTTGATACTACTTCGAAAGAAATTGATACTGTTTTTAGAAGGTTTGGTACTGCTTCTAGAAGATTTAAAAGCTTCCAGAAGACATGATATCGGCTCTGAATGACTTGACATTTATTTATTTTTACATTCAAGGGAGCAAAAACTAATAAAAATATGGTAATATGGTATATGGTCATATTTTATTTCTTTTGATATTAAGTAATCTTTATATTATGCCGCCGATTCGGAAAGACCTTTCTCTAGGACCATTTCTTGTTTAACATCTTCTCAAGGTGAGTAAAAAAAATAAATCATATTTGATTTTTTAATTTTAATTCTAATGTAAGCGAGATTCGATGATTATGTAAATGGTAAAATGAAAAATAAGACGAATTAAATATAATGTTGCAAAATCAGAAATTTCTACGGATTGGGGAATGAAATAAAATTAATTAGAATATCAATTACAAAATCATTTTTTTCTTTCATTCGTGTTCTACTTTTAATTTAAATTACTTTACGAGTTAATTATTAATAAATTTATGAATTTAGAGAAATTGGTAATGAAGTAAAAAAAAAATTAGATCATTTTATTCACATTTATTTGATATTACCAATTCAAATTTGAAATTTTCTCCCCAAACAATTTTTGAGAAAAAAAAATCGTAAAGTAAACGAAATTGCCGGCACTTTCAAAAATCGGGTACTTTACACTTAACTCGCGTTAAAGGAAAAATCGTAGATCAGAAAATTTCCAAATTAATATATGATACGCAGAAATGTTCATTGATTACAAAAAACTTTAGTGCAATTTTTTTCATCGAGCGATTTCGAAGATATCGATCTCTAAATTGTGGGGCCTTGACTTTTGGCACGGACTTTAGATGATAAGATTTCTTTGGCAGTAATCAAAAGATTTTGAGTGTATTGTATTAAATAAGTTTCAATGAGTATCAAAAAACAATAATCATTTCTCCCCAAACAGTTTTTGAGAAAAAAAAATCGTAAAGTAAACAAAGTTTCAAACAAAGTAAAATCGGGTACTTTACACTTAACTCGCGATAAAAGAAAAATCGTAGATCAGAAAATTTCCAAATTAACATATGATACGCAGAAATGTTCATTGATTACAAAAAACTTTAGTGCAATTTTTTTTCATCGAACGATTTCGGAGATATCGATCTTTAAAGTGAGGGGCCTCGACTTTTGGCACGGACTTTAGATGATAATATTTCTTTCGCAGTAATCGAAAGATATTGAGTGTATTGCATTAAATATATTTCAATGCATATCAAAAAAACAATAATCATTTCTCCCCAAACAGTTTTTGAGAAAAAAAATCCTAAAGTAAACAAAGTTTCAAAGAAAGTAAAATCGGGTACTTTACACTTAACTCGCGATAAAAGATAAATCGTAGATCAGAAAATTTCCAAAATAACATATGATACTCAGAAATGTTCACCGATTACAATAAACTTTACTGCAATTTTTTTTATCGAGCGGTTTCGAAGATATCGATCTTTAAAGTGAGGAGCCTTGACTTTTGACACGCAGTTTAGATGATAACTTTTCTTTCGCAGTAATCGGAAGATATTGAGTGTATTGCATTAAATATATTTCAATGCGTATCAAAAAAACAATAATCATTTCTCCCCAAACAGGTTTTGAGAAAAAAAATCGTAAAGTAAACAAAGTTTCAAACAAAGTAAAATCGGGTACTTTACACTTAACTCGCGATAAAAGTAAAATCGTAGATCAGAAAATTTCCAAATTAACGTATGATACGCAGAAATGTTCATTGAGTACAAAAAACTTTAGTGCAATTTTTTTTTCATCGAGAGATTTCGAAGATATCGATCTTTAAAGTGAGGGGTCTTGACTTTTGGCACGGAGTTTAGATGATAATATTTCTTTCGCAGTAATTGAAAGATATTGAATGTATTGCATTAAATAAGTTTCAATGCGTATCAAAAAAATAATAATCATTTCTCCCCAAACAGTTTTTGAGAAAAAAAATCGTAAAGTAAACAAAGTTTCAAACAAAGTAAAATCGGGTACTTTACACTTAACTCGCGATAAAAGTAAAACCGTAGATCAGAAAATTTCCAAATTAACGTATGATACGCAGAAATGTTCATTGATTACAAAAAACTTTACTGCAATTTTTTTTTCATCGAGAGATTTCGAAGATATCGATCTTTAAAGTGAGGGGTCTTGACTTTTGGCACGGAGTTTAGATGATAATATTTCTTTCGCAGTAATTGAAAGATATTGAATGTATTGCATTAAATAAGTTTCAATGCGTATCAAAAAAATAATAATCATTTCTACCCAAACAGTTTTTGAGAAAAAAAATCGTAAAGTAAACAAAGTTTCAAACAAAGTAAAATCGGGTACTTTACACTTAACTCGCTATAAAAGAAAAATCGTAGATCAGAAAATTTTCAAATTAATATATGATACGCAGAAATGTTCATTGATTACAAAAAACTTTAGTGCAATTTTTTTTCATCGAACGATTTCGGAGATATCGATCTTTAAAGTGAGGGGCCTCGACTTTTGGGACGGACTTTAGATGATAATATTTCTTTCGCAGTAATCGAAAGATATTGAGTGTATTACATTAAATATATTTCAATGCGTATCAAAAAAATAATAATCATTTCTCCCCAAACAGTTTTTGAGAAAAAAAATCGTAAAGTAAACAAATTTTCAAACAAAGTAAAATCGGGTACTTTACACTTAACTCGCGATAAAAGAAGAATCGTAGATCAGAAAATTTCCAAATTAACATATGATACGCAGAAATGTTCATTGAGTACAAAAAACTTTACTGCAATTTTTTTCATCGAGCGATTTCCAAGATATCGATCTTTAAATTGTGGGGCCTTGACTTTTGGCACGGACTTTAGATGATAAGATTTCTTTCGCAGTAATCGAAAGATTTTGAGTGTATTGTATTAAATACTTTTCAATGCGTATCAAAAAAAACAATAATTAATTCTTTAATATACAGTGTGTCCATAATATAATTTATATTGGCGATAAAATCATTATAAACAGGAAATATTCCTGAAAAGGGTCTAAATATTTAAATTTTTTACAACTTTTTAGGGTTGGTTTTGAAGAATGGAGGAGAAAATTTAAACCCACTCCTCTAAATTATATCTCATTTATAACTACGTATAAATTATTCGCCAATTTCTGAACAGCCTGTATATGTATATACCGGGTGTCCTTCAAAAGTGGTTCATTCCCATTTTTTTTTTATTATTAGCGATATTAGAATCACAAAATCAATCAAAATATTTATGTTTTTTCTTACCTTATCCAATTTATCTACAGCAGAACAAATCGATCTAAATTTATCATTTGGTACCCCGCACGCCTCGAACATCCCATCCAATAAAAATCTGTGATTCAGCTTAATTACATAATTCCCAATATCCAACACATCCAAAATCTCTTTAACCACCTTCACGCATTCCGCATCCGGAATCATCGGATCATAAGTCCCCGCTATATCAAAATCCTAAAAATAATCATTAAATTTGAAATCAAAATTTCAAAATTTTTATTTACGCATTGATAAAACTCTCGATATCTTCCTTTCGTAATCGAAGGATTATCCCTCCGATACACTTTCGCTATATGGTACCTCTTAATCGATTGGATTTTGCTCATCGCTAAATATCTCGCGAACGGGACCGTTAAATCGTATCGTAACGATAAGATCTCACCTCCTTGGTCTTTTAAGTCGTAGATTAATTTGGAGTCTTCGCCGTATTTACCGGTTAGTACTTCTTTTAGTTCGAAAACGGGGGTGTCTATGGATTCGGCCCCGTGACGTTTAAAAACCGAAATCACCTTGTCCAAGACGGATTGGCGGATGGCCATTTGTTGGGGGCCGTAATCGCGGGTCCCCTTCGGGGTTTTGAGGATGAATTTTTGGCCCACCGCCGCCTCGGTCGGGTCATCGTCGATTTTTAATTGGGCTTTTAGTTCGAGGAGTTTTGCTACTTCTTCGGCGATCTAGAAATGAATAAAATAATTTGTGTTGTAGATTAATCGGCACTAAATAAAGGAGAAAAGTTTTGATATCTCTAATTTCGGATTGATGTATTTAATAAATTTTAACATAAAAACGCGACGTCTAGTTTAGAATAAAATGTTTTCGGATTTGATGGAATCGATAAGATCATAAAAGCGCGACGTCCAGTTTAAAACATTTATGATTTTTAACACAAATGATGATTTATTATTACGGCAATACGAAATTTGAGCATCAAATCGTCTCTCCTTCTCTATATTTATTGTTTGTATTAAAAAAATGATGCAAGTTAAAAAAAAATAGGCAATAATGAAAATAAATGCACAGAATGCTTATAATACATAATATATTTTGAAACATTCTGTTGAATAAAGAAATCAAAGTTTATTTTCGGGATAAGAGTTATATTTTTCACATGATGATATCAATTGCGTTCTAAAAACTGCTCCAAAATAAATAAAATTAAAATAAATGTTTTAAGCGTACATAAAAGAAGAAAATTTGTTTAAAATATGATTCCAATGGGCAAATGAATGATGTACAAATGGACTAATCTGGCTTGATTTGTTCTTGTTATAACGTGAAAATGTTTTTTGGCACAACATTATTTTATTTGGCTTATTCAAAAATCGCATCATCTGGACCTAGATGGATGATATTATGCTTTAAACAAACATAATATTGGTTTGCAGAAAATTTAAAATACTTCCAGAAAATTTGCAATGCTTCCAGAAAACTTGGTACTGCTTCTAGAAAATTTGCTAAAAACTTGAACTGTCTCTAGAAGATTTGCTACTGCTTCCAAAAGACTTGAACTGGTTCTAGAAAATTTGATATTACTTGCAAAAGACTGGAACTGCTTCTAGAAGATTTGTAATGCTTCTTGAAGACTTGAAATATTTCTAAAAGATTTGAAATACTTCTTAAAAAATTGATACCACTTCCAGAAAATTTGCAACGTTTCTAAAAATCCCAATACTACCACCGGAATATTTACTATGCTTCCAGAAGATTTGAAATGCTTCCAGAAGATTTGCAATGCTTCAAAAGATTCTCCAGAAAACTTGATGTTGTTTGCAGAAAACTTGACATGCTTTCAGAAGATTTGCAATGCTCTAGAAGATTTGAAATGCTTCCAGAAGACTTGCAACTGCTTCCAAAAGACTTGAACTGCTTCCAGAATACTCGAAATACTGCCAAAAGGCTCAATATAGCTTCCAGAAGACTTAATATTGCCTCCAAAAGACTTGAAATATTGCCAAAATACTCAATATTGCTTCTAGAAGACTTGATATTGCTTTCAGAAGACTTGAAATACTGCCAAAATGCTCAATACTGCTTCTATGACACTTGATATTGCTTCCAGAAGACTTAAAATACTGCCAAAATGCTCAATATTGCTTCCAGAAGACTAAAAATACTGCCAAAAGACTTAATATTGCTTCTAGAAGACTTGATATTGCTTCCAGAAGACTTGAAATACTGCCAAAAGACTCAATATTGCTTCCAGAAGACATGATATTGCCTCCAAAAGACTTGAAATATTACAAAAAGACTTGATATTGCTTCCAGAAGTCTTGAAACACTGCCAAAATACTCAATATTGCTTCCAAAAGACTTCAAATACTGCCAAAAAACTCAATATTGCTTCCAGGAGACTTGATATTGCTTCCAGAAGTCTTGAAACACTGCCAAAATACACAATATTGCTTCCAGAAGACTTGAAACACTGCTAAAATAAATACTCAATATTGCTTCTAGAAGACTTGATATTGCTTCCAGAAGTCTTGAAACACTGCCAAAATACACAATATTGCTTCCAGAAGACTTGAAACACTGCTAAAATACTCAATATTGCTTCTAGAAGACTTGATATTGCTTCCAGAAGTCTTGAAACACTGCCAAAATACTCAATATTGCTTCCAGAAGACTTGAAATACTACCAAAAAACCTCAATATTGCTTCCAGAAGACTTGATATTGCCTCCAAAAGACTTGAAATATTGCCAAAAGACTTGATATTGCTTCCAGAAGACTTGAAATACTGTCAAAATGCTCAATATTGCTTCTAGAGGAGTTAATATTGATTCCAGAAGACTTAAAATACTGCCAAAAGACTCAATATTGCTTCCAAAAGACTTAATATTGCCTCCAAAAGACTTGAAATATTGCCAAAAGACTTGATATTGCTTCCAGAAGACTTGAAGTACTATCAAAATGCTCAATATTGCTTCTAGAAGACTTGATATTGCTTCTAGAAGACTTGAAATACTGCCAAAATGCTTAATATTGCTTGTAGAAGACTTGATATTGCTTCTAGAAGACTTGAAATACTGCCAAAATGCTCAATATTGCTTCTAGAGGAGTTGATATTGATTCCAGAAAACTTAAAATACTGCCAAAAGACTCAATATTGCTTCCAAAAGACTTAATATTGCCTCCAAAAGACTGGAAATATTGCCAAAAGACTTGATATTGCTTCCAGAAGACTTGAAATACTGTCAAAATGCTCAATATTGCTTCTAGAAGACTTGATATTGCTTCTAGAAGACTTGAAATATTGCCAAAATGCTTAATATTGCTTCTAGAAGACTTGATATTGCTTTCAGAAGACTTGAAATACTGCCAAAATGCTCAATATTGCTTCTAGAGGAGTTGATATTGATTCCAGAAGACTTAAAATACTGCCAAAAGACTTGAAATATTGCCAAAAGACTTGATATTGCTTCCAGAAGACTTGAAGTACTATCAAAATGCTCAATATTGCTTCTAGAAGACTTGATATTGCTTCTAGAAGACTTGAAATACTGCCAAAATGCTTAATATTGCTTCTAGAAGACTTGATATTGCTTTCAGAAGACTTGAAATACTGCCAAAATGCTCAATATTGCTTCTAGAGGAGTTGATATTGATTCCAGAAGACTTAAAATACTGCCAAAAGACTCAATATTGCTTCCAAAAGACTTAATATTGCCTCCAAAAGACTTGAAATATTGCCAAAAGACTTGATATTGCTTCCAGAAGACTTGAAATACTGTCAAAATGCTCAATATTGCTTGTAGAAGACTTGATATTGCTTCTAGAAGACTTGAAATACTGCCAAAATGCTCAATATTGCTTCTAGAGGAGTTGATATTGATTCCAGAAGACTTAAAATACTGCCAAAAGACTCAATATTGCTTCCAAAAGACTTAATATTGCCTCCAAAAGACTTGAAATATTGCCAAAAGACTTGATATTGCTTCCAGAAGACTTGAAATACTGTCAAAATGCTCAATATTGCTTGTAGAAGACTTGATATTGCTTCTAGAAGACTTGAAATACTGCCAAAATGCTCAATATTGCTTCTAGAGGAGTTGATATTGATTCCAGAAGACTTAAAATACTGCCAAAAGACTCAATATTGCTTCCAAAAGACTTAATATTGCCTCCAAAAGATTTGAAATATTGCCAAAAGACTTGATATTGCTTCCAGAAGACTTGAAATACTGTCAAAATGCTCAATATTGCTTCTAGAAGACTTGATATTGCTTCTAGAAGACTTGATATTGCTTCTAGAAGACTTGAAATACTGCCAAAATGCTTAATATTGCTTCTAGAAGACTTGATATTGCTTTCAGAAGACTTGAAATACTGCCAAAATGCTCAATATTGCTTCTAGAAGAGTTGATATTGATTCCAGAAGACTTAAAATACTGCCAAAAGACTCAATACTACTACCAAAAGACTCGATATTGCTTCCAGAAGACTCGAAATATTACCAAAACACTTCATATTGCTTTTTGAAGACTTGAAATATTGCCAAAAGGCTTAATATTGCATCTAACAAACTTGATATTGCTTTGCAAAAAAATTAAAATGCTTCTAAAAGATTTTCAATACTTTCTACTTGTTGGACGTTGTCAAACGACTTGAAATGTTTCCAGAAGGCTTCATATTGCTTCCAAAAGACTGAATGAATTGCTTTTGACAACTTAATATTGTTTGCAGAAGACTTGAAATGCTGCCAGAAGATTTGTAATGCTTCCAAAAGACTTGAAATGTTTCTAAAATACTTGAAATGCATATAAAAGATTTGATATCGCTTCTAGAAGATTTGCAACGCTTCTAGAAGACTTGAAATGTTTCAAAAGACTTAAAACGCTTCTAGAAAACTGGATACTGTTTCTGGAAGATTTGCTATGTTCCTAAAAGGCTCAATACTGTTTTTGTAAGACTTACTACTGCTTCCAAAAGACTTAAACTCCTTTTAGAAAACTTGATATTGCTTGCAAAAGACTTGAAATAGTTTTGGAGGACAGGATATTGCCTCTGTTAAACTTGAAATGGTACGAAAAAATTTGATATTACATTTAGAAGACTTGATATTGGTTCCAGAAGTGTTGAATTGTTTCCAAAAGATTGCATACTACTTCTAGAAAACTTGATATTGTTTTCAAAAAACTTGATATTGCAAAAAAAAGAGGGAAAAATTACCAAACAAAATATGAAATAAAGCATTTTATGTAAAATATAAGTATTCTTTATTGTATGCAATAGCATATTTGCAATTTCTACATAATTAAAACATTATTTGCACCCTCTCTCTTCCTCAATTTCCACTCTTCCACCTCTTTGTTCAACATATGTTCCAACGTTTCCTATTTCTCCCTACAAAGCCTACAAAACCTCTCCTCATCGCAAATTCAGTATCTATTAGCTTTCTCTTCGTTTCCACAACAGAACCTAGCCACCAAATTTCTTGCACAATATGAGATCATCTCAGAACAACATCAACCAGCAGAATTAATGCCAATGGTTTCAAGAATAGGGTACATAATATCAAGAGCAAACTCTTCACCTCCAATTTTTCTTAGTAGTTAAAACTTGCATGGATAATACCACTAAGTTTAATGCGCCAAAATGCACTTCTTGGGTTAATAACTTTTGGTAAAATGATTCAAGAGGGTGAATTAAGCACAAAATAATATTAGCCAAAGAGCCCTATTGCATCCAGGATAACTAAATAAGGATAAGGATTATTATCGAAGAATCAACTCTTTCCAAAAAAAGGGATTATCAAAATGAAATGCGTGGTTTGCGAGAAAGTCAACTTTGAAGTTGTAACTCGTTTATAGCGGTTGTTTTTTTTGCTGGTACATAAAGCGCATAAGAAACTAAATAATATTAAAGAAACTAAAATAAATGTATAACTGTATTCTTTAAATGTGCGCCGGATTTTTTATAAATTCTTCGAACTTGTAAAAAATTTACAACTTACACTCTTGTCAGCAAGGTTAAATAAATCGAATCGACAGTTTCTTGAAGGTAAACTCTCACACTCACTACAGCACTTGCCAGTTACCGTGCCGTTTTTACAAAGAAACTAGAATTTTTATGATGATATCACCACTTTTTACCCTTAATAATGTTCTGTCAAGAATTAATTTATGATTAAAACAATTTTCAACATCACAAAAACATTAAATTTGTGAAGTAGATTACAAACTCTGTTTTCATTTAATAAACAGAAAATTTGTTATGTTCTCATGTTCAATGACTGGTTAAAAAACGATTTTATTAAATTTGATTTCAGTACAAAAAAATTTTTTGCAATGACACTAACAAATTTTATGATATGTAGAGCCACCAGTACGCATATTTAATGGAAGAAATGAAGAGAGAAATTGAAACAGCGATCGTTGAAATAATATCTTTCATTGTGACATTTTGGCACAATGAAATAGTAAGTTTTTTGTTGTTATGGTCTTCAATGACTGTTTGAAACTTATGAGTATGACGTGATTTTAGATTGCACATCGAATTCAAGCTTACATCATCTACATTCTGGCACAATGAATTAGCGATTTTCTTTGCAAATATGATCTTCAATGGTATTTTGAAACTCTGAGTACAATGTGACGTTGGATTGGATATCTAATTCAAAGTTATGCCATCATCATTCTTACACAACCATCGTTAAAATAGCAATTTTTCTTGCAAATATGATCTTCAATGGCATTTTGAAAGTTTTAAGTAAAAACATTGAACATCTAATTCAAGCTCATGCCATCGACATTTTGGCACAATGAAATAGCAACTTTTGTGTTGTTATGGTCTTCAATGATTGTTTGAAACTTATGAGTACCATGTGATGTTAGATTGGATATCGAATTAAAGCTCATATCATTTGCATTTTGGAACAACGATCGTTGAAATATCATTTTTTGCAAATATGATCTTCAATGGTATTTTGAAACTCTGAGTACAATGTGATGTTGGATTGGACATCCAATTCAAAGTTATGCCATCATCATTCTGATACAACCATCGTTAAAATAGCAATTTTTCTTGCAAATATGATCTTCAATGGCATTTTAAAAGTTTTAAGTAAAATCATTGGATATTTAATTCAAGCTCATGCCATCGACATTTTGGCACCATGAAATAACAACTTTTTTGTTGTTATGGTCTTCAATGACTGTTGAAACTTATGAGTACGATGTGATGTTAGATTGGACATCGAATTCAAGCTCACATCATTTGCATTTTGAGACAACGATCGTTGAAATATCATTTTTTGCAAATATGATCTTCAATGGTATTTTGAAACTCTGAGTACAATGTGATGTTGGATTGGACATCCAATTCAAAGTTATGCCATCATCATTCTGACACAACCATCGTTAAAATAGCAATTTTTCTTGCAAATATGATCTTCAATGGCATTTTAAAAGTTTTAACTAAAATCATTGGACATCTAATTCAAGCTCATGCCATCAACATTTTGGCACAATGAAATAGCAATTCTTTTGTTGTTATGGTCTTCAATGACTATTTGAAACTTATGAGTACGATGTGATGTTAGATTGGATATCGAATTCGAGCTCATATCATTTGCATTTTGGAACAACGATCGTTCAAATAACATTTTTTGCAGATATGATCTTCAATGGTATTTTGAAACTCTGAGTACAATGTGATGTTGGATTGGACATCCAATTCAAAGTTATGCCATCATCATTCTGACACAACCATCGTTAAAATAGCAATTTTTCTTGCAAATATGATCTTCAATGGCATTTTAAAAGTTTTAACTAAAATCATTGGACATCTAATTCAAGCTCATGCCATCAACATTTTGGCACAATGAAATAGCAATTCTTTTGTTGTTATGGTCTTCAATGACTATTTGAAACTTACGAGTACGATGTGATGTTAGATTGGATATCGAATTCGAGCTCATATCATTTGCATTTTGGAACAACGATCGTTGAAATATCATTTTTTGCAAATATGATCTTCAATGGTATTTTGAAACTCTGAATACAATGTGATGTTGGATTGGACATCGAATTCAAAGTTATGCCATCATCATTCTGATACAACCATCGTTAAAATAGCAATTTTTCTTGCAAATATGATCTTCAATGGCATTTTAAAAGTTTTAAGTAAAATCATTGGATATTTAATTCAAGCTCATGCCATCGACATTTTGGCACCATGAAATAACAACTTTTTTGTTGTTATGGTCTTCAATGACTGTTGAAACTTATGAGTACGATGTGATGTTAGATTGGACATCGAATTCAAGCTCACATCATTTGCATTTTGAGACAACGATCGTTGAAATATCATTTTTTGCAAATATGATCTTCAATGGTATTTTGAAACTCTGAGTACAATGTGATGTTGGATTGGACATCCAATTCAAAGTTATGCCATCATCATTCTGACACAACCATCGTTAAAATAGCAATTTTTCTTGCAAATATGATCTTTAATGGCATTTTAAAAGTTTTAACTAAAATCATTGGACATCTAATTCAAGCTCATGCCATCAACATTTTGGCACAATGAAATAGCAATTCTTTTGTTGTTATGGTCTTCAATGACTATTTGAAACTTATGAGTACGATGTGATGTTAGATTGGATATCGAATTCGAGCTCATATCATTTGCATTTTGGAACAACGATCGTTCAAATAACATTTTTTGCAGATATGATCTTCAATGGTATTTTGAAACTCTGAGTACAATGTGATGTTGGATTGGACATCCAATTCAAAGTTATGCCATCATCATTCTGATACAACCATCGTTAAAATAGCAATTTTTCTTGCAAATATGATCTTCAATGGCATTTTGAAAGTTTTAAGTAAAATCATTGAACATCTAATTCAAGCCCATGCCATCGACATTTTGGCACAATGAAATAGCAACTTTTTTGTTGTTATGGTCTTCAATGACTGTTTGAAAGTTATAAGTACGATATGATGTTAGATTAGGCATCGAATTTTTTCATATCACATGCATTCTGGAACAACGAGCGTTGAAATAGCATTTTTTGCAAATATGATCCTCAATGGTATTTTGTAACTCTGAGTACAATGTGATGTTGGATTGCACATCCAATTCAAAGTTATACCATCATCATTCTGACACAACCATCGTTAAAATAGCAATTTTTCTTGCAAATATGATCTTCAATGGCATTTTGAAAGTTTTAAGTAAAATCATTGGACATCTAATTCAAGCCCATGCCATCGACATTTTGGCACAATGAAATAGCAACTTTTTTGTTGTTATGGTCTTCAATGACTGTTTGAAACTTATGAGTACGACGTGATGTTAGATTGGACATCGAATTCAAACTCATATCATTTGCATTTTGGAACAAAGATCGTTGAAATAGCATTTTTTGCAAATATGATCTTCAATGGTATTTTGTAACTCTGAGTACAATGTGATGTTGGATTGGACATCCAATTCAAGGTTATGCCATCACCATTCTGACACAACCATCGTTAAAATAGCAATTTTTCTTGCAAATATGATCTTCAATGGCATTTTGAAAGTTTTAAGTCAAAACATTGAACATCTAATTCAAGCTCATGCCATCGACATTTTGGCACAATGAAATAGCAACTTTTTTGTTGCTATGGTCTTCAATGACTATTTGAAACTTATGAGCACGATGGGATGTTAGATTGGACATCGAATTCAAGCTCACATCATTTGCATTTTGAAACAACGATCGTTGAAATAGCATTTTTTGCAAATATGATCCTCAATGGTATTTTGTAACTCTGAGTACAACGTGATGTTGGATTGGACATCCAATTCAAGGTTATGCCATCATCATTCTGACACAACCATCGTTAAAATAGCAATTTTTCTTGCAAATATGATCTTCAATGGCATTTTGAAAGTTTTAAGTAAAATCATTGGACATCTAATTCAAGCCCATGCCATCGACATTTTGGCACAATGAAATAGCAACTTTTTTGTTGTTATGGTCTTCAATGACTGTTTGAAAGTTATAAGTACGATATGATGTTAGATTAGACATGGAATTTTTTCATATCATATGCATTCTGGAACAACGATCGTTGAAATAGCATTTTTTGCAAATATGATCCTCAATGGTATTTTGTAACTCTGAGTACAACGTGATGTTGGATTGGACATCCAATTCAAGGTTATGCCATCATCATTCTGACACAACCATCGTTAAAATAGCAATTTTTCTTGCAAATATGATCTTCAATGGCATTTTGAAAGTTTTAAGTAAAATCATTGGACATCTAATTCAAGCCCATGCCATCGACATTTTGGCACAATGAAATAGCAACTTTTTTGTTGTTATGGTCTTCAATGACTGTTTGAAAGTTATAAGTACGATATGATGTTAGATTAGACATGGAATTTTTTCATATCATATGCATTCTGGAACAACGATCGTTGAAATAGCATTTTTTGCAAATATGATCCTCAATGGTATTTTGTAACTCTGAGTACAACGTGATGTTGGATTGGACATCCAATTCAAGGTTATGCCATCATCATTCTGACACAACCATCGTTAAAATAGCAATTTTTCTTGCAAATATGATCTTCAATGGCATTTTGAAAGTTTTAAGTAAAATCATTGAACATCTAATTCAAGCCCATGCCATCGAGATTTTGGCACAATGAAATAACACCTTTTTTGTTGTTATGGTCTTCAATGACGATTTGAAACTTATGAGTACGATGTGATGTTAGATTAAAACAAAAATTTAAATGTCCCATGAAAGTGGGACATAGGACTTTGTGGGAGCACAAGAATTGCAATGAATATTTTTATATATGCCAATAACAGGCCAAATAGATCAATATTTTAAATCACTTTCTGTTATGATCATAAATGGTTATTAACTTAAGATACATTAAAATCTTTATAATAAACGAATTTGCACGTCATTCATTAATAACTTAATGCAATAATACAGCAAAAGTAAAATTAACGTCTTTTAAGTAAAGAATAAAAGAATCAAATGCAAATTATTTATTGGGTGGTAAATCATGAATAAAGAATAGTTTCGAATTATTCTTTCCAGAACCCGTTCACATTCTGCAATCACTTATTACACCTTAATCGTGATTTCACGCCAATTTTATTACAACAGTAGAAAAGCAATAATCATAGAGTTATACGTAATTCGCAATCTCAAAATCATGTGAAAAACACTTCAGATTATCCCAAAGCAAAACATAATTGAAATTTTTTCTAATTCTCTATATTATAATCATTTAACTCTGAATCAAATTTTTCAAACTAAAATTTTGCCACTGACCTGTTGCGTTTGATTCGAAAGTGTGGCAACAAACTTTCTTGAATACAAAGGCCGTGACAGAAATCCAACAAACCGTAAACCGTAATTATGGATCATCGCGTTTAAACGTTCAGAAAACCACTCGACTAACAAAACCCAAAAAAAAACAAAAAAAAACTTCATCTATCTAAATTCGTACCTGATACTCCAAAAGAATTTTACTAAACTCCTTCACGCATTCTAAATCGATCTCGTTCAATCTCGTTCGTTGATTAATATCGTAACTGTTAATATGATTAAACCATCTGGAAAGATGAACGTAACGATTCGGATCGTTTAGATTAAAATTTTTTAGAAATTCGAAGGTGTTGATGTCGAGGTTTGATGGCGTGTAACCCCATAAGTAACTTCTTGTTGATAAGTATCGATTTAAAATGGTTAAACTTGTTTGTTTTAGTTTTTCGGTTAATTCGGATAGATTTAAATGCTTAAATCAATCAAAATTATTTTTATTTGTTAAATTTTTTTTTGAGTGGCCTAAATTAGGCTATTAATATTTAGACCACCCTGTATATAAATAGTGATTATGAATATTTCTATTAAATTTCGTTGATATATCACTCTGTGTATGATTAAATTAGACTATCTTATACATATAATGCAAAATTAAGACCATCCTGTACATAAATAGAGGAAAATAATAAAATTATATACAGGGTGATATTTTATATGAGTATACATAATGTAGTGCAAAATTTAGACCAACTTGTATATAAATAGTGATTATGGATATTTATATTAAATTTCGTTGATATATCACCCTGTATATGATTAAATTAGACTATCTAATATATATATAATGCAAAATTAAGACCATCCTGTACATAAATAGAGGAAAATAATAAAATTATATACACAGGGTGATATTTTATATGAGTATACATAATATAGTGCAAAATTTAGACCAACTTGTATATAAATAGTGATTATGGATATTTATATTAAATTTCGTTGATATATCACCCTGTATATGATTAAATTAGACTATCTAATATATATATAATGCAAAATTAAGACCATCCTGTACATAAATAGAGGAAAATAATAAAATTATATATACAGGGTGATATTTTATATGAGTATACATAATATAGTGCAAAATTTAGACCAACTTGTATATAAATAGTGATTATGGATATTTATATTAAATTTCGTTGATATATCACCCTGTATATGATTAAATTAGACTATCTAATATATATATAATGCAAAATTAAGACCATCCTGTACATAAATAGAGGAAAATAATAAAATTATATACAGGGTGATATTTTATATGAGTATACATAATGTAGTGCAAAATTTAGACCAACTTGTATATAAATAGTGATTATGGATATTTATATTAAATTTCGTTGATATATCACCCTGTATATGATTAAATTAGACTATCTAATATATATATAATGCAAAATTAAGACCATCCTGTACATAAATAGAGGAAAATAATAAAATTATATATACAGGGTGATATTTTATATGAGTATACATAATATAGTGCAAAATTTAGACCAACTTGTATATAAATAGTGATTATGGATATTTATATTAAATTTCGTTGATATATCACCCTGTATATGATTAAATTAGACTATCTAATATATATATAATGCAAAATTAAGACCATCCTGTACATAAATAGAGGAAAATAATAAAATTATATATACAGGGTGATATTTTATATGAGTATACATAATATCGTGCAAAATTTAGACCAACTTGTATATAAATAGTGATTATGGATATTTATATTAAATTTCGTTGATATATCACCCTGTGTATGATTAAATTAGACTATCTTATATATATAATGCAAATTTTAGACCATTCTGTACATAAATAGAGGAAAATAATAAAATTATACATACAGGGTGATATTTTATATGAGTATACATAATATCGTGCAAAATTTAGACCAACTTGTATATAAATAGTGATTATGGATATTTATATTAAATTTCGTTGATATATCACCCTGTATATGATTAAATTAGACTATCTAATATATATATAATGCAAAATTAAGACCATCCTGTACATAAATAGAGGAAAATAATAAAATTATATATACAGGGTGATATTTTATATGAGTATACATAATATAGTGCAAAATTTAGACCAACTTGTATATAAATAGTGATTATGGATATTTATATTAAATTTCGTTGATATATCACCCTGTATATGATTAAATTAGACTATCTTTTATATATTATGCAAATTTTAGACCATCCTGTACATAAATAGAGGAAAATAATAAAATTATATATACAGGGTGATATTTTATATGAGTATACATAATATAGTGCAAAATTTAGACCAACTTGTATATAAATAGTGATTATGGATATTTATATTAAATTTCGTTGATATATCACCCTGTATATGATTAAATTAGACTATCTTTTATATATTATGCAAATTTTAGACCATCCTGTACATAAATAGAGGAAAATAATAAAATTATATATACAGGGTGATATTTTATATGAGTATACATAATATAGTGCAAAATTTAGACCAACTTGTATATAAATAGTGATTATGGATATTTATATTAAATTTCGTTGATATATCACCCTGTATATGATTAAATTAGACTATCTAATATATATATAATGCAAAATTAAGACCATCCTGTACATAAATAGAGGAAAATAATAAAATTATATACACAGGGTGATATTTTATATGAGTATACATAATATAGTGCAAAATTTAGACCAACTTGTATATAAATAGTGATTATGGATATTTATATTAAATTTCGTTGATATATCACCCTGTATATGATTAAATTAGACTATCTAATATATATATAATGCAAAATTAAGACCATCCTGTACATAAATAGAGGAAAATAATAAAATTATATATACAGGGTGATATTTTATATGAGTATACATAATATAGTGCAAAATTTAGACCAACTTGTATATAAATAGTGATTATGGATATTTATATTAAATTTCGTTGATATATCACCCTGTATATGATTAAATTAGACTATCTAATATATATATAATGCAAAATTAAGACCATCCTGTACATAAATAGAGGAAAATAATAAAATTATATATACAGGGTGATATTTTATATGAGTATACATAATATCGTGCAAAATTTAGACCAACTTGTATATAAATAGTGATTATGGATATTTATATTAAATTTCGTTGATATATCACCCTGTGTATGATTAAATTAGACTATCTTATATATATAATGCAAATTTTAGACCATTCTGTACATAAATAGAGGAAAATAATAAAATTATACATACAGGGTGATATTTTATATGAGTATACATAATATCGTGCAAAATTTAGACCAACTTGTATATAAATAGTGATTATGGATATTTATATTAAATTTCGTTGATATATCACCCTGTATATGATTAAATTAGACTATCTAATATATATATAATGCAAAATTAAGACCATCCTGTACATAAATAGAGGAAAATAATAAAATTATATATACAGGGTGATATTTTATATGAGTATACATAATATAGTGCAAAATTTAGACCAACTTGTATATAAATAGTGATTATGGATATTTATATTAAATTTCGTTGATATATCACCCTGTATATGATTAAATTAGACTATCTTTTATATATTATGCAAATTTTAGACCATCCTGTACATAAATAGAGGAAAATAATAAAATTATATATACAGGGTGATATTTTATATGAGTATACATAATATAGTGCAAAATTTAGACCAACTTGTATATAAATAGTGATTATGGATATTTATATTAAATTTCGTTGATATATCACCCTGTATATGATTAAATTAGACTATCTTTTATATATTATGCAAATTTTAGACCATCCTGTACATAAATAGAGGAAAATAATAAAATTATATATACAGGGTGATATTTTATATGAGTATACATAATATCGTGCAAAATTTAGACCAACTTGTATATAAATAGTGATTATGGATATTTATATTAAATTTCGTTGATATATCACCCTGTATATGATTAAATTAGACTATCTTATATATATAATGCAAATTTTAGACCATTCTGTACATAAATAGAGGAAAATAATAAAATTATATATACAGGGTGATATTTTATATGAGTATACATAATATCGTGCAAAATTTAGACCAACTTGTATATAAATAGTGATTATGGATATTTATATTAAATTTCGTTGATATATCACCCTGTATATGATTAAATTAGACTATCTTTTATATATTATGCAAATTTTAGACCATCCTGTACATAAATAGAGGAAAATAATAAAATTATATATACAGGGTGATATTTTATATGAGTATACATAATATAGTGCAAAATTTAGACCAACTTGTATATAAATAGTGATTATGGATATTTATATTAAATTTCGTTGATATATCACCCTGTATATGATTAAATTAGACTATCTTTTATATATTATGCAAATTTTAGACCATCCTGTACATAAATAGAGGAAAATAATAAAATTATATATACAGGGTGATATTTTATATGAGTATACATAATATCGTGCAAAATTTAGACCAACTTGTATATAAATAGTGATTATGGATATTTATATTAAATTTCGTTGATATATCACCCTGTATATGATTAAATTAGACTATCTTATATATATAATGCAAATTTTAGACCATTCTGTACATAAATAGAGGAAAATAATAAAATTATATATACAGGGTGATATTTTATATGAGTATACATAATATCGTGCAAAATTTAGACCAACTTGTATATAAATAGTGATTATGGATATTTATATTAAATTTCGTTGATATATCACCCTGTATATGATTAAATTAGACTATCTTTTATATATTATGCAAATTTTAGACCATCCTGTACATAAATAGAGGAAAATAATAAAATTATATATACAGGGTGATATTTTATATGAGTATACATAATATAGTGCAAAATTTAGACCAACTTGTATATAAATAGTGATTATGGATATTTATATTAAATTTCGTTGATATATCACCCTGTATATGATTAAATTAGACTATCTTTTATATATTATGCAAATTTTAGACCATCCTGTACATAAATAGAGGAAAATAATAAAATTATATATACAGGGTGATATTTTATATGAGTATACATAATATCGTGCAAAATTTAGACCAACTTGTATATAAATAGTGATTATGGATATTTATATTAAATTTCGTTGATATATCACCCTGTATATGATTAAATTAGACTATCTTATATATATATAATGCAAAATTATGACCATCCTGTATATAAATAGAAGAAAATAATAAAATTATATATACAGGGTGATACTTTATATGAGTATACATAATATAGTGCAAAATTTAGACCAACCTGTATATAAATAGTGATTATGAATATTTATATTAAATTTCGTTGATATATCACCCTGTATATGATTAAATTAGACTATCTTATATATATATAATGCAAAATTATGACCATCCTGTATATAAATAGAAGAAAATAATAAAATTATATATACAGGGTGATACTTTATATGAGTATACATAATATAGTGCAAAATTTAGACCAACCTGTATATAAATAGTGATTATGAATATTTATATTAAATTTCGTTGATATATCACCCTGTATATGATTAAATTAGACTATCTTATATATATATAATGCAAAATTAAGACCATCCTGTACATAAATAGAGGAAAATAATAAAATTATATATACAGGATGATATTTTATATGAGTATACATAATATAGTGCAAAATTTAGACCAACCTGTATATAAATAGTGATTATGAATATTTATATTAAATTTCGTTGATATATCACCCTGTATATGATTAAATTAGACTATCTTATATATATATAATGCAAAATTAAGACCATCCTGTACATAAATAGAGGAAAATAATAAAATTATATATACAGGATGATATTTTATATGAGTATAGATAATATAGTGCAAAATTTAGACCAACCTGTATATTAATAGTGATTATGAATATTTCCATTAAATTTCGTTGATATATCACCCTGTATATGATTAAATTAGACTATGTTATATACATATAATGCAAAATTTAGACCATCCTGTACATAAATAGAGTATACATAATGTAGTGCAAAATTTAGACCACTCTGTATACATAAATCCTGATTATGAGTAACAGTTCCGTTTGATTTCGTGATTTCACGCGATACAGATACAGATACAGATAGAAAAACCTTACCTTCTCTTTACTTTCCTTTGCAGCTTTTAATTGTCTGACCAGGTCGCCTTGCTGTTGGATTTGCTGTTCGATCTTCGCCTTGTCTAACATATTCAGTACACCCACAATTTGAAATCGACTTCTTTGTATTTCTTCCGTTTAGCGAGTTGAAAAAAAAGCACTGGATTAGAAGTAATAATTGCGTTAAAATGTTCACGTGGACAGTTTATTTTTTGAGAGGTTAGCTACGTAAATGAAAATGTCACGATAACGCGCACGTCCGAACAGGCGCGCATGAGTAATACGAATGAGGTAATTCAAAGAACAAGGATATTTGCAAAAGGAACTGTATGTTCTGTTCCCCTCTCTTTGATTTTTGCAAGCTGATTTTGCGATGGTTGCGATTCCAATGATGCACGTTGTGTAATGAATTGCATCATTCTTAATTTAAGATAATAGCTGACTTATCAAATTTATTTAACTACATTTTGATTAATATTGCGTTAATTTTTTGGTAATTCTTATAATATAAGATAATCACAATTAGTTATAATAAAAAATATAAGAAGAAAAATCATCTGATAGTATATTGTGTTGCATATGTTGCAGTAAATAATGGATCAGGCTGAAAATATTCAAGTTATCAATTGATAAATTTTGGAAGGAATTCTTCCAATTTGCTTCCAATTAAACGAAACTTATTACGAAAAGCAAAAGAATCCAACTTTTTCTAGGATTTGGAAGATCATGGAATAAATGGAACACACATGTCACAAAATGTGTGTTTGAACAGGAAATGTTTCCTTTAAATTGTCATAAATAAAAGTGCGTTTACCATGGTATTATCGCTTAGTAAGCTGGTATCTTGAGTTGAAAAGAGAAAAAATGTCTCTTCTTTCAAGCAAAATTGAGCAAAATTGATATTCTCACAAAAAATGGACGCTAAATATTATCTATGTATTCTCTTGGTGCACAAACTCACAGATAATGCTGTTAGAAGATATAAACTACTTAATATTATCTCTAGGGGACTTGAAATGCTTCCAAAATACTTGATACTGCATCTAGAAGACTTAAAATACTTCTAAAAGACTGGATATTGCATCTAGAAGTCTTGAAATGTTTCTATAAAACTTGAAATTGCTTTTGGAAAACTTGAAACTTCGTTCAGAAGATTTGATGCCGCTTTTAGAACATTCTGAAAAATTTTAAATACTTTCAGAAGATTTGGTATGGTCTCTAGAAGACTTCAAATTCTTCCAAAAGTCTTGAGACTATATCTAGAAAGCTTGAAATGTTTCTAAAAGATTTAACACTGCATTTAGAAGGCTTGATTCCAGAAGAACAATTACTGTTTCTAGAAGTCTTGAAATACTACCAGAGGACTTGAAATATGCCAAAAAAAACTCAATATTGCTTCCAGAAGACTTAATATAAAATATTACCAAAAGACTTAATGTTACTTCTAGAAAATTTGAAATACTGCCAAAAGACTTGATATTACTTCCAGAAGACTTGAAATACTGCCAGAAGATATGAAATATTGCCAAAAGACTCGATATTGCTTCCAGAGGTCTTAAAACACTGCCAAAAAGGTTGATATTGCTTCTAAAAGACTTAAAATACTATCAAAAAGGTTGATATTGCTTCCAGATTTGAAATAGTATCAGAAAACTTGAAATACTACCAAAAGACTAGATATTGTTTCTAAAAGACTTAAAATACTATCAAAACGGTTGATATTGCTTCCAAAAGACTTAATGTACTACCAAAAGGGTTGATATTGCTTCCAGAAGATTTAAA
Source organism: Onthophagus sagittarius (assembly GCA_036711965.1). Taxonomy (NCBI): domain Eukaryota; kingdom Metazoa; phylum Arthropoda; class Insecta; order Coleoptera; family Scarabaeidae; genus Onthophagus; species Onthophagus sagittarius. The sequence continues at coordinate 54,464,889 of JASERS010000005.1, forward strand.
ATACTGTCAAAAAACTTGATATTGATTCCAGAAAACTTGAAATACTGCCAGAAGATATGAAATATTGCCAAAAGACTCGATATTGCTTCCAGAGGACTAAAATACTGCCAAAAAGGTTGATATTGCTTCCAGAAGATTTGAAGTAGTATCAGGAAACTTGAAATACTGCCAAAAGACTAAATATTGCTTCTAAAAGACTTAAAATACTATCAAAAAGGTTGATATTGCTTCCAAAAGACTTGAAATACTGCCAAAAGTGTTGACATTACTTCCAGAAAATTTGAAATACTGTCAAAAGACTTGATATTAATTCCAGAGGACTTGAAATACTGCCAAAAGACTCAATATTGCTTCCAGGAGACTTAAAACATTGTCAAAAAATTGATATTGCTTCCAGAAGACCAAATTCACTAGAAGCAGTATCAGCTTCTAGTAAATTTGGAATGTTTCCAGAAAATTGGAAATACTTCTAGGAGTCATAAAACTCTTCCAGACGACGTAACACTGCTTGTAGAAAACTAGAATGCTTCCAAAAAACATGACCTCTGGTGGACTTAAAACACTTAAAGAAAACTTGATATTGTTTCCAGGAGACATAAAATGCTTTCAGAAACTTGAAACTTGTGCCAACAAAAAGTTGGTAGATCTTAAATTGATGAATATGACATTGGAGACAAGTTGACAATCTTTACGATAAACTCTAATGTTTGAACCAGTTGGCCGTCTTTGAGATAAGGTCCACTGTTCGGAATAGTAATAGCTTATGTTGCCAACAAGTTAGCAGACTTTAAACTAATGTACAGTATTTGGAATAGTACTAGTTTATGCTGCCAACAAATTGGTAAACTTTAAGTTAACAAGCAGGAGTTTGAGGACAGAATAGGTCATGCTGCCAACAAGTTGGCAGTCTTCGAAATAAAGTCCAATGCTTGAAGAAGGTTCCAATGCCTGACGTTGGCAGATTTTAAGTTGATAAAGAGGAGTTTGAAGACATAACAACTCATTTTGCCAACAACTTGACAGACTTTAAAATAATGTACAGTGTTTAGAAAAGTAATAGCTTATGCTGCCAACAAGTTGGCACATCTTAAAATAATTTAAAATAATGAGCAGTAGTTTGGAGACATAATAGCTCATGTTGCCAACAAGTTGGTAGACTTTAAACTAATATACAGCGTTTGGAACAGTAATGACGTATGCTGCCAACAAGTTGGTAGACCTTAAAGTAATGAGCAGTAGTTTGGAGACATAATAGCTCATATTGCCAACAAGTTGGCAGACCTTAAAGTTATGGACAGTAGTTTGGAGACATCACAGCTCATGTTGCCAACAAGTTGGTATATTTTAAACTAATATACAGTGTTTGGAACAGTAATGACGTATGCTGCTAACAAGTTAGCAGACCTTAAAGTGATGAGCAGTAATTTGGAGACATAATAGCTCATGCTGCCAACTGGTTGGCAGACTTTAAAGTAATGAGCAGTAGTTTGGAAACATAACAGCTCATGTTGCCAACAAGTTGGCAGATCTTAAAGTGATGAACAGTAGTTTGGAGACATAATAGCTTATGCTGCTAACAATTTGGCAGACTTTAAACTAATATACAGTGTTTGGAACAGTAATAACGTATGCTGCCAACAAATTGACAGACCTTAAAGTGATGAGCAGTAGTTTGGAGACATAATAGCTCATGCTGTCAACTGGTTAGCAGACTTTAAAGTAATGAGCAGTAGTTTGGAGACATAATAGCTCATGTTGTCAACTGGTTGGCAGACTTTAAAGTAATGAGCAGTAGTTTGGAGATATAATAGCTCATGTTGTCAACTGGTTGACAGACTTTAAAGTAATGAGCAGTAGTTTGGAGACATAACAGCTCATGCTGCCAACAAGTTGGCAGACTTTAAACTAATATACAGTGTTTGGAACAGTAATGACGTATGCTGTCAACAAGTTGGCTGACTTTAAAGTGATAAGCAGTAGTTTGGAGACATAATAGCTCATGTTGTCAACTGGTTGGCAGACTTTAAAGTAATGAGCAGTAGTTTGGAGACATAACAGCTCATGCTGCCAACAAGTTGGTAGACTTTAAACTAATATACAGCGTTTGGAACAGTAATGACGTATGCTGCCAACAAGTTGGCTGACTTTAAAGTGATAAGCAGTAGTTTGGAGACATAATAGCTCATAAAAAATGTCAAAAGACCTCTTACTTTTTGACATTTTTTATAATTTTGACTTGCAACATGGATTTCAATATATAATAGCTCATGTTGTCAACTGGTTGACAGACTTTAAAGTAATGAGCAGTAGTTTGGAGACATAACAGCTCATGCTGCCAACAAGTTGGCAGACTTTAAACTAATATACAGTGTTTGGAACAGTAATGACGTATGCTGCCAACAAGTTGGCTGACTTTAAAGTGATAAGCAGTAGTTTGGAGACATAATAGTTCATGTTGTCAACTGGTTGGCAAACTTTAAAGTAATGAGCAGTAATTTGGAGACATAACAGCTCATGTTGTCAACAAGTTGGTAGATCTTAAAGTGATGAACAGTAGTTTGGAGACATAACAGCTCATGCTGCCAACAAGTTGGCAGACTTTAAACTAATATACAGTCTTTGGAACAGTAATAACGTATGCTGCCAATAAATTGGCAGACCTTAAAGTGATGAGCAGTAGTTTGGAGACATAATAGCTCATGCTGTCAACTGGTTAGCAGACTTTAAAGTAATGAGCAGTAATTTGGAGACATAATAGCTCATGTTGTCAACTGGTTGGCAGACTTTAAAGTAATGAGCAGTAGTTTGGAGACATAACAGCTCATGTTGCCAACAAGTTGGTAGATCTTAAAGTGATGAACAGTAGTTTAGAGACATAACAGCTCATGCTGCCAACAAGTTGGTATATTTTAAACTAATATACAGTGTTTGGAACAGTAATGACGTATGCTGCTAACAAGTTAGCAGACCTTAAAGTGATGAGCAGTAGTTTGGAGACATAATAGCTCATGCTGCCAACTGGTTGGCAGACTTTAAAGTAATGAGCAGTAGTTTGGAAACATAACAGCTCATGTTGCCAACAAGTTGGCAGATCTTAAAGTGATGAGCAGTAGTTTGGAGACATATAATAGCTCATGATGTCAACTGGTTGGCAGACTTTAAAGTAATGAGCAGTAGTTTGGAGACATAACAGCTCATGCTGCCAACAAGTTGGCAGACTTTAAACTAATATACAGTCTTTGGAACAGTAATAACATATGCTGCCAACAAATTGGCAGACCTTAAAGTGATGAGCAGTAGTTTGGAGACATAATAGCTCATGCTGTCAACTGGTTAGCAGACTTTAAAGTAATGAGCAGTAGTTTGGAGACATAATAGCTCATGTTGTCAACTGGTTGGCAGACTTTAAAGTAATGAGCAGTAGTTTGGAGATATAATAGCTCATGTTGTTAACTGGTTGGCAGATTTTAAAGTAATGAGCAGTAGTTTGGAGACATAACAGCTCATGCTGCCAACAAGTTGGCAGACTTTAAACTAATATACAGTGTTTGGAACAGTAATGACGTATGCTGCCAACAAGTTGGCTGACTTTAAAGTGATAAGTAGTAGTTTGGAGACATAATAGTTCATGCTGCCAAGTGGTTGGCAGACTTTAAAGTAATGAGCAGTAGTTTGGAGACATAACAGCTTATGCTGCCAACAAGTTGTCAGACTTTAAAGTAACATATAGTGTTTGAAACAGTAATAACTCAAGTTATTAATAAATTGACAAACTTTAAACTGATGAACAAGACTTTGGAGATATAAAAACTTATACTGTTAATAAATTGACAGTTATTTCTTCGTTTATCTGATAATTTATTTTAAATTTCAATCAAGAAATAAATAGTTAAAAAAATCACCATTTCACCAAATCATGAAAAAATCATCAGATGAAATCAAATTTTTCAAATCTGGTAGCAATGGTCTAAATTCTTTTATAATTACGTAAAGTATATTTGATTTAAAATCATATTTAAGTAAGAATTAAGCTCAATGTATAATTTTCAAATTTGATCTTCACATTTCAAATATTTAGGTAGTAATTTTAACTTTTTCTAAGTTGGCAATAAAAAAATTTTAATGTCAATAAATAAATGTCAAATATTATTTTAATTTTTCAAAATTTAATATTAAAATTGATCTCAACACTTTATTGAAATAAAACAGAATTAATAAGTAAGGATATGTTTTAAATGAATGAAATAAAAGAAAGTAGAAAATTTTAGGAAATATGTAAACTTTACTAGTTATTTAATTTTTTTTCTTTTAATATTTTAAAGCATTCCAAAAAGATATGCGAAGAAATACAGTATTTTAAGTAAAAATACGAGGAAACAGTTAAAATATAAATAATTTACTAACAGTATCGCACTTTTTATGTATTTCGCAAATACAACAATTTCCTCGACAAAGGCAACCTTCTTATTCAACAAAACTAAATAAATGCTCGTTAATAGTTAACGATTTAATTTTCTCCCTCAAATAACCTTTTCCTTTTTTTCATCTTTTTACCTTTTTACATTACATTACATCACCAAGCAAAGAATTTTTTAATTATCTGAGAGAAAAATGACAACATTTATTGTTGTTTACATTCGGTATCGTTAGCTATTCTCGCGTTTCCCTTCGTCTCGCCTTCTTCCTCCTCCTCATCGTCTTCATCATCATCCTCCTCCTCCTCCAATTCGTAATCTTCATCCTCAATTCCTTCCCCGGTAAAGTACAAAACGGCCCTCGGCACGATCCTTTCCCGCAAATAATGCCCAATTTCGAAATCGGTCGTGAGAATATTCCGGAGATCTTCATCGACGTCGTCTTCGTTGACGTCGTCGGGAACGGCGGGTGGGGAGAAGAAATTAAAGAAGGAGTCTGTTTGTACCGTTTTGGTGATGGTGCGTACTAATCCGCGACTTTTGTGCTTTTGCTTCTTTTTCACGGTTTTTAACGTGACGTTTTTGCCTTTATTCCAGTTTATGGTGCATCCGCGGCATTTGAAGATTTCGGGTCCTTCGAAACTGAATGGGTCGTCCTCTTCGGGGACGCATTTCATGTCGTATTCTTTAGTTAAAATGGTGTTGGTGAAATATTCGTTGGGGGAGAAATGAAATTCGAGGATGAACCCCATTGGTTTTTCGACGAAAATCGTTTTGATGTCGATTAATGATTTTAAGATGGGTTCGTCGTGTTCTTGGATCATCTCGGATAAGGGACTAACGTTTTTAAAGATTGTTAACCAAAATTCGGGGATTCCGGAAACGTTTTCGTCGAGTTCCTCTTTCTTTTCTTGGTTTAGCTCGGTTATTTTTGCTTTGCTATCGAATTCTTTTGCCATATCCTCGTCTTCTTCGTCGGAGGGCCATTGGCACTCGTCATCGTTGGGCTCGTACCCTCCGGATATAATTTTACCTCTTTGCTCGAATAAGGGCTGATATAACTTGTGATATTTGCACTCCAAATCGTGGACCTCCTCGAAAAATTTCGCCTCAATGTTGGTTGCTTCTAATTGTAGTTTTTTGAGTGCTTTGACGCGGCGTTTGACGGGCGGGGGTAAAAGGGGCTGCTTCGCCATCAATTCGGCCGCTGCCAACAAATTTGGATAGTTGAGGATCTTTTTGTTGTCGATGGGGCCGGTTTCCTCTTCCTCGACGGCGTCGACGTCGTCCGAACAGTCACCAACGCGTTCGTTTTCAGCTGCCATCCTTTTCTGTATCTCTCAACTAAGCAAATAATAAAAAGGGGTACATGTAAAAACCATGTGCTCTCTCTTTTTCAAATAATCGTCATTTACAACTGCGTATTTAGGAAATAAACATGGAAAAAACAAATTTGCACATGGCACAATGTGATCGTTTCAAATAAGACCGTGACCGTGACAAGACAAATGGCATGAGTTTTCCAAGCGCAATTTCCTGTTCAAGATGAACCTACTCACCGCTAAATCGCCAGCCGACGCGAACTTCACTTCACGAGAAGATGGTGACCGTATTGTTCGAGGACGAACGATGGAAAGAAGGGATTTTTGAACTGACGTCTTTACGTTGTCGGTTACTAACGGAGTTTGCGCCGTTCAACCTTCAATAAAACCCATTTTTACACATTTTTATTTCACAACACCAACCAATTACACTTTTTCTTGCAATCAAACAATTTGCAATTCACTTCGATTTAACTCAAAAATCGCAATCCAAATTAATACAATTTTAAAAATTAATCGTGCTTAATTAGTTGCTTACTCACAACATTTTGAATTTGATTTAAATCGAGCAAAATTATCATTTGAACTTTGATAATAAATTCAAAACATTACCGATTTTATCTCAAACCTATTTTTTAGCATACAATTACATTTTAAACTAAAAATACCATTAAATAAACATATTTGACTTACATTTAATCATTTTTTCTATCCTTTCTTAATAAAATTGATTCCTTTTTGATTATTTTAACTAAATTGTGACATTTAAATAATTTTTGACGTTTATATTTTGACATTGAATCTCTTTTATTGCCAACTTCGAAACCGAAAAAAAATTAAAATTACTATGTAATAAAATTTAAATAATTAATCAAATTATTTATATTTTTTAATTAATTAATTACGATTTTATGTCAATTTTAGAAAAGAGAAAATCAAATTTGATATATCTATTAATAATAAAATTAATTTTGAATTTTAAAATTTTGAAATGTCACTAAATCTTAAAATATTTTTTTTTAATTTAAACCATAAATTATAAATTGAAATTAATTCTTACTTAAATATGACATTGATTCCAGAAAACATGCACTATTTCAACTCTTCTAAAAGCAATATCAAGTCTTTTGGCAAAATTTCAAGTCTTTTGGAAGCAATATTGAGCATCTTGAGAGTATTGCAACTCTTCTGGAAGTTGAGAAGAAGTATTAAGTTTTCTGGTCGCATTTGAAGACTTCTAGAAGCAATATTAAGCATTTTGGCAGTATTTCAAGTCTTCTGGTAACAATATCAAGTCTCTTAGCAATATTTCAAGTCTTCTGGCAATATCGGGTCTTTTTGATGCAATATCGACAGTGTTTCAAGTCTTCTGGAAGCAATATCAAGTCTTCTAAAAGCAATATTGAGCATTTTGGCAGTATTTCAACTCTTCTGAAAGCAATATCAAATCTTTTAGCAGTATTTTAAGTCTTTTGGAAGCACTATCAAGTCTTTTGGCAATATTTTGAAGTCTTCTGGAAGCAATATCAAGTCTTCTAGCAGTATTTTAAGACTTTTGGAAGCATCATCAAGTCCTCTGGTAATATTTCAAGTCTTCTGGAAGCAATATTAAGTCTTTCAGCAGTATTTTAAGTCTTTTGGAAGCATTATCAAGTCTTTTGGCAATGTTTCAAATCTTTTGGAAGCAATACTGAGCATTTTGGCAGTATTTCGAGTCTTCTAGAAACAATATTAAGTTTCCTAAAAGCAATATTGAGCATTTTGGCAGTATTTCGAATCTTCTAGAAATAATATTAAGTTTTCTAAAAGCAATATTGACCACTTTGGCAGTATTTCGAGTCTTCTAGAAATAATATTAAGTTTTCTAAAAGCAATATTGAGCATTTTGGCAGTATTTCAAGTCTTCTAAAAGTAATATCAAGTCTTTTAGAAGTATTTTAGGTCTTTTGAAACCACTGTCAAGTTTTTTTTTCAATATTTCAAGTCTTTTGGAGCAATATTGAGCATTTTGACAGAATTTAAAGTCTTCTAGAAGCAATATTGAACATTTTGGCAGTATTTCAAGTCTTCTGAAAACAATATCAAGTTTTCTAGAAGCAATACTCAGCATTTTGGCAGTATTCCAAGTCTTCTGGAAGCAATATCAAGTTTATTAGCACTATTTTAAATCTTCTGGAAGCAATATCAAGTCTGCTAGAAGCAATATTAAGCATTTTGGCAGTATTTCAAATCTTTTAGTAGCAATATCAAGTCTCTTAGCAATATTTTAGGTCTTTTGGATGCAATATCAAGACTTCTAGCAATATTTTAAGTCTTCTTGGAGCAATATCAAATCTTTTGGCAATATTTCAAGTTTCTGGAAGCAATATCATGTCTTTTGGAAGCAATATCGAGTCATTTTCCAGTATTTCAAGACTTCTGGAAGTAATATCAGGTCTTCTAGAAGCAATATTGAACATTTTGGCAGCATTTCAAGTCTTTTGGAACCACTATCAAGTCTTTTGGCAATATTTCATATCTTCTGGAAGCAATATCAAGTCTTCTAGAAGCAATATTGAGCATTTTGGCAGTATTTCAAGTCTTCTAAAAGTAATATCAAGTCTTTTAGAAGCAATATTGAGCATTTTGACAGTATTTCAACTCTTCTGGAAGTCACATCAAGTCTTCTGGAAGCAATATTGAGCATTTTGGCAGTATTTCAAGTGTTCTGAAAGCAACATCATGTCTTCTGGAAGTAATATTTAACATTCTGGCAATATTTCATGTTCTCTGGAGTCAATTCTGAGCATTTTGGCAATATTTCAAGTGTTCTGGGAGCACTATCAAATCATTTTGCAATATTTTAAATCGTTTGGAAGCAATATTGAGCATTTTGACAGTATTTCAAGTCTTCTGGAAGCAATATCAAGTCTTCTCGAAGCAATATTGAACGTTTTGGCAATATTTCAAGTTTTCTGGAAGCAATACTGAGTATTTTGGCAATATTTCAAGTGTTATGGAAGCACTATCAAGTCTTTTGGCAATATTTCAAGTCTTTTAGAAACAATATTGAGCATTTTGACAGTATTTTAAATCTTCTAAAAACAATATCAAATCTTCTAGAAGCAATATTAAACATTTTGATAGTATTTCAAGTCTTCTAGAAGTAATATCAAATCATTTAGAAGTATTTTAGGTCTTTTGAAAGCACTGTCAAGTCTTTTAGCAATATTTCAAGTCTTTTGGAAGCAATATTGAGCATTTTGACAGAATTTCAAGTCTTCAAGAAACATTATTAAGCATTTTGGCAATATTTCAAGTCTTCTGGAAGCAATATCAAATCTTTTAGCAGTGTTTTAGATCTATTGAAAGCATTATCAAGTTTTTTAGCAGTACTTCAAGTCTTTTAGAAGCAATATTGAGCATTTTGACAAAATTTCAAGTCTTCTAGAAGCAATATTGAGCATTTTGAAAATATTTCAAGTCTTCTGAAAGCAATATCAAGTCTTCTAGAAGCAATATTGAACATTTTGGCAATATTTCAAGTCTTCTGAAAGCAATATCAAGTCTTCTAGAAGCAATATTGAGCATTTTGGCAATATTTCAAGTCTTCTGAAAGCAATATCAAGTCTTCTAGAAGCAATATTGAGCATTTTGGCAATATTTCAAGTCTTCTGAAAGCAATATCAAGTCTTCTAGAAGCAATATTGAGCATTTTGGCAATATTTCAAGTCTTCTGAAAGCAATATCAAGTCTTCTAGAAGCAATATTGAACATTTTGGCAATATTTCAAGTCTTCTGAAAGCAATATCAAGTCTTCTAGAAGCAATATTGAGCATTTTGGCAGTATTTCAAGTCTATTGAAAGCAATATCAAGTCTTCTAGAAGCAATATTGAGTATTTTGGCAGTATTTCAAGTCTTCTGAAAGCAATATCAAGTCTTCTAGAAGCAATATTGAGCATTTTGGCAGTATTTCAAGTCTATTGAAAGCAATATCAAGTCTTCTAGAAGCAATATTGAGTATTTTGGCAGTATTTCAAGTCTTCTGAAAGCAATATCAAGTCTTCTAGAAGCAATATTGAGCATTTTGGCAATATTTCAAGTCTTCTGAAAGCAATATCAAGTCTTCTAGAAACAAAATTGAGCATTTTGACAGTATTTCAAGTCTTCTAGAAGTAATATCAATTCTTTTAGAAGTATTTTAGGTCTTTTGAAAGCACTGTCAAGTCTTTTGGCAATATTCCAAATCTTTTGGAAGCAATATTGAGCATTTTGACAGAATGTCAAGTCTTCTAGAAGCAATATTAAGCATTTTGGCAGTATTTCTAGTCTTCTGGAAGCACTATCAAGTCTTTTGGTAATATTTCAAGTCTTCTGGAAGCAATATCAAGTCTCCTAGAAGCAATATTGAGCATTTCGGCAGTATTTCAGGTCTTCTGGAGGCAATATCAAGTTTTCTAGAAGCAATGTTGTGCATTTTGACAGTATTTCAAGCCTTCTGGAAGCAATATCAAGTCTTCTAGAAGCAATACTGGGCATTTTGGCAGTATTTCAAGTCTTCTGAAAGCAATACCAAATCTTCTAGAAGCAATATTGAGCATTTTGGCAGTATTTCAAGTCTATTGAAAGCAATATCAAGTCTTCTAGAAGCAATATTGAGTATTTTGGCAGTATTTCAAGTCTTCTGAAAGCAATACCAAATCTTCTAGAAGCAATATTGAGCATTTTGGCAGTATTTCAAGTCTATTGAAAGCAATATCAAGTCTTCTAGAAGCAATATTGAGTATTTTGGCAGTATTTCAAGTCTTCTGAAAGCAATACCAAATCTTCTAGAAGCAATATTGAGCATTTTGGCAGTATTTCAAGTCTATTGAAAGCAATATCAAGTCTTCTAGAAGCAATATTGAGTATTTTGGCAGTATTTCAAGTCTTCTAGAAGCAATATCAAGTCTTCTGGAAGTAATATTGCGTCTTTTGGCAGTATTTCAAGTCTTGTGAAAGCAATATCAAGTTTTCTAGCAGTATTTTAAGTCTTTTGGAAGCACTATGAAATGTTTTGGCCTTCTCAAGTTGGACACTTTTTTATACAGTCATAACTTTTTTTTAACTATTTTATTAAATATTGACATAAACTTGATATTTTTAAATAGAATACTCTATATATTTTTGAGAACATTTTTCAGAAAATAAAATTTCTTCTCCAAAGATATAGCACACTTTACATCTCTTTCAAGTTTTCTTTGAAATATATAACTTGAAAACTTTTAAAACTTTCAATTGCGTACTTTAGGTTAATGGGCTTCGATGGCACTTTGATAAAACAAATAAATTGTTTACGAATATCTATCTGTCAAATTTAAATCCAAATTGTAGATCTTTTAGAGGCATTTTAAGTGTTTTGGAATTAGTTTCAAGTCTTTCAGAGGCAGTATCAAGTTTTCTTCAAGCATTTCTAATATTCTAGAAGCACTATAAACTCTATTAGAAAACAATATCAAGTCTTTTAGAATCAGTATTAAGTCAACTAGAGGTAATATCAAGTGTTCAGGAAGGTGACCAAATTTTCTGAAAGCAATATCAAGTCTTTTGATAGCAATATCAAGTCTTCTGGCAGCATTTCAATTTCTTGTGGAAGCAGGATTAAGTCTTCTGAAAACATTTAAAGTCTTTTAGAAGTGTTTTGGAATTAGTTTCAACTCTTCCAGAAGCAGTTCAAGTTTTTTGGAAACAATATAAAGTCTTTCAGAGACAGTATTGAGGTTTCTGAATGCAGTATTAAATCCTCTGGAAGCAGTATCAAGTATTCTGGAAGCATTTCAAATCTTTTGGAAGTAGTATCAAATCACTTAGAAGCAGTATTAAGACTTTTAGAAATAATTCAAGTTGTCCAGAGGCAATATCAAGCCTTCTAGAGCATGCTGCTTAATTTTAAGACCTTATTAGCTAGATACATTAACTAGTCAAGATCTAAATCATAAAGTTAAAGCATCAATATTGAAGAGAATCGAAAATTGGAAGAACTACTCAGATAGAGTAAAAGTAATAAAATATATGACCAACTCTTGATGATTCTCTTGATTCTGCCAAAATAAGCTTAATATGTTGGTATGGGGAGTGACCAAAAAAGGGCCATAGCCTTGGGGCGCCAGCTCTTTGGGGGCCTCAGTTTTTGTCCTTTTTTTGTAATAAAATGGTTTATTTTTGTTCATTATGTTAACATTGTGTAGTGCCATAAGAATACATTGACTTCTTGAAATTTTAATACTTTAATATCTCTTTTATTACCTGAATTTTCTCATTTAAAGGGGCGCACTCGTTATTAGCCTTAGAATATCTTAGGAAGTGACTCCGTGGAAAGGATCATCATAGAAAATTCATGGATACGTCAAATTTGACATTTAAAATATGAATCATCTTGAAATTAGCTTCATTTGACTTTTTAAAAAAACCAAATTTTTCTTATTAATACATAAATTTAAAATAAAATTTATTCATTAATTAAAACAATTTAAATTTATTTAAAAAATTAAAACATTTTAATATAAATTAATAAATAACGAAAAAAATTAAAAAAAGTTATGAGTCAGAGTGAAATTAGGCATTTATCTTTACGTGACATAACCTCAAATAACCTTCCTTACTCAATTGGCAAATTATTTCCTTTACTTAAATCTAAAAATTTCGTCGTTCCATTTTCGAAATGCCCAGCAACGTTACGAAAACATTGTTAAACGTAATTAGACACATATCAAAAAAATTTTAAGACACAAAAGTACCAATGTGTTGAGCTCGATTTTTAATCCTATTAATAGTTTGTAATCTACAGCAAATTTCATGGAAAAATCTTAAAAAATACTTCAATAAATCGATTATTATGATTATAAAAGGATGAGGACGAGACTGAAATTAGTAATTTGTGTGATTCTTGGATATTTTTTGATACAGGTTAGTTCGGTTCATTTCTTGTTAACTTTAAGTTCAATAAACTCTAAAAAGATAGAAAGGCATTTCAATAAGTTTTTGTTACTTTTAGTTTTTATCACGGAGTTATTACACCGAGGAGTATCCCGTTATTTTATGGTGGACAAATGAAATTCTTCAAGACGAAACTATAACCTGCGATAATTATAAATGTTTAATTTCAGGCAATAGAAATTATTTTAATAAGCCCAATCTTGCGGTAAGATCACTTTCTTCTTGATCTTTAAGTCTTTATAAGTGTAAGTTTATCAATAAATTATACAGGGTGATTATAAAATTTGCTAATGTTTAAAGACATTAAACGTTGTAAGGTCTTATAAACATAATGAAATTTCTTATAAACTGAAAGAGTTTTGAATGAATACATAAAGTCTTTCAAAATAGATCTTTCTATCTATATCTATATAATTAATTATCTTTTTAGAATGGAACTCAAAATTTAAAAAAAAATGAAAAAAACTTTCGATTTATCTCACATAAATAATATCACAAATGTCTTTTAATACTTGTTATTAAAAATAACATCAGATATACCTCAACCTCAAAACCAGAGCAAATGATTCCATTTTTGGTCTTTTATATCTAAAGAAAAATACCTGCATAAAGCAAGTTGCACTTCTACTAATTCTGCTATTTGGATAAACTTGATATCCTACCAGAAAACTTAATATGCTTCCAGAAGGATAGAAATGCTTCCAAAAGATTTGATATTGACCTTGGAAAACAGTATTAAGTCTTTTGGCAGTATTTCAAATCTTAAAGCAATATCGAGTCTTTTGACAACATTTCATGTCTTCTGGAAGCAATATCAACCTTTTTGACACTATTTTAAGTCTTCTGAAAGCAATATCGAGTCTTTTGGCAGAATTTCAAATTTTCCAGAAGCAATATCGAGTGCTTAGGCAGTATTTTATGTCTTCTGGAAGCAATATTAACCTTTTTAGCAGTATTTTAAGACTTCTGGAAGCAATATAGAGTCTATTGGCAGTATTTCAAGTCTTCTGACACTATTTCAAGTCTTTTGCAAGCAGTATTAAGTCTTTTGGCAGTATTTCAAGTCTTCTGGAAGCAATATCGAGTCTTTTGGCAATATTTCAAATCTTCCGGAAGCAATATCGAGTCTTTTGGCAGTATTTCAAGTCTTCGGGAAGCAATATCAAGCTTTTTTGCACTATTTTAAGTCTTTTGTAAGCAATATCGAGTCTTTTGGCAGCGTTTCAAGTCTTCTGGAAGCAATATCAAGTTTTTTGACAGTATTTCAAATCTTCTGGAAGCAATGTCGAGTCTTTTGGCAGTTTTTCAAGTTCTTTGGAAGCAATATCAAGTCTTTTGGCAGTATTTCAAGTCAAGTCTTCTGGAAGCTATATCAGACTTTTTGGCACTATTTTAAGTCTTCTGGAAGCAATATCAGGTCTTTTGGCAGTATTTCAAGTTTTTTGGAAGCAATATCAAGTCTTTTGGCAGTATTTCAAGTCTTTTGGAAGCAATATCAAGTCTTTTGGCAGTATTTCAAGTCTTTTGGAAGCAATATCAAGTCTTTTGGCAGTATTTTATGTCTTTTGAAATCAATATCGAGATTTTTGTTCAGAATTTTAAGTCCTCTGGAAGCAATATCAGGTCTTTCGGCAGTATTTCAATTCTTTTAGAAGCAATATCAAGTCTTTTAGCAGTATTTCAAGTCTTCTGGAAGCAATATCAGGTCTTTTGGCAGTATTTCAAGTCTTTTGGAAGCAATATCAAGTCTTTTGGCAGTATTTCAAGTCTTTTGGAAGCAATATCAAGTCTTTTAGCAGTATTTCAATTCTTTTGGAAGCAATATCAGGTCTTTTGGCAGTATTTCAAGTCTTCTGGAAGCAATATCAGGTCTTTTGGCAATATTTCAAGTCTTCTGGAAGCAATATCAGGTCTTTTGGCAGTATTTCAAGTCTTTTGGAAGCAATATCAGGTCTTTTGGCAGTATTTCAAGTCTTCTGGAAGCAATATCAGGTCTTTTAGCAGTATTTCAAGTCTTCTGGAAGCAATATCAGGTCTTTTGGCAGTATTTCAAGTCTTCTGGAAGCAATATCAGGTCTTTTGGCAGTATTTCAAGTCTTTTGGAAGCAATATCAAGTTTTTGGAAGCAATATCAAGTCTTTTGGCAGTATTTCAAGTCTTCTGGAAGCAATATCAGGTCTTTTGGCAGTATTTCAAGTCTTTTGAAAGCAATATCAAGTCTTTTAGCAGTATTTCAAGTCTTCTGGAAGCAATATCAGGTCTTTTGGCAGTATTTCAAGTCTTCTGGAAGCAATATCAGGTCTTTTGGCAGTATTTCAAGTCTTCTGGAAGCAATATCAGATCTTTTGGCAGTATTTCAAGTCTTTTGGAAGCAATATCAAGTCTTTTGGCAGTATTTCAAGTCTCCTGGCAATATTTCAAGTCTTTTAGAAGCAATATCAAGCTTTTTAGCACTGTTTTAAGTCTTTTGGAAGCAATATCAAGTCTTTTGGCAGTATTTCAAGTCTTCTGGAAGCAATATCAGGTCTTTTGGCAGTATTTCAAGTCTTCTGGAAGCAATATCAGGTCTTTTGGCAGTATTTCAAGTCTTTTGGAAGCAATATCAAGTCTTTTAGCAGTATTTCAAGTCTTCTGGAAGCAATATCAGGTATTTTGGCAGTATTTCAAGTCTTTTGGAAGCAATATCAGGTCTTTTAGCAGTATTTCAAGTCTTCTGGAAGCAATATCAGGTATTTTGGCAGTATTTCAAGTCTTTTGGAAGCAATATCAGGTCTTTTAGCAGTATTTCAAGTCTTCTGGAAGCAATATCAGGTCTTTTGGCAGTATTTCAAGTCTTCTGGAAGCAATATCAGGTCTTTTGGCAGTATTTCAAGTCTTTTGGAAGCAATATCAAGTTTTTGGAAGCAATATCAAGTCTTTTGGCAGTATTTCAAGTCTTCTGGAAGCAATATCAGGTCTTTTGGCAGTATTTCAAGTCTTTTGAAAGCAATATCAAGTCTTTTAGCAGTATTTCAAGTCTTCTGGAAGCAATATCAGGTCTTTTGGCAGTATTTCAAGTCTTCTGGAAGCAATATCAGGTCTTTTGGCAGTATTTCAAGTCTTCTGGAAGCAATATCAGATCTTTTGGCAGTATTTCAAGTCTTTTGGAAGCAATATCAAGTCTTTTGGCAGTATTTCAAGTCTCCTGGCAATATTTCAAGTCTTCTAGAAGCAATATCAAGCTTTTTAGCACTGTTTTAAGTCTTTTGGAAGCAATATCAAGTCTTTTGGCAGTATTTCAAGTCTTCTGGAAGCAATATCAGGTCTTTTGGCAGTATTTCAAGTCTTCTGGAAGCAATATCAGATCTTTTGGCAGTATTTCAAGTCTTTTGGAAGCAATATCAAGTCTTTTGGCAGTATTTCAAGTCTCCTGGCAATATTTCAAGTCTTCTAGAAGCAATATCAAGCTTTTTAGCACTGTTTTAAGTCTTTTGGAAGCAATATCAAGTCTTTTGGCAGTATTTCAAGTCTTCTGGAAGCAATATCAGGTCTTTTGGCAGTATTTCAAGTCTTTTGGAAGCAATATCAAGTCTTTTGGCAGTATTTCAAGTCTTTTGGAAGCAATATCAAGTCTTTTAGCAGTATTTCAATTCTTTTGGAAGCAATATCAGGTCTTTTGGCAGTATTTCAAGTCTTCTGGAAGCAATATCAGGTCTTTTGGCAATATTTCAAGTCTTCTGGAAGCAATATCAGGTCTTTTGGCAGTATTTCAAGTCTTTTGGAAGCAATATCAGGTCTTTTGGCAGTATTTCAAGTCTTCTGGAAGCAATATCAGGTCTTTTAGCAGTATTTCAAGTCTTCTGGAAGCAATATCAGGTCTTTTGGCAGTATTTCAAGTCTTCTGGAAGCAATATCAGGTCTTTTGGCAGTATTTCAAGTCTTTTGGAAGCAATATCAAGTTTTTGGAAGCAATATCAAGTCTTTTGGCAGTATTTCAAGTCTTCTGGAAGCAATATCAGGTCTTTTGGCAGTATTTCAAGTCTTTTGAAAGCAATATCAAGTCTTTTAGCAGTATTTCAAGTCTTCTGGAAGCAATATCAGGTCTTTTGGCAGTATTTCAAGTCTTCTGGAAGCAATATCAGGTCTTTTGGCAGTATTTCAAGTCTTCTGGAAGCAATATCAGATCTTTTGGCAGTATTTCAAGTCTTTTGGAAGCAATATCAAGTCTTTTGGCAGTATTTCAAGTCTCCTGGCAATATTTCAAGTCTTTTAGAAGCAATATCAAGCTTTTTAGCACTGTTTTAAGTCTTTTGGAAGCAATATCAAGTCTTTTGGCAGTATTTCAAGTCTTCTGGAAGCAATATCAGGTCTTTTGGCAGTATTTCAAGTCTTCTGGAAGCAATATCAGGTCTTTTGGCAGTATTTCAAGTCTTTTGGAAGCAATATCAAGTCTTTTAGCAGTATTTCAAGTCTTCTGGAAGCAATATCAGGTATTTTGGCAGTATTTCAAGTCTTTTGGAAGCAATATCAGGTCTTTTAGCAGTATTTCAAGTCTTCTGGAAGCAATATCAGGTATTTTGGCAGTATTTCAAGTCTTTTGGAAGCAATATCAGGTCTTTTAGCAGTATTTCAAGTCTTCTGGAAGCAATATCAGGTCTTTTGGCAGTATTTCAAGTCTTCTGGAAGCAATATCAGGTCTTTTGGCAGTATTTCAAGTCTTTTGGAAGCAATATCAAGTTTTTGGAAGCAATATCAAGTCTTTTGGCAGTATTTCAGGTCTTCTGGAAGCAATATCAGGTCTTTTGGCAGTATTTCAAGTCTTTTGAAAGCAATATCAAGTCTTTTAGCAGTATTTCAAGTCTTCTGGAAGCAATATCAGGTCTTTTGGCAGTATTTCAAGTCTTCTGGAAGCAATATCAGATCTTTTGGCAGTATTTCAAGTCTTTTGGAAGCAATATCAAGTCTTTTGGCAGTATTTCAAGTCTCCTGGCAATATTTCAAGTCTTCTAGAAGCAATATCAAGCTTTTTAGCACTGTTTTAAGTCTTTTGGAAGCAATATCAAGTCTTTTGGCAGTATTTCAAGTCTTCTGGAAGCAATATCAGGTCTTTTGGCAGTATTTCAAGTCTTCTGGAAGCAATATCAGATCTTTTGGCAGTATTTCAAGTCTTTTGGAAGCAATATCAAGTCTTTTGGCAGTATTTCAAGTCTCCTGGCAATATTTCAAGTCTTCTAGAAGCAATATCAAGCTTTTTAGCACTGTTTTAAGTCTTTTGGAAGCAATATCAAGTCTTTTGGCAGTATTTCAAGTCTTCTGGAAGCAATATCAGGTCTTTTGGCAGTATTTCAAGTCTTTTGGAAGCAATATCAAGTCTTTTGGCAGTATTTCAAGTCTTTTGGAAGCAATATCAAGTCTTTTAGCAGTATTTCAAGTCTTTTGGAAGCAATATCAGGTCTTTTGGCAGTATTTCAAGTCTTCTGGAAGCAATGTCAGGTCTTTTGGCAATATTTCAAGTCTTCTGGAAGCAATATCAGGTCTTTTGGCAGTATTTCAAGTCTTTTGGAAGCAATATCAGGTCTTTTGGCAGTATTTCAAGTCTTCTGGAAGCAATATCAGGTCTTTTAGCAGTATTTCAAGTCTTCTGGAAGCAATATCATGTCTTTTGGCAGTATTTCAAGTCTTCTGGAAGCAATATCAGGTCTTTTGGCAGTATTTCAAGTCTTTTGGAAGCAATATCAAGTTTTTGGAAGCAATATCAAGTCTTTTGGCAGTATTTCAAGTCTTCTGGAAGCAATATCAGGTCTTTTGGCAGTATTTCAAGTCTTTTGAAAGCAATATCAAGTCTTTTAGCAGTATTTCAAGTCTTCTGGAAGCAATATCAGGTCTTTTGGCAGTATTTCAAGTCTTCTGGAAGCAATATCAGGTCTTTTGGCAGTATTTCAAGTCTTCTGGAAGCAATATCAGATCTTTTGGCAGTATTTCAAGTCTTTTGGAAGCAATATCAAGTCTTTTGGCAGTATTTCAAGTCTCCTGGCAATATTTCAAGTCTTCTAGAAGCAATATCAAGCTTTTTAGCACTGTTTTAAGTCTTTTGGAAGCAATATCAAGTCTTTTGGCAGTATTTCAAGTCTTCTGGAAGCAATATCAGGTCTTTTGGCAGTATTTCAAGTCTTTTGGAAGCAATATCAAGTCTTTTGGCAGTATTTCAAGTCTTCTGGAAGCAATATCAGGTCTTTTGGCAGTGTTTCAAGTTTTTGGAAGCAATATCAAGTCTTTTGGCAGTATTTCAAGTCTTCTGGAAGCAATATCAGGTATTTTGGCAGTATTTCAAGTCTTTTGGAAGCAATATCAAGTCTTTTGGCAGTATTTCAAGTCTTCTGGAAGCAATATCAGGTCTTTTGGCAGTATTTCAAGTCTTTTGGAAGCAATATCAAGTCTTTTGGCAGTATTTCAAGTCTTCTGGAAGCAATATCAGGTCTTTTGGCAGTGTTTCAAGTTTTTGGAAGCAATATCAAGTCTTTTGGCAGTATTTCAAGTCTTCTGGAAGCAATATCAGGTATTTTGGCAGTATTTCAAGTCTTTTGGAAGCAATATCAAGTCTTTTGGCAGTATTTCAAGTCTTCTGGAAGCAATATCAGGTCTTTTGGCAGTATTTCAAGTCTTTTGGAAGCAATATCAAGTCTTTTGGCAGTATTTCAAGTCTTCTGGAAGCAATATCAGGTCTTTTGGCAGTGTTTCAAGTTTTTGGAAGCAATATCAAGTCTTTTGGCAGTATTTCAAGTCTTCTGGAAGCAATATCAGGTATTTTGGCAGTATTTCAAGTCTTTTGGAAGCAATATCAAGTCTTTTGGCAGTATTTCAAGTCTTCTGGAAGCAATATCAGGTCTTTTGGCAGTATTTCAAGTCTTTTGGAAGCAATATCAAGTCTTTTGGCAGTATTTCAAGTCTTCTGGAAGCAATATCAGGTCTTTTGGCAGTATTTTAAGTCTTCTGGAAGCAATATCAGGTCTTTTGGCAGTGTTTCAAGTTTTTGGAAGCAATATCAAGTCTTTTGGCAGTATTTTATGTCTTTTGAAATCAATATCGAGATTTTTGGCAGAATTTTAAGTCCTCTGGAAGCAATATCAGGTCTTTCGGCAGTATTTCAATTCTTTTGGAAGCAATATCAGATCTTTTAGCAGAATTTCAAGTCTTCTGGAAGCAATATCAAGTCTTCAGGAAGCAATGTGGTGTCTTGGCAGTTTTTCAATCCTTCTGGAAACAATATGGAGTCTTTTGGCAGTATTTCAAGTTTTTTGGAAGTAATATCAAGTCTTTTGGCAGAATTTCAAGTCTCCTGGCAATATTTCAAGTCTTCTAGAAGCAATATCAAGCTTTTTAGCACTGTTTTAAGTCTTTTGGAAGTAATATCGAGTCTTTTTGCAGTATTTCAAGTCTTCTGACACTATTTCAAGTCTTCTGGAAGTAATATCAAGCTTTTTGGCAGTATTTTAAGTCTTCTGGAAGCGATATCGAGTCCTTTGCCAGTATTTCAAGTCTTCTGGAAGTAATATCAAGTCTTTTGGCAGTATTTTAAGTTTTCGAGAAGTCATATGAAGTATTTTGGCAGTATTTCAAGCCCTCTGCTAGTATTTCAAGACTTCTAGTTACAGTATTTATTCTTCTGGAAATATTTCAAATTTTCTAGAAGCAATCTCAAGACTTTTGGAAGAATTTCAAATCTTTTAGTGGCCATACCAAGTCTTCTGAAAGATTTCAAGTTTTCTAGAAGCCATCTCAAGACGTTTTGGACTTTTTGAAAAATTTCAAATTTTCTAGTTGTCAGAACATTCTAAAAACAACATTAAATTTTCTGAACACAGTTTCAAGTTTTCTTCTGGAAGTATTTCAAGATTTATAGATGCAGTAAAAATATTTTAAGTTTTCTAAAAGCAATCTCAAGATTTCTGGAAGAATTTTAAGTCATCTATAGACCATACCAAGTCTTTTGGAATCATTTCAAATTTTCTGGAGTATTCTAGAAACAGTATCAAATCTTCTGAACGTAGTTTCATGTTTTCCAGAAGTAATTTGAAGTTTTATGGAAGCATTTCAAATCTTTTAGATGCATTATTATATATTCTGGAAACATTTTTAAGTTTTCTAGAAGCAATCTCAATATTTTTGGAAGAATTTCAAGTCTTTTAGAGACCATATTAAGTCTTCTGGAAGTATTTCAAAATTTCCAGAATATTCTAAAAGCAGCATTAAATCTTCTGAACGCATTTCCAAGTTTTTCAAAAGCAATTTCAAGTCTTTTGGAAGCATTTCAAGAATTCTAGTTGCAGTATCTATTTTTTTGAATATATTTCAAGTCTTCTGGATACAGTATTAAACCTTTTGGAAACATTTCAAGTTTTCTAGATGTAGAAATATTTTAAGCATTCTAGAAGCAATCTCAAGATTTTTGGAAGAATTTCAAATCTTCTTGGGTTCACACCAAGTCTTGTGGCAGCATTTCATATTTTCCAGAGTATTCTAAAAGCAGCATCAAATCGTCTGAACGCAGTTTCAAGTCTTTCAGAAGCAATTTCAAGTCTTCAGGAAGCATTTAAAAATTTCCAGATGCAGTTTTAAGTTTTCTAGAAGTACATCAAATCTTCTGCACGCAGAAAAAACGTTCTTCAATAGTTTTCAACTCTCATTATATGCTCATATAATAATAATAATATACAATTTCACCCTTTATGTATATTTTATTGATTTCGTTTTCCAAATTTAAGCATAACATTTTTGCTTATTGTATTTAAAGGTAATAGCATTTTATGGTAGCTCAATCGACTTAATCGATCTACCATTACCAAGAGAGAACAAAACTTGGGCTCTATACCATGAAGAATCATCAAGGAACACTCCGTGGCTTATTTTCCCAGAATCTCAAAATCTATTTAACGTAACTGCCACCTTTAGCCGATACAGTAATTATCCGTTAACCCTCTCGGGATTAAACGACGATTCGATCACCGGATTAAAATATTATTTACCCTTGCCATTAAAGAAACGCAAAAAGTTATCTCCTATCGTTTATATTCAATCTATCTGTGATAATCCCATCCAAAGGGACTCCTACGTTAAAAAACTTATGGATTACGTGCAAATCGATTCCTTTGGAAAGTGTTTAAATAATAAAGAAATCCCCGAAGAGTTACAATTAAGTAATGAGGGGGTTTACGATCTTTATCAAGAAGACTTAATGAACTTTATAGCTCAATACAAATTTTCGATAGCAATAGAGAATTGTATTTGTAATGATTATATTACGGAAAAACTTTGGAGGCCGTTAATTGCCGGATCTGTTCCGATTTATTTTGGTTCACCAACAATTAAAGTAATTCCTTATTAATTAAGATTTAATTAAATTCTTAATTAATTTTTTTTTATTTAGGAGTGGTTACCGAATAATAAATCGGCGATAATTTTAGACGATTTCAAAACGATAAAAGAACTCGCAGATTATATAAATCAAGTTAATAAAAACGACACGATGTACTTAGAATATCTCCAACACAAACTCGCCGATCACAATTTAAAAATGACTAATGATTTTTTACAACGCGAAATTAATAATCGAAAGGATACGTCGATGGAGGGTTATAATTGTTATTTGTGTAAAAGTTTTCATGAAAAGGTCGTTTATAAGGCGCCCAAACAGAATCCTTATAAATGTAGTAAGCATAAAGCGTGGGAGGGATTTTGGAAGAGGGGGAAATGCGAGGCGAAAATTTTGGATATGTTCGTTAATCGGTTGCAGCTGAAAAATTTTACCAAACAGGAATTTGAGGGTAACATAACTCAGGCGATGAACTTAAATCAATGTTGAATGTTTGTGGGGTTATTTTTTTTATTTAACTTTTAGTATTAAGTAATGTCGTTTTTTACTTGTTATGAAGTGTTTAATGATAAGAATAAAAATTAATTTTTCAACTATTTTCTTTTATGACTCAATTAATACTTTATTCAATGGTCTTGGAACCAGCTCGATTTTTGTTGAATGTTATAATAAGTAGGAATGTTATAACGAAAAGATATGTTCGTTCAATTTGAAATTTGAGTTGGAAAATTGTGGGTGCGTAACTTTATTTGAGCCATCCTGTATTTTCAAACACCGTCATCTAAAGTTCGTACAAAAAGTCAAGGCCCCTTACTTTAAAAATCGATATCTTCATAAAGTATCTTATGATACGTACTCATAAATTAATTTGGAAAATTATTTTTTTTTCAGATTTTAAAAATTTTGAGTTCGACAGACTTATTTCTTATTATTTTAGAATAAAACTGAAAATAAACCATTTTTATAAAAATGGTTTAACACCGTCATCTAAAATCCGTGCAAAAAGTCAAGGCCCCACACTTTAGAGATCGATATCTTCGTGACCCCTTGACAAAAACAAATGTGATAAAGATTATTGTAATCAGTAAACATTTATCATAAGTATCTTATGATACGTACTCATAAATTAATTTGGAAATTTTCAGATCCGCGGATTTATTAAATTTATTTAAAAATGTTCAAACACCGTCATCTAAAATCCGTGCAAAAAGTCAAGGTCCCGCACTTTAGAGATCGATATCTTCGTGACCCCTTGACAAAAACAAATGTGATAAAGATTACTGTAATCAGTAAATATTTATCATAAGTATCTTATGATACGTACTCATAAATTAATTTGGAAATTTTCAGATCCGCGGATTTATTAAATTTATTTAAAAATGTTCAAACACCGTCATCTAATAATAAATCCGTGCAAAAAGTCAAGGTCCCACACTTTAGAGATCGATATCTTCGTGACCCCTTGACGAAAACAAATGTGATAAAGATTACTGCAATCAGTAAATATTTATCATAAGTATCTTATGATACGTACTCATAAATTAATTTGAAAATTTTCAGATCCGCGGATTTATTAAATTTATTTAAAAATGTTCAAACACCGTCATCTAATAATAAATCCGTGCAAAAAGTCAAGGTCCCACACTTTAGAGATCGATATCTTCGTGACCCCTTGACGAAAACAAATGTGATAAAGATTACTGTAATCAGTAAATATTTATCATAAGTATCTTATGATACGTACTCATAAATTAATTTGAAAATTTTCAGATCCGCGGATTTATTAAATTTATTTAAAAATGTTCAAACACCGTCATCTAATAATAAATCCGTGCAAAAAGTCAAGGTCCCACACTTTAGAGATCGATATCTTCGTGACCCCTTGACGAAAACAAATGTGATAAAGATTACTGCAATCAGTAAATATTTATCATAAGTATCTTATGATACGTACTCATAAATTAATTTGAAAATTTTCAGATCCGCGGATTTATCAAATTTATTTAAAAATGTTCAAACACCGTCATCTAAAATCCGTGCAAAAAGTCAAGGTCCCACACTTTAGAGATCGATATCTTCGTGACCCCTTGACAAAAACAAATGTGATAAAGATTACTGTAATCAGTAAATATTTATCATAAGTATCTTATGATACGTACTCATAAATTAATTTGGAAATTTTCAGATCCGCGGATTTATCAAATTTATTTAAAAATGTTCAAACACCGTCATCTAAAATCCGTGCAAAAAGTCAAGGTCCCACACTTTAGAGATCGATATTTTCGTGACCCCTTGACAAAAACAAATGTGATAAAGATTACTGTAATCAGTAAACATTTATCATAAGTATCTTATGATACGTACTCATAAATTAATTTGGAAATTTTCAGATCCGCGGATTTATTAAATTTATTTAAAAATGTTCAAACACCGTCATCTAAAATCCGTGCAAAAAGTCAAGGTCCCACACTTTAGAGATCGATATCTTCGTGACCCCTTGACAAAAACAAATGTGATAAAGATTACTGTAATCAGTAAATATTTATCATAAGTATCTTATGATACGTACTCATAAATTAAGTTGGAAATTTTCAGATCCGCGGATTTATTAAATTTATTTTAAAATGTTCAAACACCGTCATCTAAAATCCGTGCAAAAAGTTAAGGCCCCGCAGTTTAGAGATCGATATCTTCGTGACCCCTTGACAAATACAAATGTGATAAAGATTACTGTAATCAGTAAATATTTATCATAAGTATCTTATGATACGTACTCATAAATTAATTTGGAAATTTTCAGATCCGCGGATTTATTAAATTTATTTAAAAATGTTCAAACACCGTCATCTAAAATCCGTGCAAAAAGTCAAGGTCCCACACTTTAGAGATCGATATCTTCGTGACCCCTTGACAAAAACAAATGTGATAAAGATTACTGTAATCAGTAAATATTTATCATAAGTATCTTATGATACGTACTCATAAATTAAGTTGGAAATTTTCAGATCCGCGGATTTATTAAATTTATTTTAAAATGTTCAAACACCGTCATCTAAAATCCGTGCAAAAAGTTAAGGCCCCGCAGTTTAGAGATCGATATCTTCGTGACCCCTTGACAAATACAAATGTGATAAAGATTACTGTAATCAGTAAATATTTATCATAAGTATCTTATGATACTTACTCATAAATTAATTTGGAAATTTTCAGATCCGCGGATTTATTAAATTTATTTTAAAATGTTCAAACACCGTCATCTAAAATCCGTGCAAAAAGTTAAGGCCCCGCAGTTTAGAGATCGATATCTTCGTGACCCCTTGACAAATACAAATGTGATAAAGATTACTGTAATCAGTAAATATTTATCATAAGTATCTTATGATACGTACTCATAAATTAATTTGGAAATTTTCAGATCCGCGGATTTATTAAATTTATTTAAAAATGTTCAAACACCGTCATCTAAAATCCGTGCAAAAAGTCAAGGTCCCACACTTTAGAGATCGATATCTTCGTGACCCCTTGACAAAAACAAATGTGATAAAGATTACTGTAATCAGTAAATATTTATCATAAGTATCTTATGATACGTACTCATAAATTAAGTTGGAAATTTTCAGATCCGCGGATTTATTAAATTTATTTTAAAATGTTCAAACACCGTCATCTAAAATCCGTGCAAAAAGTTAAGGCCCCGCAGTTTAGAGATCGATATCTTCGTGACCCCTTGACAAATACAAATGTGATAAAGATTACTGTAATCAGTAAATATTTATCATAAGTATCTTATGATACTTACTCATAAATTAATTTGGAAATTTTCAGATCCGCGGATTTATTAAATTTATTTAAAAATGTTCAAACACCGTCATCTAAAATCCGTGCAAAAAGTCAAGGTCCCACACTTTAGAGATCGATATCTTCGTGACCCCTTGACAAAAACAAATGTGATAAAGATTACTGTAATCAGTAAATATTTATCATAAGTATCTTATGATACGTACTCATAAATTAATTTGGAAATTTTCAGATCCGCGGATTTATTAAATTTATTTAAAAATGTTCAAACACCGTCATCTAAAATCCGTGCAAAAAGTCAAGGTCCCACACTTTAGAGATCGATATCTTCGTGACCCCTTGACAAAAACAAATGTGATAAAGATTACTGTAATCAGTAAACATTTATCATAAGTATCTTATGATACGTACTCATAAATTAATTTGGAAATTTTCAGATCCGCGGATTTATTAAATTTATTTAAAAATGTTCAAACACCGTCATCTAAAATCCGTGCAAAAAGTCAAGGTCCCACACTTTAGAGATCGATATCTTCGTGACCCCTTGACAAAAACAAATGTGATAAAGATTACTGTAATCAGTAAACATTTATCATAAGTATCTCATGATACGTACTCATAAATTAATTTGGAAATTTTCAGATCCGCGGATTTATTAAATTTATTTAAAAATGTTCAAACACCGTCATCTAAAATCCGTGCAAAAAGTCAAGGTCCCACACTTTAGAGATCGATATCTTCGTGACCCCTTGACGAAAACAAATGTGATAAAGATTACTGTAATCAGTAAATATTTATCATAAGTATCTTATGATACGTACTCTTAAATTAATTTGGAAATTTTCAGATCCGCGGATTTATTAAATTTATTTAAAAATGTTCAAACACCGTCATCTAAAATCCGTGCAAAAAGTCAAGGTCCCACACTTTAGAGATCAATATTTTCGTGACCCCTTGACGAAAACAAATGTGATAAAGATTACTGTAATCAGTAAACATTTATCATAAGTATCTTATGATACGTACTCATAAATTAATTTGGAAATTTTCAGATCCGCGGGTTTATTAAATTTATTTAAAAATGTTCAAACACCGTCATCTAAAATCCGTGCAAAAAGTCAAGGTCCCACACTTTAGAGATCGATATCTTCGTGACCCCTTGACAAAAACAAATGTGATAAAGATTACTGTAATCAGTAAACATTTATCATAAGTATCTCATGATACGTACTCATAAATTAATTTGGAAATTTTCAGATCCGCGGATTTATTAAATTTATTTAAAAATGTTCAAACACCGTCATCTAAAATCCGTGCAAAAAGTCAAGGTCCCACACTTTAGAGATCGATATCTTCGTGACCCCTTGACGAAAACAAATGTGATAAAGATTACTGTAATCAGTAAATATTTATCATAAGTATCTTATGATACGTACTCTTAAATTAATTTGGAAATTTTCAGATCCGCGGATTTATTAAATTTATTTAAAAATGTTCAAACACCGTCATCTAAAATCCGTGCAAAAAGTCAAGGTCCCACACTTTAGAGATCAATATTTTCGTGACCCCTTGACGAAAACAAATGTGATAAAGATTACTGTAATCAGTAAACATTTATCATAAGTATCTTATGATACGTACTCATAAATTAATTTGGAAATTTTCAGATCCGCGGGTTTATTAAATTTATTTAAAAATGTTCAAACACCGTCATCTAAAATCCGTGCAAAAAGTCAAGGTCCCACACTTTAGAGATCGATATCTTCGTGACCCCTTGACAAAAACAAATGTGATAAAGATTACTGTAATCAGTAAACATTTATCATAAGTATCTTATGATACTTACTCATAAATTAATTTGGAAATTTTCAGATCCGCGGATTTATTAAATTTATTTAAAAATGTTCAAACACCGTCATCTAAAGTCTGTGCAAAAAGTCGAGGCCCTTCACTTTAGAAATCAATATCTTCGTGACTCCTTGACGAAAAGGTAAGTTAAGGTAATTTGAGAATTTTCGGATTTTCTGATTCTTTTAAAGCGAGTTAAGTGACCATTTTCATGATTATTAACTGTTGGATAAATTCATCAAGAAGTGGTAAAAGTGACCCTGATAGTCCAACTTGTCCAGTTCTTGCGTTGGCTTCACATCATGTATACAATTTCTTTGATTATTTCCATTTTAACAACTTTCTTAGTATTCAGTGACCGCAATCGTTGCAATGCTATTTAAGGTATTGAAAATTGAGATGTAAATGTCAGTATTGCAACCTGGAGGATTTTTATGCGACACCCTGTATAATTAATAAGTTGAATAACTAATAAAAAAAATTAAAAAATTGGAATAATTTTAAACGAAGCTGGTCTCAATGGAGCTATCGTTTTTTAATTGGGTAGTTTTGTTGTTATTCGTCTTTAAAATGATAAAGCGATAATAGTGTATTTGATTATGTACAGGGTGGCCTAAATTGGACACTTTTAAAGGGAAACTCCTTTGTCTATAAGAGATAGACAAAAAATGATATTATCGTTTCTCTATTTTTATAAGAAAATGACGAAAGCTGCATATCGATATCTCTTAAAGTTTCAGAGATATAGATAAATTAGTCTCTCAGGGTTCTGTTTTGGGCTCATTACATTAGAATATATTTTTTGAATAAATTTTAATATATTTTGCTGTTAGAACAAGTTATATCAACGGCATATAGAGACGACTTAGTCATAGTAATTTCTGGTTGGGATAAAGAAAGCAATGCTAATATCAAGTTGTTTGGCAGCAGTTCAAATCTTCTGGAAACAATGCCAAGTCATCCAGAAGCAGTATGAAATCTTTTGGATGCATTTCAAATCTTTTAAAAATATTTGAAGTCTTTTGGAAGCAATATTTAATTTGCCAGAAGCATTTCAAGTCTTCTGGAAATATTTCAGCAATGTTGGAAACAGCATCAAGTCATCTAGAAGCAGTATCAACACAGTATTAAGTCAGCTATATACGTATAACTAAAAAGTCTTATGGATAGAGATCAAGTCTTCTGGAAATATTTCAAATCTTCTGGAAATAATACCAAGTTGCCGGTGTGAAGTCTTTTACAAGCAGTTGCAGTTGTGTGGAAGCATTTCAGATCTTCTGGAAACAGTATCAAGTCGTTCAGAAGCAGAATTTAGTCTTTTGAAAGCAATACTAACATTACCAGAGGTAGTATGAAGTCTTCTATAAGCAGTTGCAGTTTTTTGGAAGCGTTTCAAGTTTTCTGGAAGCATTTCGACATTGTTGGAAATAGTACCAAGTCATTTAGAAGCAGTATCAAGTCATTTGGAAGAATTTCAAGTCTTTTGGAAGTAATATCATCTCTTCTAGAAGCATTATAGAATCTTCTGGAGGAAATTGAAATCTTCTACAAGCATTGCAACTTTTTAGGAAATAGAATCAAGACATCTAGAAGCAGTAACAAGTCTTCTAGATAAAGATGAAGTTTTCTGGAAGCATTTCAGATCTTCTGGAAGTAGTGTTAAGTTGTTCAAAAGCAGTATCAAGTATTCTAGAAGCAATATTTAGACTTGTGGGAGTAGATTAAGTCTTCTAAAAGCAGATCAAATCTTCTAGAAGCAGATCAAGACTTCTAGAAGTAGTATGAAGCTTTTTAAAAGCAGTATTAAGTCATCTAGAAGCATTTCAGATTTTCTGGAAGCAGTATCAAGACATCTAGAAGCAGTAGTAAGTTTTCTGGATAAAGATCAAGTCTTTTGGAAGCATTTCAGATCTTCTAGAAGCACTATCAAGTCGTTCAGAAGCAGAATCTAGTTCTTTGAAAGCCATATTAACATTATCAGAGGCAATATGAAGTCTTCTATAAGCAGTTGTAGTTTTTTGGAAGCGTTTCAAGTTTTCTGGACGCATTTCGACAATGTTGGAAATAATACAAAGTCATTTAGAAGCAGGATCAACTCATTTGGAAGAATTTCAAGTCTTTTGGAAGTAATATCATCTCTTCTAGAAGCATTATAGAATCTTTTGGAGGAAATTGAAATCTTCTAGAAGCATTGCAACTTTTTAGGAAATAGAATCAAGACATCTAGAAGCAGTAATAAGTCTTCTAGATAAAAATGAAGTTTTCTGGAAGCATTTCAGATCTTCTGGAAGCAGTGTTAAGTTGTCCAAAAGCAATATCAAGTCTTCTAGAAGCAGTATTTAGACTTCCGGGAGTAGATTAAGTCTTCTAAAAGCAGATCAAATCTTCTAGAAGCAGATCAAGACTTCAAGAAGTAGTATGAAGCTTTTTAAAAGCAGTATTAAGTCATCTAGAAGCATTTCAGATTTTCTGGAAGCAGTATCAAGACATCTAGAAGCAGTAGTAAGTTTTCTGGATAAAGATCAAGTCTTTTGGAAGCATTTCACATCTTCTAGAAGCACTATCAAGTCGTCCAGAAGCAAAATCTAGTTTTTTGAAAACCATATTAACATTATCAGAGGCAATATGAAGTCTTCTATAAGCAGCTGTAGTTTTTTAGAAGCGCTTCAAGTTTTCTGGAAGCATTTCGACATTGTTGGAAATAATACAAAGTCATTTAGAAGCAGGGTCAACTCATTTGGAAGAATTTCAAGTCTTTTGGAAGTAATATCATCTTTTCTAGAAGCATTATAGAATCTTCTGGAAGTAATTGAAGTCTTTTAGAAGTATTGTAACTTTTTAGGAAATAGAATCAAGACATCTAGAAGCAGTAACAAGTCCTCTGGATAAAGATAAAGTTTTCTGGAAGCATTTCAGATCTTCTGAAAGCAGTGTTAAGTTGTCCAAAAGCAATATCAAGTCTTCTAGAAGCAGTATTTAGACTTCTGGGAGTAGATTAAGTCTTCTAAAAGCAGATCAAATCTTCTAGAAGCAGATCAAGACTTCTAGAAGTAGTATGAAGCTTTTTAAAAGCAGTATTAAGTCATCTAGAAGCATTTCAGATTTTCTGGAAGCAGTATCAAGACATCTAGAAGCAGTAGTAAGTCTTTTGGATAAAGATCAAGTCTTTTGGAAGCATTTCAGATCTTCTGGAAGCATTATCAAGTCGTCCAGAAGCAGAATCTAGTCTTTTGAAAGCCATATTAACATTATCAGAGGCAATATGAAATCTTCTATAAGCAGCTGTAGTTTTTTAGAAGCGCTTCAAGTTTTCTGGAAGCATTTCGACATTATTGGAAATAATACAAAGTCATTTAGAAGCAGGATCAACTCATTTGGAAGAATTTCAAGTCTTTTGGAAGTAATATCATCTTTTCTAGAAGCATTATAGAATCTTCTGGAAGTAATTGAAGTCTTTTAGAAGCATTGCAACTTTTTAGGAAATAGAATCAAGACATCTAGAAGCAGTAACAAGTCCTCTGGATAAAGATAAAGTTTTCTGGAAGCATTTCAGATCTTCTGGAAGCAGTGTTAAGTTGTCCAAAAGCAGTATCAAGTCTTCTAGAAGTAGTATTTAGACTTCTGGGAATAGATTAAGTCTTCTAAAAGCAGATCAAATCTTCTAGAAGCAGATCAAGACTTCAAGAAGTAGTATGAAGCTTTTTAAAAGCAGCATTAAGTCATCTAGAAGCATTTCAGATTTTCTGGAAGCAGTATCAAGACATCTAGAAGCAGTAGTAAGTTTTCTGGATAAGGATCAAGTCTTTTAGAAGCATTTCAGATCTTCTAGAAGCACTATCAAGTCGTCCAGAAGCAAAATCTAGTTTTTTGAAAACCATATTAACATTATCAGAGGCAATATGAAGTCTTCTATAAGCAGCTGTAGTTTTTTAGAAGCGTTTCAAGTTTTCTGGAAGCATTTCGACATTGTTGGAAATAATACAAAGTCATTTAGAAGCAGGATCAACTCATTTGGAAGAATTTCAAGTCTTTTGGAAGTAATATCATCTTTTCTAGAAGCATAATAGAATCTTCTGGAGGAAATTGAAATCTTTTAGAAGCATTGCAACTTTTAGGAAATAGAATCAAGACATCTAGAAGTAGTAACAAGTCCTCTGGATAAAGATAAAGTTTTCTGGAAGCATTTCAGATCTTCTGGAAGCAGTATTAAGTTGTCCAAAAGCAATATCAAGTCTTCTAGAAGCAGTATTTAGACTTCTAGGAATAGATTAAGTCTTCTAAAAGCAGATCAAATCTTCTAGAAGCAGATCAAGACTACTAGAAGTAGTATGAAGCTTTTTAAAAGCAGTATTAAGTCATCTAGAAGCATTTCAGATTTTCTGGAAGCAGTATCAAGACATCTAGAAGCAGTAGTAAGTCTTCTGGATAAAGATCAAGTCTTTTGGAAGCATTCAGATCTTCTAGAAGCACTATCAAGTCGTCCAGAAGCAAAATCTAGTTTTTTGAAAACCATATTAACATTATCAGAGGCAATATGAAATCTTCTATAAGCAGCTGTAGTTTTTTAGAAGCGCTTCAAGTTTTCTGGAAGCATTTCGACATTGTTGGAAATAATACAAAGTCATTTAGAAGCAGGATCAACTCATTTGGAAGAATTTCAAGTCTTTTAGAAGTAATATCATCTTTTCTAGAAGCATTATAGAATCTTCTGGAGGAAATTGAAATCTTCTAGAAGCATTGCAACTTTTTAGGAAATAGAATCAAGACATCTAGAAGTAGTAACAAGTCCTCTGGATAAAGATAAAGTTTTCTGGAAGCATTTCAGATCTTCTGGAAGCAGTGTTAAGTTGTCTAAAAGCAATATCAAGTCTTCTAGAAGCAGTATTTAGACTTCTGGGAGTAGATTAAGTCTTCTAAAAGCAGATCAAATCTTCTAGAAGCAGATCAAGACTTCTAGAAGTAGTATGAAGCTTTTTAAAAGCAGTATTAAGTCATCTAGAAGCATTTCAGATCTTCTGGAAGCAGTATCAAGACATCTGAAAGCAGTAGTAAGTCTTCTGGATAAAGATCAAGTCTTTTGGAAGCATTTCAGATCTTCTAGAAGCACTATCAAGTCGTCCAGAAGCAAAATCTAGTTTTTTGAAAACCATATTAACATTATCAGAGGCAATATGAAGTCTTCTATAAGCAGCTGTAGTTTTTTAGAAGCGCTTCAAGTTTTCTGGAAGCATTTCGACATTGTTGGAAATAATACAAAGTCATTTAGAAGCAGAATCAACTCATTTGGAAGAATTTCAAGTCTTTTGGAAGTAATATCATCTCTTCTAGAAGCATTATAGAATCTTCTGGAGGAAATTGAAATCTTCTAGAAGCATTGCAACTTTTTAGGAAATAGAATCAAAACATCTAGAAGCAGTAACAAGCCTTCTAGATAAAAATGAAGTTTTCTGGAAGCATTTCAGATCTTCTGGAAGCAGTGTTAAGTTGTCCAAAAGCAATATCAAGTCTTCTAGAAGCAGTATTTAGACTTCTGGGAGTAGATTAAGTCTTCTAAAAGCAGATCAAATCTTTTAGAAGCAGATCAAGACTTCTATAAGTAGTATGAAGCTTTTTAAAAGCAGCATTAAGTCATCTAGAAGCATTTCAGATTTTCTGGAAGCAGTATCAAGACATCTAGAAGCAGTAGTAAGTCTTCTGGATAAAGATCAAGTCTTTTGGAAGCATTTCAGATCTTCTAGAAGCACTATCAAGTCGTCCAGAAGCAAAATCTAGTTTTTTGAAAACCATATTAACATTATCAGAGGCAATATGAAATCTTCTATAAGCAGTTGTAGTTTTTTAGAAGCGCTTCAAGTTTTCTGGAAGCATTTCGACATTGTTGGAAATAATACAAAGTCATTTAGAAGCAGGATCAACTCATTTGGAAGAATTTCAAGTCTTTTGGAAGTAATATCATCTTTTCTAGAAGCATTATAGAATCTTCTGGAGGAAATTGAAATCTTCTAGAAGCATTGCAACTTTTTAGGAAATAGAATCAAGACATCTAGAAGCAGTAACAAGTCTTCTAGATAAAGATGAAGTTTTCTGGAAGCATTTCAGATCTTCTGGAAGCAGTGTTAAGTTGTCCAAAAGCAATATCAAGTCTTCTAGAAGCAGTATTTAGACTTCTGGGAATAGATTAAGTCTTCTGAAAGCAGATCAAATCTTCTAGAAGTAGTATGAAGCTTTTTAAAAGCAGTATTAAGTCATCTAGAAGCATTTCAGATTTTCTGGAAGCAGTATCAAGACATCTAGAAGCAGTAGTAAGTCTTCCGGATAAAGATCAAGTCTTTTGGAAACATTCAGATCTTCTAGAAGCACTATCAAGTCGTCCAGAAGCAAAATCTAGTTTTTTGAAAACCATATTAACATTATCAGAGGCAATATGAAGTCTTCTATAAGCAGCTGTAGTTTTTTAGAAGCGTTTCAAGTTTTCTGGAAGCATTTTGACATAGTTGGAAATAATACAAAGTCATTTAGAAGCAGGATCAACTCATTTGGAAGAATTTCAAGTCTTTTGAAAGTAATATCATCTCTTCTAGAAGCATTATAGAATCTTCTGGAGGAAATTGAAATCTTCTAGAAGCATTGCAACTTTTTAGGAAATAGAATCAAGACATCTAGAAGCAGTAACAAGTCCTCTGGATAAAGATAAAGTTTTCTGGAAGCATTTCAGATCTTCTGGAAGCAGTGTTAAGTTGTTCAAAAGCAGTATCAAGTCTTCTAGAAGTAGTATTTAGACTTCTGGGAATAGATTAAGTCTTCTAAAAGCAGATCAAATCTTCTAGAAGCAGATCAAGACTTCAAGAAGTAGTATGAAGCTTTTTAAAAGCAGCATTAAGTCATCTAGAAGCATTTCAGATTTTCTGGAAGCAGTATCAAGACATCTAGAAGCAGTAGTAAGTTTTCTGGATAAAGATGAAGTCTTTTGGAAGCATTTCACATCTTCTAGAAGCACTATCAAGTCGTTCAGAAGCAAAATCTAGTTTTTTGAAAACCATATTAACATTATCAGAGGCAATATGAAATCTTCTATAAGCAGCTGTAGTTTTTTAGAAGCGTTTCAAGTTTTCTGGAAGCATTTCGACATTGTTGGAAATAATACAAAGTCATTTAGAAGTAGGATCAACTCATTTGGAAGAATTTCAAGTCTTTTGGAAGTAATATAATCTTTTCTAGAAGCATTATAGAATCTTCTGGAGGAAATTGAAATCTTCTAGAAGCATTGCAACTTTTTAGGAAATAGAATCAAGACATCTAGAAGCAGTAACAAGTCTTCTAGATAAAGATGAAGTTTTCTGGAAGTATTTCAGATCTTCTGGAAGCAGTGTTAAGTTGTCCAAAAGCAATATCAAGTCTTTTAGAAGCAGTATTTAGTCTTCTGGGAGTAGATTAAGTCTTCTAAAAGCAGATCAAATCTTCTAGAAGCAGATCAAGACTTCAAGAAGTAGTATGAAGCTTTTTAAAAGCAGTATTAAGTCATCTAGAAGCATTTCAGATTTTCTGGAAGCAGTATCAAGACATCTAGAAGCAGTAGTAAGTCTTCTGGATAAAGATCAAGTCTTTTGGAAGCATTTCAGATCTTCTAGAAGCACTATCAAGTCGTCCAGAAGCAAAATCTAGTTTTTTGAAAACCATATTAACATTATCAGAGGCAATATGAAGTCTTCTATAAGCAACTGTAGTTTTTTAGAAGCGCTTCAAGTTTTCTGGAAGCATTTCGACATTGTTGGAAATAATACAAAGTCATTTAGAAGCAGGATCAACTCATTTGGAAGAATTTCAAGTCTTTTGGAAGTAATATCATCTCTTCTAGAAGCATTATAGAATCTTTTGGAGGAAATTGAAATCTTCTCGAAGCATTGCAACTTTTTAGGAAATAGAATCAAGACATCTAGAAGCAGTAACAAGTCTTCTAGATAAAGATGAAGTTTTCTGGAAGCATTTCAGATCTTCTGGAAGCAGTGTTAAGTTGTCCAAAAGCAGTATCAAGTCTTCTAAAAGCAGTATTTAGACTTCTGGGAGTAGATTAAGTCTTCTAAAAGCAGATCAAATCTTCTAGAAGCAGATCAAGACTTCTAGAAGTAGTATGAAGCTTTTAAAAGCAGTATTAAGTCATCTAGAAACATTTCAGATCTTCTGGAAGTAGTATCAAGACATCTAGAAGCAGTAGTAAGTTTTCTGGATAAAGATTAAGTCTTTTGGAAGCTTTTCAGATCTTCTAAAAGCACTATCAAGTTGTCCAGAAGCAAAATCTAGTTTTTTGAAAACCATATTAACATTATCAGAGGCAATATGAAGTCTTCTATAAACAGCTGTAGTTTTTTAGAAGCGTTTCAAGTTTTCTGGAAGCATTTCGACATTGTTGGAAATAATACAAAGTCATTTAGAAGCAGGATC
Organism: Onthophagus sagittarius; assembly: GCA_036711965.1. NCBI lineage: Eukaryota > Metazoa > Arthropoda > Insecta > Coleoptera > Scarabaeidae > Onthophagus > Onthophagus sagittarius. The sequence goes on from JASERS010000005.1 coordinate 54,501,015, forward strand.
AACTCATTTGGAAGAATTTCAAGTCTTTTGGAAGTAATATCATCTCTTCTAGAAGCATTATAGAATCTTTTGGAGGAAATTGAAATCTTCTAGAAGCATTGCAACTTTTTATGAAATAGAATCAAGACATCTAGAAGCAGTAATAAGTCTTCTAGATAAAAATGAAGTTTTCTGGAAGCATTTCAGATCTTCTGGAAGCAGTGTTAAGTTGTCCAAAAGCAGTATCAAGTCTTCTAAAAGCAGTATTTAGACTTCTGGGAGTAGATTAAGTCTTCTAAAAGCAGATCAAATCTTCTAGAAGCAGATCAAGTCTTCTAAAAGCAGATCAAGACTTCTAGAAGTAGTATGAAGCTTTTTAAAAGCAGTATTAAGTCATCTAGAAGCATTTCAGATCTTCTGGAAGCAGTATCAAGTCATTTAGAAGCAGTCTAAAATCTTCTGATTGCATTTCATGCTTTCTGGAAGTAATAGAAAGTCTGCTTTTGAGAGTAGAGGAAGTGTTTTTGAAGCAGTATCTTTAGAAAGCAACATCAAGTTTCCTGAAGTAGTATCAAGCTTCAATTCAAAATAAATTTTGATCTCCAAAACCATAAGTGATATCGATACGGGGTTTTTACCATTAAATTTCTTATTAAAATCGATCTTAATATCATTTATCCTCTATCTTTTATAGAAAGAAGAAATTTTTCTTTAAAAAGATCCAATTTTTCCCATTTTTTACATAATAATTCATAATTTGACCACTAGATGTCAGCGTATATCTCGTCTTGCTTTTTTGAATCAAATTTTCTTAATAATTTTATTAATATAATTATGCTAACGTTATTTTTTGTTTAAATTTGATGAAACAAATCAAACATAGTTAGTTTATTTAATTAAATCCGTTTAAGAAACAATTTTCAATATTTATAAACAACGGTTCAGTGACTTTCAATTTTCCACAAAAAACCTTGCTAATAGATAAAAAGACGATAAAGAAATTGATAAAAAAGGTGTTTATTTGAACAGTGTCATAATATTAAACACAATTTATCACGTGTTTACAAAAAAATAAATAAAACCACAAAATTTTAAATTTAATTCAAAATACATACACGTCAAATTTTATAATTAATTTTTTTTGGTCAATTCTAATTATAATTATTAATATTTTTAAATTATAATCTTAATAATTTAATCCAATTTAATTTAATTAACTAAAATAAATTAAAATTAAGAATATAATGAATAAAAGTTTCAAAATTCCTAAAATTCAAAATCCCTTATTTGACGTTTGTCATTGCGCGATAGCTTTAGTGATTTTTGAGTGGAACAAAAGTGACAGATAGAGAGGAGAAAATTTGCAAAGTTTACTCAAATTTCTCACCGAATTCACTCAAATTATTTTTATCAAACCGAACCTTATTCGCAAACACAAATGTTAACACCATGCCGAAATTGCAAGCGTCGTGGCCCCTTTTCCTTCTCACGCTGTTAGGATTGGTGGCAAGAACCCGTTTAACCATCTACGACGGCGGACACGGTTTGTATATTTTCACTAAATTTTCCTCATTTATCCCTCAACCCCAGCCTTTTTATTCATTCTAAATTTATTTCTATTTGCAGCATTTATCCCGAGCAGTCATGACCGTTATATCATGCAAGATATATCTTCTATGCATGAGGTATTTTAAGCTATATTTAACTTGTTAAACGTGATAATTAGTTTATTTTTTATTTTTTGTAGGAATTGTCTTCTGATATTAGTTCAACGTTTAATAATTTGAAGTTAAATTTGAGGTTTGAACCGGAATTTTTGGATTTTAAGCAAAGGTGGGATCTTTTTTTTTGGGGGGAAATTTTGTTGATTAATTAATCGTTGTTGTTTTAGACCGTTGGGAGTACCGCATGTGGAAAAAGTTAGGTTGATTAACGTTGATAGAAATAGGAGTGTTGATATGACATCTATTTCGGGGAATACCGTTCATTTTCATAGTTCTTTTTTTGAAAATAAGGTAAATATATTATTTATTTATTTATATTTAGTGTTAAAATGATTTTAAGAATTAATTTTACATCAATCATGTGCTATTAAAACGAGAGTTTCAATTCCGATTAAAAAAATTTCGGTAATACGAGATATAGGAAAGTATTAAAACCTCAAGAAGTCAATATTTTTTTTATTGCATTAAAAAAAATTAAAATAAATAAAAAAATCAACCCTTGAAGAGTAAAAATCGTTCCGATTTAAATACTTCATTCATTATATACAGGGTGTTTATAAATTGGGGGTTAATCTATTTGTTCTGAGCTCAACTCTGAATTAAAAATTGTTTTAAAAATGTTGCATGATGGTTCATTTAGTTATAGGAAGTGCTTAAATAAACTGAATATGTCACAATATTGTATATTGTGGTTTTAAGATGCAATGAAAATCGTACAGAATATTTTCTCCTTTCATATCATGAAAATTGCAGAGACTTGAGTACTTGAAAAAACGTAAATATGTGATAACATCATGCATTGTGCTTCTAAAATGCAATGGAAATCTTTTCTCTGCATATGATAAAAAATTCAGAAATTATCTTCTTTTAATTGATGAAATATGACCATAATAGCATATGTATGGGTTCTAAGTGTTGAAGGAAACTGATTTTGAAAAAGACTCAAACTACAAATGACCTTGGAATGATCAAAATTTGTCTAAAATCATAAAAAATATCTAAAATATGTCTCTAATTATTGATAAGTGTTTAAATTGGTACTAATTTATCCTAAAATAGTTTAGAAATGTCCACAGATTTTTCAAAAACTGTCTAAAATATGTCTAATAGCTTATAATTGTCTAAAATCATCTATAAATTATTTAAAATCATCCAAAATTTGTCAAAAATATATCTCTAATAGGCAAGAATTGTCTAAAAATGTCTAAAATGATCAGAAATTGTCTAAAATATATCTCAAATAGTCTATAATTGTCTAAAGTTGTCTAAAATCATCTACAAGTTATGTAAAGTCATCCAAAATTTGTCAAAAATATATCTCTAATGGTCTAAAGATGTCTAAAATCATCAGAAACTGTCTAAAATATGTCTAATAGCTTATAATTGTTTAATGTTGTCTAACATCATCCACAAGATGTTTCAAATTATCCAAAATTTCTTTAAAATATATCTCTAATAGTCAATGATTGTCTAAAAATGTCTAAAATGATCAGAAATTGTCTAAAATATATTCCAAATAGTCTATAATTGTCTAAAGTTGTCTAAAATCATTTACAACTTATTTAAAATCATCTAAAATTTGTCAAAAATATATGTCTAATGGTCTAAAGATGTCTAAAATCATCAAAAACTGTCTAAAATATGTCTAATAGCTTATAATTGTTTAAAATAGTCCAAAGTCGTCCACAAAATGTTTCAAATTATCCAAAATTCCTTTAAAATGTATCTCAAATAGTCAATGATTGTCTAAAAATGTCTAAAATGATCAGAAATTGTCTAAAATATATCCCAAATAGTCTATAATTGTCTAAAGTTATCTAAAATCGTTTACAACTTATTTAAAATCATCCAAAATTTGTCAAAAATATATGTCTAATGGTCTAAAGATGTCTAAAATCATCAAAAACTGTCTAAAATATGTCTAATAGCTTATAATTGTTTAAAATAGTCCAAAGTCGTCCACAAAATGTTTCAAATTATCCAAAATTCCTTTAAAATGTATCTCAAATAGTCAATGATTGTCTAAAAATGTCTAAAATGATCAGAAATTGTCTAAAATATATTCCAAATAGTCTATAATTGTCTAAAGTTGTCTAAAATCATTTACAACTTATTTAAAATCATCCAAAATTTGTCAAAAATATATGTCTAATGGTCTAAAGATGTCTAAAATCATCAAAAACTGTCTAAAATATGTCTAATAGCTTATAATTGTTTAAAATAGTCCAAAATCGTACACAAAATGTTTCAAATTATCCAAAATTTCTTTAAAATGTATCTCAAATAGTCAATGATTGTCTAAAAATGTCTAAAATGATAAGAAATTTTCTAAAATATATCCCAAATAGTCTATAATTGTCTAAAGTTGTCTGAAATCATTTACAACTTATTTAAAATCATCCAAAATTTGTCAAAAATATATGTCTAATGGTCTAAAGATGTCTAAAATCATCAAAAACTGTCTAAAATATGTCTAATAGCTTATAATTGTTTAAAATAGTCCAAAATCGTACACAAAATGTTTCAAATTATCCAAAATTTCTTTAAAATGTATCTCAAATAGTCAATGATTGTCTAAAAATGTCTAAAATGATCAGAAATTGTCTAAAATATATTCCAAATAGTCTATAATTGTCTAAAGTTGTCTAAAATCATTTACAACTTATTTAAAATCATCCAAAATTTGTCAAAAATATATGTCTAATGGTCTAAAGATGTCTAAAATCATCAAAAACTGTCTAAAATATGTCTAATAGCTTATAATTGTTTAAAATAGTCCAAAATCGTACACAAAATGTTTCAAATTATCCAAAATTTCTTTAAAATGTATCTCAAATAGTCAATGATTGTCTAAAAATGTCTAAAATGATCAGAAATTGTCTAAAATATATTCCAAATAGTCTATAATTGTCTAAAGTTGTCTAAAATCATTTACAACTTATTTAAAATCATCCAAAATTTGTCAAAAATATATGTCTAATGGTCTAAAGATGTCTAAAATCATCAAAAACTGTCTAAAATATGTCTAATAGCTTATAATTGTTTAAAATAGTCCAAAATCGTACACAAAATGTTTCAAATTATCCAAAATTTCTTTAAAATGTATCTCAAATAGTCAATGATTGTCTAAAAATGTCTAAAATGATCAGAAATTGTCTAAAATATATTCCAAATAGTCTATAATTGTCTAAAGTTGTCTGAAATCATTTACAACTTATTTAAAATCATCCAAAATTTGTCAAAAATATATGTCTAATGGTCTAAAGATGTCTAAAATCATCAAAAACTGTCTAAAATATGTCTAATAGCTTATAATTGTTTAAAATAGTCCAAAATCGTACACAAAATGTTTCAAATTATCCAAAATTTCTTTAAAATGTATCTCAAATAGTCAATGATTGTCTAAAAATGTCTAAAATGATCAGAAATTGTCTAAAATATATTCCAAATAGTCTATAATTGTCTAAAGTTGTCTGAAATCATTTACAACTTATTTAAAATCATCCAAAATTTGTCAAAAATATATGTCTAATGGTCTAAAGATGTCTAAAATCATCAAAAACTGTCTAAAATATGTCTAATAGCTTATAATTGTTTAAAATAGTCCAAAATCGTACACAAAATGTTTCAAATTATCCAAAATTTCTTTAAAATGTATCTCAAATAGTCAATGATTGTCTAAAAATGTCTAAAATGATCAGAAATTGTCTAAAATATATTCCAAATAGTCTATAATTGTCTAAAGTTGTCTAAAATCATTTACAACTTATTTAAAATCATCCAAAATTTGTCAAAAATATATGTCTAATGGTCTAAAGATGTCTAAAATCATCAAAAACTGTCTAAAATATGTCTAATAGCTTATAATTGTTTAAAATAGTCCAAAATCGTACACAAAATGTTTCAAATTATCCAAAATTTCTTTAAAATGTATCTCAAATAGTCAATGATTGTCTAAAAATGTCTAAAATGATAAGAAATTTTCTAAAATATATCCCAAATAGTCTATAATTGTCTAAAGTTGTCTGAAATCATTTACAACTTATTTAAAATCATCCAAAATTTGTCAAAAATATATGTCTAATGGTCTAAAGATGTCTAAAATCATCAAAAACTGTCTAAAATATGTCTAATAGCTTATAATTGTTTAAAATAGTCCAAAATCGTACACAAAATGTTTCAAATTATCCAAAATTTCTTTAAAATGTATCTCAAATAGTCAATGATTGTCTAAAAATGTCTAAAATGATAAGAAATTTTCTAAAATATATCCCAAATAGTCTATAATTGTCTAAAGTTGTCTGAAATCATTTACAACTTATTTAAAATCATCCAAAATTTGTCAAAAATATATGTCTAATGGTCTAAAGATGTCTAAAATCATCAAAAACTGTCTAAAATATGTCTAATAGCTTATAATTGTTTAAAATAGTCCAAAATCGTACACAAAATGTTTCAAATTATCCAAAATTTCTTTAAAATGTATCTCAAATAGTCAATGATTGTCTAAAAATGTCTAAAATGATAAGAAATTTTCTAAAATATATCCCAAATAGTCTATAATTGTCTAAAGTTGTCTGAAATCATTTACAACTTATTTAAAATCATCCAAAATTTGTCAAAAATATATGTCTAATGGTCTAAAGATGTCTAAAATCATCAAAAACTGTCTAAAATATGTCTAATAGCTTATAATTGTTTAAAATAGTCCAAAATCGTACACAAAATGTTTCAAATTATCCAAAATTTCTTTAAAATGTATCTCAAATAGTCAATGATTGTCTAAAAATGTCTAAAATGATCAGAAATTGTCTAAAATATATTCCAAATAGTCTATAATTGTCTAAAGTTGTCTAAAATCATTTACAACTTATTTAAAATCATCCAAAATTTGTCAAAAATATATGTCTAATGGTCTAAAGATGTCTAAAATCATCAAAAACTGTCTAAAATATGTCTAATAGCTTATAATTGTTTAAAATAGTCCAAAATCGTACACAAAATGTTTCAAATTATCCAAAATTTCTTTAAAATGTATCTCAAATAGTCAATGATTGTCTAAAAATGTCTAAAATGATAAGAAATTTTCTAAAATATATCCCAAATAGTCTATAATTGTCTAAAGTTGTCTGAAATCATTTACAACTTATTTAAAATCATCCAAAATTTGTCAAAAATATATGTCTAATGGTCTAAAGATGTCTAAAATCATCAAAAACTGTCTAAAATATGTCTAATAGCTTATAATTGTTTAAAATAGTCCAAAATCGTACACAAAATGTTTCAAATTATCCAAAATTCCTTTAAAATGTATCTCAAATAGTCAATGATTGTCTAAAAATGTCTAAAATGATCAGAAATTGTCTAAAATATATTCCAAATAGTCTATAATTGTCTAAAGTTATCTAAAATCGTTTACAACTTATTTAAAATCATCCAAAATTTGTCAAAAATATATGTCTAATGGTCTAAAGATGTCTAAAATCATCAAAAACTGTCTAAAATATGTCTAATAGCTTATAATTGTTTAAAATAGTCCAAAATCGTACACAAAATGTTTCAAATTATCCAAAATTTCTTTAAAATGTATCTCAAATAGTCAATGATTGTCTAAAAATGTCTAAAATGATCAGAAATTGTCTAAAATATATTCCAAATAGTCTATAATTGTCTAAAGTTATCTAAAATCGTTTACAACTTATTTAAAATCATCCAAAATTTGTCAAAAATATATGTCTAATGGTCTAAAGATGTCTAAAATCATCAAAAACTGTCTAAAATATGTCTAATAGCTTATAATTGTTTAAAATAGTCCAAAATCGTACACAAAATGTTTCAAATTATCCAAAATTTCTTTAAAATGTATCTCAAATAGTCAATGATTGTCTAAAAATGTCTAAAATGATCAGAAATTGTCTAAAATATATTCCAAATAGTCTATAATTGTCTAAAGTTGTCTAAAATCATTTACAACTTATTTAAAATCATCCAAAATTTGTCAAAAATATATGTCTAATGGTCTAAAGATGTCTAAAATCATCAAAAACTGTCTAAAATATGTCTAATAGCTTATAATTGTTTAAAATAGTCCAAAATCGTATACAAAATGTTTCAAATTATCCAAAATTTCTTTAAAATGTATCTCAAATAGTCAATGATTGTCTAAAAATGTCTAAAATGATCAGAAATTGTCTAAAATATATTCCAAATAGTCTATAATTGTCTAAAGTTGTCTAAAATCATTTACAACTTATTTAAAATCATCCAAAATTTGTCAAAAATATATCTCTAATGGTCTAAAGATGTCTAAAATCATCAAAAACTGTCTAAAATATGTCTAATAGTTTATAATTGTTTAAAATAGTCCAAAATCGTCCACAAAATGTTTCAAATTATCCAAAATTTCTTTAAAATTTATCTCAAATAGTCAATGATTGTCTAAAAATGTCTAAAATGATCAGAAATTGTCTAAAATATATTCCAAATAGTCTATAATTGTCTAAAGTTGTCTAAAATCATTTACAACTTATTTAAAATCATCCAAAATTTATCTCAAATTTATATCTAATAGTCAATAATTGTCTAAAGATGTCTAAAATGATCAAAAATTGTCAAAATATGTCTCTTATAGTCTACAATTGTCTCAAGTTGTGTAAATCATGCACAAATTGTTTAAAATCATCCAAAATTTATCTTTAATAGTCGCCAATAATTGTCTAAAGATGTCTAAAATCATGAAAAATTTTCTAAAATATATCTCATAGTCTACAATTGTATCAAGTTATCTAAATCATGCACAAGTTGTTTAGAATTGTCCAAAATTTATCTTTAATAGCCACTAATTGTCTAAGGATACCTAAAATCATCAAAAACTGTATGAAATTTGTTTCTAATAGCCTATCATTTTAAGTCTTCTGGAAACATTTTAAGTCTTGAAGCAATATCAAATCTTCTGGAGGCAGTATCCAATCTTCTAGAAGGAATATCAAGTGTTCTAAAAGTAGTACCATATCTTTTGGAAGTGATTCAAGTACTTTTTGAAGCAATATGAAGTCGTCTAGAAGCAGTATCTAGCATCAGTAGCTGGAAGCATTTCATGTCTTCTTGAAACAATGTTAAGTCTTCTAGAAGCAGAACCATATCTCTTAGAAGCAATTCAAATGTTCTATAAGCAATGTCAAATCTTCTGGAAGCAGTAACCAGCCTTCCAGAAGCATTTTATGTCTTCTTGAAGCAATATCAAGTGTTCTAGAAGCAGTACCATATCTTTTGGAAGTAATTCAAGTATTTTTTGAAGCAATATGAATGCTTCTGGAAGTAATATCATATCTCCTGGAAGCAATTCAAATCTTCTGTAAGCAATATCAAATCTTCTGGAAGCAGTATTATATCTTTCGGAAGCATTTTAAGTCTTCTGGAAACATTTCAAGTCTTCTTGAAGCAATGTCAAATCTTCTGGAAACAGTAACCAGCCTTCCAGAAGCATTTTATGTCTTCTTGAAGCAATATCAAGTGTTCTAGAAGCAGTACCATATCTTTTGGAAGTAATTCAAGTATTTTTTGAAGCAATATGAATGTTTCTGGAAGCAGTATCTAGTATTTTGGAAGCATTTCATGTCTTCTTGAAACAATATTAAATCTTTTGGAAGTAATATCATATCTCATGGAAGCAATTCAAATCTTCTGTAAGCAATGTCAAATCTTCTAGAAGCAATATTATATCTTTTGGAAGCATTTTAAGTCTTCTGGAAACATTTCAAGTCTTCTTGAAGCAATGTCAAATCTTCTGAAAGCAGTAACCAGTCTTCTGGAAGCATTTTATGTCTTCTTGAAGCAATATCAAGTGTTCTAGAAGCAGTACCATATCTTTTGGAAGTGATTCAAGTATTTTTGAAGCAATATAAATGTTTTTGGAAGCATTATCTAGTATTTTGGAAACATTTCATGTCTTCTTGAAACAATATTAAGTCTTCTGGAAGTAATATCATATCTCCTGGAAGCAATTCAAATCTTCTGTAAGCAATGTCAAACCTTCTGGAAGCAGTATTATATCTTTTGGAAGCATTTTAAGTCTTCTGGAAACATTTCAAGTCTTCTTGAAGCAATGTCAAATCTTCTGGAAGCAGTAACCAGTCTTCTGGAAGCATTTTATGTCTTCTTGAAGCAATATCAAGTGTTCTAGAAGCAGTACCATATCTTTTGGAAGTGATTCAAGTATTTTTGAAGCAATATAAATGTTTCTGGAACCATTATCTAGTATTTTGAAAGCATTTCATGTCTTCTTGAAACAATATTAAGTCTTCTGGAAGTAATATCATATCTCCTGGAAGCAATTCAAATCTTCTGTAAGCAATGTCAAATCTTCTGGAAGCAGTATTATATCTTTCGGAAGCATTTTAAGTCTTCTGGAAACATTTCAAGTCTTCTTGAAGCAATGTCAAATCTTCTGGAAGCAGTAACCAGTCTTCTGGAAGCATTTTATGTCTTCTTGAAGCAATATCAAGTGTTCTAGAAGCAGTACCATATCTTTTGGAAGTGATTCAAGTATTTTTGAAGCAATATAAATGTTTTGGAAGCATTATCTAGTATTTTGGAAGCATTTCATGTCTTCTTGAAACAATATTAAGTCTTCTGGAAGTAATATCATATCTCCTGGAAGCAATTCAAATCTTCTGTAAGCAATGTCAAATCTTCTAGAAGCAGTATTATATCTTTTGGAAGCATTTTAAGTCTTCTGGAAACATTTCAAGTCTTCTTGAAGCAATGTCAAATCTTCTGGAAGCAGTAACCAGTCTTCTGGAAGCATTTTATGTCTTCTTGAAGCGATATCAAGTGTTCTAGAAGCAGTACCATATCTTTTGGAAGTAATTCAAGTATTTTTTGAAGCAATATGAATGTTTCTGGAAGCAGTATCTAGTATTTTGGAAGCATTTCATGTCTTCTTGAAACAATATTAAATCTTTTGGAAGCAATATCATATCTCTTAGAAGCAATTCAAATCTTCTGTAAGCAATTCAAATCTTCTGTAAGCAATGTCAAATCTTCTGGAACAGTATTATATCTTTCGGAAGCATTTTAAGCCTTCTGGAAACATTTCAAGTCTTCTTGAAGCAATGTCAAATCTTCTGGAAGCAGTAACCAGTCTTCTGGAAGCATTTTATGTCTTCTTGAAGCGATATCAAGTGTTCTAGAAGCAGTACCATATCTTTTGGAAGTGATTCAAGTATTTTTGAAGCAATATAAATGTTTCTGGAAGCATTATCTAGTATTTTGGAAGCATTTCATGTCTTCTTGAAACAATATTAAGTCTTCTGGAAGTAATATCATATCTCCTGGAAGCAATTCAAATCTTCTGTAAGCAATGTCAAATCTTCTAGAAGCAGTATTATATCTTTTGGAAGCATTTTAAGTCTTCTGGAAACATTTCAAGTCTTCTTGAAGCAATGTCAAATCTTCTAGAAGCAGTAACCAGTCTTCTGGAAGCATTTTATGTCTTCTTGAAGCGATATCAAGTGTTCTAGAAGCAGTACCATATCTTTTGGAAGTGATTCAAGTATTTTTGAAGCAATATAAATGTTTTGGAAGCATTATCTAGTATTTTGGAAGCATTTCATGTCTTCTTGAAACAATATTAAGTCTTCTGGAAGTAATATCATATCTCCTGGAAGCAATTCAAATCTTCTGTAAGCAATGTCAAATCTTCTAGAAGCAGTATTATATCTTTTGGAAGCATTTTAAGTCTTCTGGAAACATTTCAAGTCTTCTTGAAGCAATGTCAAATCTTCTGGAAACAGTAACCAGCCTTCCAGAAGCATTTTATGTCTTCTTGAAGCAATATCAAGTGTTCTAGAAGCAGTACCATATCTTTTGGAAGTAATTCAAGTATTTTTTGAAGCAATATGAATGTTTCTGGAAGCAGTATCTAGTATTTTATAAGCATTTCATGTCTTCTTGAAACAATATTAAATCTTTTGGAAGCAATATCATATCTCTTAGAAGCAATTCAAATCTTCTGTAAGCAATGTCAAATCTTCTAGAAGCAATATTATATCTTTTGGAAGCATTTTAAGTCTTCTGGAAACATTTCAAGTCTTCTTGAAGCAATGTAAAATCTTCTGGAAGCAGTAACCAGTCTTCTGGAAGCATTTTATGTCTTCTTGAAGCAATATCAAGTGTTTTAGAAGCAGTACTATATCTTTTGGAAGTGATTCAAGTATTTTTGAAGCAATATAAATGTTTCTGGAAGCATTATCTAGTATTTTGGAAGCATTTCATGTCTTCTTGAAACAATATTAAGTCTTCTGGAAGTAATATCATATCTCCTGGAAGCAATTCAAATCTTCTGTAAGCAATGTCAAATCTTCTAGAAGCAGTATTATATCTTTTGGAAGCATTTTAAGTCTTCTGGAAACATTTCAAGTCTTCTTGAAGCAATGTCAAATCTTCTAGAAGCAGTAACCAGTCTTCTGGAAGCATTTTATGTCTTCTTGAAGCGATATCAAGTGTTCTAGAAGCAGTACCATATCTTTTGGAAGTGATTCAAGTATTTTTGAAGCAATATAAATGTTTTGGAAGCATTATCTAGTATTTTGGAAGCATTTCATGTCTTCTTGAAACAATATTAAGTCTTCTGGAAGTAATATCATATCTCCTGGAAGCAATTCAAATCTTCTGTAAGCAATGTCAAATCTTCTAGAAGCAGTATTATATCTTTTGGAAGCATTTTAAGTCTTCTGGAAACATTTCAAGTCTTCTTGAAGCAATGTCAAATCTTCTGGAAACAGTAACCAGCCTTCCAGAAGCATTTTATGTCTTCTTGAAGCAATATCAAGTGTTCTAGAAGCAGTACCATATCTTTTGGAAGTAATTCAAGTATTTTTTGAAGCAATATGAATGTTTCTGGAAGCAGTATCTAGTATTTTATAAGCATTTCATGTCTTCTTGAAACAATATTAAATCTTTTGGAAGCAATATCATATCTCTTAGAAGCAATTCAAATCTTCTGTAAGCAATGTCAAATCTTCTAGAAGCAATATTATATCTTTTGGAAGCATTTTAAGTCTTCTGGAAACATTTCAAGTCTTCTTGAAGCAATGTAAAATCTTCTGGAAGCAGTAACCAGTCTTCTGGAAGCATTTTATGTCTTCTTGAAGCAATATCAAGTGTTTTAGAAGCAGTACTATATCTTTTGGAAGTGATTCAAGTATTTTTGAAGCAATATAAATGTTTCTGGAAGCATTATCTAGTATTTTGGAAGCATTTCATGTCTTCTTGAAACAATATTAAGTCTTCTGGAAGTAATATCATATCTCCTGGAAGCAATTCAAATCTTCTGTAAGCAATGTCAAATCTTCTAGAAGCAGTATTATATCTTTTGGAAGCATTTTAAGTCTTCTGGAAACATTTCAAGTCTTCTTGAAGCAATGTCAAATCTTCTGGAAACAGTAACCAGCCTTCCAGAAGCATTTTATGTCTTCTTGAAGCAATATCAAGTGTTCTAGAAGCAGTACCATATCTTTTGGAAGTAATTCAAGTATTTTTTGAAGCAATATGAATGTTTCTGGAAGCAGTATCTAGTATTTTGGAAGCATTTCATGTCTTCTTGAAACAATATTAAATCTTTTGGAAGCAATATCATATCTCTTAGAAGCAATTCAAATCTTCTGTAAGCAATGTCAAATCTTCTAGAAGCAATATTATATCTTTTGGAAGCATTTTAAGTCTTCTGGAAACATTTCAAGTCTTCTTGAAGCAATGTAAAATCTTCTGGAAGCAGTAACCAGTCTTCTGGAAGCATTTTATGTCTTCTTGAAGCAATATCAAGTGTTTTAGAAGCAGTACTATATCTTTTGGAAGTGATTCAAGTATTTTTGAAGCAATATAAATGTTTCTGGAAGCATTATCTAGTATTTTGGAAGCATTTCATGTCTTCTTGAAACAATATTAAGTCTTCTGGAAGTAATATCATATCTCATGGAAGCAATTCAAATCTTCTGTAAGCAATGTCAAATCTTCTAGAAGCAGTATTATATCTTTTGGAAGCATTTTAAGTCTTCTGGAAACATTTCAAGTCTTCTTGAAGCAATGTCAAATCTTCTGGAAACAGTAACCAGCCTTCCAGAAGCATTTTATGTCTTCTTGAAGCAATATCAAGTGTTCTAGAAGCAGTACCATATCTTTTGGAAGTAATTCAAGTATTTTTTGAAGCAATATGAATGTTTCTGGAAGCAGTATCTAGTATTTTGGAAGCATTTCATGTCTTCTTGAAACAATATTAAATCTTTTGGAAGCAATATCATATCTCTTAGAAGCAATTCAAATCTTCTGTAAGCAATTCAAATCTTCTGGAAGCAGTATTATATCTTTCGGAAGCATTTTAAGCCTTCTGGAAACATTTCAAGTCTTCTTGAAGCAATGTCAAATCTTCTGGAAGCAGTAACCAGTCTTCTGGAAGCATTTTATGTCTTCTTGAAGCGATATCAAGTGTTCTAGAAGCAGTACCATATCTTTTGGAAGTGATTCAAGTATTTTTGAAGCAATATAAATGTTTCTGGAAGCATTATCTAGTATTTTGGAAGCATTTCATGTCTTCTTGAAACAATATTAAGTCTTCTGGAAGTAATATCATATCTCCTGGAAGCAATTCAAATCTTCTGTAAGCAATGTCAAATCTTCTAGAAGCAGTATTATATCTTTTGGAAGCATTTTAAGTCTTCTGGAAACATTTCAAGTCTTCTTGAAGCAGTATCCAGTTTTCTGGAAGCATTTTAAATCTTCTAGAAGCAGTATTAAGTCTTCTGGAAGCATATCAAATTTTCCACTAATTGAGATATTCAAGCGTCGTATATTTTCTTCTAAAAATATTTCTAATCTTCTAAAAGCAGTATTAAGTCTTATGGTAGCATTTCAGGTCTTCTAGAAGCAATGTCAAATCTTCTGGAAACAGTAACCAGCCTTCCAGAAGCATTTCATGTCTTCTTGAAACAATATTAAGTCTTCTGGAAGTAATATCATATCTCATGGAAGCAATTCAAATCTTCTGTAAGCAATGTCAAATCTTCTAGAAGCAGTATTATATCTTTTGGAAGCATTTTAAGTCTTCTGGAAACATTTCAAGTCTTCTTGAAGCAATGTCAAATCTTCTGGAAACAGTAACCAGCCTTCCAGAAGCATTTTATGTCTTCTTGAAGCAATATCAAGTGTTCTAGAAGCAGTACCATATCTTTTGGAAGTAATTCAAGTATTTTTTGAAGCAATATGAATGTTTCTGGAAGCAGTATCTAGTATTTTGGAAGCATTTCATGTCTTCTTGAAACAATATTAAATCTTTTGGAAGCAATATCATATCTCTTAGAAGCAATTCAAATCTTCTGTAAGCAATTCAAATCTTCTGGAAGCAGTATTATATCTTTCGGAAGCATTTTAAGCCTTCTGGAAACATTTCAAGTCTTCTTGAAGCAATGTCAAATCTTCTGGAAGCAGTAACCAGTCTTCTGGAAGCATTTTATGTCTTCTTGAAGCGATATCAAGTGTTCTAGAAGCAGTACCATATCTTTTGGAAGTGATTCAAGTATTTTTGAAGCAATATAAATGTTTCTGGAAGCATTATCTAGTATTTTGGAAGCATTTCATGTCTTCTTGAAACAATATTAAGTCTTCTGGAAGTAATATCATATCTCCTGGAAGCAATTCAAATCTTCTGTAAGCAATGTCAAATCTTCTAGAAGCAGTATTATATCTTTTGGAAGCATTTTAAGTCTTCTGGAAACATTTCAAGTCTTCTTGAAGCAGTATCCAGTTTTCTGGAAGCATTTTAAATCTTCTAGAAGCAGTATTAAGTCTTCTGGAAGCATATCAAATTTTCCACTAATTGAGATATTCAAGCGTCGTATATTTTCTTCTAAAAATATTTCTAATCTTCTAAAAGCAGTATTAAGTCTTATGGTAGCATTTCAGGTCTTCTAGAAGGAGTATCACATCTTTTGGAAGCAATTTAAGTCTTCTTGGAGCAATATCAAATCTTCTAGGAACAGTATCATATGTTTTGAAAGCATTTTAAGTCTTCTGGAAACATTTCAAATTCTATAGTAGTATTTCAAATCTTTTGGAAACAGTATCAAGTCTTCCGGAAGTATTTCATGTCTTCTTGAAGCACCATTTCAAGTTTTTTAGATGCAGTATCAAATTTTCTGGAAGCATTTCAAATCTTTCAGAGATTATATCAAGTTTTCTGGAAGCATCTTAAGTTTTCTGGTCGCAGTATCAAGTTTTTTGAAAGTATTTCAAGTCTTTTGGAAACATTTTAAATCTTCTAGATGCAGTATCAAATCTTCTGGCAGCATTTTAAGTCTTCTATGAGCATTTAAATTCTTCCAGAGACAATATCAATCGTTCTGGAAGAATTTATCTCTTCCAGATGTAATATTTACTTTTCTCGAAGCAGTCTTCTTGATATCAAGTTTTCTGGAAACATTTCAAGTATTTTAGATGAAATATGAAGTCTTCTGGAATTATTTAAATTTTTCCAAAGGTAATATCAAGTCTTCTGGATCAATTTCAAGTCTTTTGGTAGCACTTTAAATCTTCTAAATATAGTGGAAGTAGATTAAGTCTTTTAGAAGCGGTATCAGTGTGATTATTCACCTGGAGAGACTACGTATTTGGCGCTTATTCTTATGGGTGCTCTGTACTTATTAAAAATGTTATATAGATGCTTAAGCACCCAGATAACCCACATATCCAGCACTTATAATGTTTGTAGACCAACATAGAAATACTTTCCTCGTTGCAACAACTGCGATAATATCATGATAAGCGTGCTTTTATTTGTGATCATTTTGAAAAAGGATGAACATTCCTCCTATATGTTATCAGTTATGCAAATAACACATTTGGCGAAAATTTTTTCCATGCGTGTCATCAATGTTGTCTAAGTATAGCATCTTTTATATTAAATAGTTTCCAAAACTTATTTATTGACAATTTCTTATGAATGGTTTCAGCCTGATCTTAACAAAGATGTTAAGATCTTATGATTCTATATCTTTATCTCAGGTTATTTTCAAACGACTTCGTATTTAAAGATTAAAAATATAAAATTTTCCAATTATATTCTAAGTTAAAATCAAAAATATTTAATTGAAACATTTTTATGTATTAGAATTTATTTTTGTAATACATTAAGATTTTTTTTATAACATACATGTATATTTACTTATTACAGAAAATTCCACCTATGGGAAATACAACATTCAACGTTGTATTTCTTGGCCGAGAGGAAGGCTCCATCGAAAGTAGTTTATACATTCACACCACAGAAGGTCATCTAAAATATCGTGTTAGTAAAAATGTTTACGATAGTAAATAATCGCGTTATTAAAATTAAACGATAATATCAATAAATTTATTCCCTTTACAGGTAAAAGGAGCGAGTACTTATAGTCCATATAGATTAAGACCAATTGTGGGAATAAAACTTCCTATTAATACTTCGTTTGCACCACTCATTTACATGCACAACCCTCACACGGAACCTGTACAGGTAAATCCTATTCTTAATATTTGTTAATAACATAAAAAATTTCCTTTTTTATAATTAAAAATAATTTTCCTAAATTATTCCTAGATTGTAGAAGTTTATAGCAGCGGTGGTGATTTCCACTTAGAATTACCCAGCGGGGAATTAGAAGGGCCGAAAGATCTCTGGGAAATCCCACCGCTCGAAACTAAAGCCATTATCAGAGTTAGTTTTCATGCGAGATCTGAACAAAATCATACTGCTTATGTTCGGTGTGTAATTTATTTATTTTCTTAAAAAATTTATTTGTAATAATTTTTTTTAATCCTTAAATAAAGGATTAAATTAAATAATACCGATGAAATTTTGGTCGTCCCATTGGAAGTTGAGGTAACTTCTTCGGCTAATTTCTTCCATCCCCAAGGATCCGTCGATTTTGGTATTGGGGGTTCTTTGGATCCCGCGAAAAAGATGAAATTGATTTTGCAAAATCCGCTTAGGAAGGCGATGAAGATTCATAGCATAACGACCACATCAAAGGCGATTAAAATCGATTATGATAAAATGACGGATGTTAAAATGACGACGGATGATTTATTGGAGATTGGGATGTTGACTCTTGATTGTAAGTAAATTTTTTTTTAATGTTTATTAAATATTTAATTTTTTTTTTTTTTAGGGAAAACCGCGTTTGATACAAAAGACTTTTCAGGACAAATTGTAATAAAATATAAAAACTCAAAAATGAAGACGAAAATACCTTATTATATAACAATAGTCGAAGGTGGGTTGTCTTTTAACGCGTCGATTACGAAATATTTCGTCAGAGAGAAAATCGCGAATTTATCTGTTCGGAAGATGGAAATACGAAATGAATTTCCCACCCCGGTGAGGTTTACCGATGTAGTTTTACCAAAAGAGGCTCAGACTTATTTTCAAGTAACGCAAAAATAATTTTGTTTATTATTTTTTTTTTAATATTAATTTGTTTGGTTAAAGATTTTAGATTTTAAGTCGATCGTGTTACAACCAAAGGAAGAAAAAGTCGTTTTCAAATTAGTTTTAAAATCGAACGTTTCGTTGGTCGAAGTTAATTTAAACTCGCACATACTGCTTAGAACAAACGTTTCCGATGTGGAGATACCACTTCTTACTTATGACGGACAATTGGAAAGGGTAAGATACAAAAATATTATGTAGTTAATTAATTAAAACCTCTAGAGATCATACAAGATTTTCCCATATGATGATTTTTAAAGCAATTCGAGATAAATACTAAAAATTAATGTAAAAATTTTGATATATAACTAATTTTAACTCAAATTTTTAACTTTAATCCTTCAAATTTGACAGGTGTCTAGCTTAAAGTTGTCTAGATGCTTATAATTGTTGGAATAAAGATGTTTTTGATCCAATTTGATGATTAAATGGGGGATGTTTAAAGCAATTTGAGATAAATATTAAAAATTACTGACGTTGAGGTGTCTAAAATGTCAAAATTTTGACGCATAACTAATTTTAAGTCAAATTTCTAACTTAATCCTTCAAATTTGACAGGTGTCTAGCTTAAAGTTGTCTAGATGCTTATAATTGTTGGAATAAAGATGTTTTTGATCCAATTTGATGATTAAATGGGGGATGTTTAAAGCAATTTGAGATAAATATTAAAAATTACTGACGTTGAGGTGTCTAAAATGTCAAAATTTTGACGCATAACTAATTTTAAGTCAAATTTCTAACTTAATCCTTCAAATTTGACAGGTGTCTAGCTTAAAGTTGTCTAGATGCTTATAATTGTTGGAATAAAGATGTTTTTGATCCAATTTGATGATTAAATGGGGGATGTTTAAAGCAATTTGAGATAAATATTAAAAATTACTGACGTTGAGGTGTCTAAAATGTCAAAATTTTGACGCATAACTAATTTTAAGTCAAATTTCTAACTTAATCCTTCAAATTTGACAGGTGTCTAGCTTAAAGTTGTCTAGATGCTTATAATTGTTGGAATAAAGATGTTTTTGATCCAATTTGATGATTAAATGGGGGATGTTTAAAGCAATTTGAGATAAATATTAAAAATTACTGACGTTGAGGTGTCTAAAATGTCAAAATTTTGACGCATAACTAATTTTAAGTCAAATTTCTAACTTAATCCTTCAAATTTGACAGGTGTCTAGCTTAAAGTTGTCTAGATGCTTATAATTGTTGGAATAAAGATGTTTTTGATCCAATTTGATGATGAAATGGGGGATGTTTAAAGCAATTTGAGATAAATATTAAAAATTACTGACGTTGAGGTGTCTAAAATGTCAAAATTTTGACGCATAACTAATTTTAAGTCAAATTTCTAACTTAATCCTTCAAATTTGACAGGTGTCTAGCTTAAAGTTGTCTAGATGCTTATAATTGTTGGAATAAAGATGTTTTTGATCCAATTTGATGATTAAATGGGGGATGTTTAAAGCAATTTGAGATAAATATTAAAAATTACTGACGTTGAGGTGTCTAAAATGTCAAAATTTTGACGCATAACTAATTTTAAGTCAAATTTCTAACTTAATCCTTCAAATTTGACAGGTGTCTAGCTTAAAGTTGTCTAGATGCTTATAATTGTTGGAATAAAGATGTTTTTGATCCAATTTGATGATGAAATGGGGGATGTTTAAAGCAATTTGAGATAAATATTAAAAATTACTGACGTTGAGGTGTCTAAAATGTCAAAATTTTGACGCATAACTAATTTTAAGTCAAATTTCTAACTTAATCCTTCAAATTTGACAGGTGTCTAGCTTAAAGTTGTCTAGATGCTTATAATTGTTGGAATAAAGATGTTTTTGATCCAATTTGATGATGAAATGGGGGATGTTTAAAGCAATTTGAGATAAATATTAAAAATTACTGACGTTGAGGTGTCTAAAATGTCAAAATTTTGACGCATAACTAATTTTAAGTCAAATTTCTAACTTAATCCTTCAAATTTGACAGGTGTCTAGCTTAAAGTTGTCTAGATGCTTATAATTGTTGGAATAAAGATGTTTTTGATCCAATTTGATGATTAAATGGGGGATGTTTAAAGCAATTTGAGATAAATATTAAAAATTACTGACGTTGAGGTGTCTAAAATGTCAAAATTTTGACGCATAACTAATTTTAAGTCAAATTTCTAACTTAATCCTTCAAATTTGACAGGTGTCTAGCTTAAAGTTGTCTAGATGCTTATAATTGTTGGAATAAAGATGTTTTTGATCCAATTTGATGATTAAATGGGGGATGTTTAAAGCAATTTGAGATAAATATTAAAAATTACTGACGTTGAGGTGTCTAAAATGTCAAAATTTTGACGCATAACTAATTTTAAGTCAAATTTCTAACTTAATCCTTCAAATTTGACAGGTGTCTAGCTTAAAGTTGTCTAGATGCTTATAATTGTTGAAATAAAGATGTTTTTGATCCAATTTGATGATGAAATGGGGTATGTTTAAAGCAATTTGAGATAAATATTAAAAATTAACGACGTTGAGGTGTCTAAAATATCAAAATTTTGACGCATAACTAATTTTAAGTCAAATTTCTAACTTAATCCTTCAAATTTGACAGGTGTCTAGCTTAAAGTTGTCTAGATGCTTATAATTGTTGGAATAAAGATGTTTTTGATCCGATTTGATGATGAAATGGGGGATGTTTAAAGCAATTTGAGATAAATATTAAAAATTACTGACGTTGAGGTGACTAAAATGTCAAAATTTTGACGCATAACTAATTTTAAGTAAAATTTCTAACTTAATCCTTCAAATTTGACAGGTGTCTAGCTTAAAGTTGTCTAGATGCTTATAATTGTTGGAATAAAGATGTTTTTGATCCAATTTGATGATGAAATGGGGGATGTTTAAAGCAATTTGAGATAAATATTAAAAATTAACGACGTTGAGGTGTCTAAAATATCAAAATTTTGACGCATAACTAATTTTAAGTCAAATTTCTAACTTAATCCTTCAAATTTGACAGGTGTCTAGCTTAAAGTTGTCTAGATGCTTATAATTGTTGGAATAAAGATGTTTTTGATCCAATTTGATGATGAAATGGGGGATGTTTAAAGCAATTTGAGATAAATATTAAAAATTACTGACGTTGAGGTGTCTAAAATGTCAAAATTTTGACGCATAACTAATTATAAGTTAAATTTCTAACTTAATCCTTCAAATTTGACAGGTGTCTAGCTTAAAGTTGTCTAGATGCTTATAATTGTTGGAATAAAGATGTTTTTGATCCAATTTGATGATGAAATGGGGGATGTTTAAAGCAATTTGAGATAAATATTAAAAATTAACGACGTTGAGGTGTCTAAAATATCAAAATTTTGACGCATAACTAATTTTAAGTCAAATTTCTAACTTAATCCTTCAAATTTGACAGGTGTCTAGCTTAAAGTTGTCTAGATGCTTATAATTGTTGGAATAAAGATGTTTTTGATCCAATTTGATGATGAAATGGGGGATGTTTAAAGCAATTTGAGATAAATATTAAAAATTACTGACGTTGAGGTGACTAAAATGTCAAAATTTTGACGCATAACTAATTTTAAGTCAAATTTCTAACTTAATCCTTCAAATTTGACAGGTGTCTAGCTTAAAGTTGTCTAGATGCTTATAATTGTTGAAATAAAGATGTTTTTGATCCAATTTGATGATGAAATGGGGTATGTTTAAAGCAATTTGAGATAAATATTAAAAATTAACGACGTTGAGGTGTCTAAAATATCAAAATTTTGACGCATAACTAATTTTAAGTCAAATTTCTAACTTAATCCTTCAAATTTGACAGGTGTCTAGCTTAAAGTTGTCTAGATGCTTATAATTGTTGGAATAAAGATGTTTTTGATCCGATTTGATGATGAAATGGGGGATGTTTAAAGCAATTTGAGATAAATATTAAAAATTACTGACGTTGAGGTGACTAAAATGTCAAAATTTTGACGCATAACTAATTTTAAGTAAAATTTCTAACTTAATCCTTCAAATTTGACAGGTGTCTAGCTTAAAGTTGTCTAGATGCTTATAATTGTTGGAATAAAGATGTTTTTGATCCAATTTGATGATGAAATGGGGGATGTTTAAAGCAATTTGAGATAAATATTAAAAATTACTGACGTTGAGGTGTCTAAAATGTCAAAATTTTGACGCATAACTAATTATAAGTTAAATTTCTAACTTAATCCTTCAAATTTGACAGGTGTCTAGCTTAAAGTTGTCTAGATGCTTATAATTGTTGGAATAAAGATGTTTTTGATCCGATTTGATGATGAAATGGGGGATGTTTAAAGCAATTTGAGATAAATATTAAAAATTAACGACGTTGAGGTGTCTAAAATATCAAAATTTTGACGCATAACTAATTTTAAGTCAAATTTCTAACTTAATCCTTCAAATTTGACAGGTGTCTAGCTTAAAGTTGTCTAGATGCTTATAATTGTTGGAATAAAGATGTTTTTGATCCGATTTGATGATGAAATGGGGGATGTTTAAAGCAATTTGAGATAAATATTAAAAATTACTGACGTTGAGGTGACTAAAATGTCAAAATTTTGACGCATAACTAATTTTAAGTAAAATTTCTAACTTAATCCTTCAAATTTGACAGGTGTCTAGCTTAAAGTTGTCTAGATGCTTATAATTGTTGGAATAAAGATGTTTTTGATCCAATTTGATGATGAAATGGGGGATGTTTAAAGCAATTTGAGATAAATATTAAAAATTACTGACGTTGAGGTGTCTAAAATGTCAAAATTTTGACGCATAACTAATTATAAGTTAAATTTCTAACTTAATCCTTCAAATTTGACAGGTGTCTAGCTTAAAGTTGTCTAGATGCTTATAATTGTTGGAATAAAGATGTTTTTGATCCAATTTGATGATGAAATGGGGGATGTTTAAAGCAATTTGAGATAAATATTAAAAATTAACGACGTTGAGGTGTCTAAAATATCAAAATTTTGACGCATAACTAATTTTAAGTCAAATTTCTAACTTAATCCTTCAAATTTGACAGGTGTCTAGCTTAAAGTTGTCTAGATGCTTATAATTGTTGGAATAAAGATGTTTTTGATCCAATTTGATGATGAAATGGGGGATGTTTAAAGCAATTTGAGATAAATATTAAAAATTACTGACGTTGAGGTGACTAAAATGTCAAAATTTTGACGCATAACTAATTTTAAGTCAAATTTCTAACTTAATCCTTCAAATTTGACAGGTGTCTAGCTTAAAGTTGTCTAGATGCTTATAATTGTTGAAATAAAGATGTTTTTGATCCAATTTGATGATGAAATGGGGTATGTTTAAAGCAATTTGAGATAAATATTAAAAATTAACGACGTTGAGGTGTCTAAAATATCAAAATTTTGACGCATAACTAATTTTAAGTCAAATTTCTAACTTAATCCTTCAAATTTGACAGGTGTCTAGCTTAAAGTTGTCTAGATGCTTATAATTGTTGGAATAAAGATGTTTTTGATCCGATTTGATGATGAAATGGGGGATGTTTAAAGCAATTTGAGATAAATATTAAAAATTACTGACGTTGAGGTGTCTAAAATGTCAAAATTTTGACGCATAACTAATTTTAAGTCAAATTTCTAACTTAATCCTTTAAATTTGACAGGTGTCTAGCTTAAAGTTGTCTAGATGCTTATAATTGTTGGAATAAAGATGTTTTTGATCCGATTTGATGATGAAATGGGGGATGTTTAAAGCAATTTGAGATAAATATTAAAAATTAACGACGTTGAGGTGTCTAAAATATCAAAATTTTGACGCATAACTAATTTTAAGTCAAATTTCTAACTTAATCCTTCAAATTTGACAGGTGTCTAGCTTAAAGTTGTCTAGATGCTTATAATTGTTGGAATAAAGATGTTTTTGATCCGATTTGATGATGAAATGGGGGATGTTTAAAGCAATTTGAGATAAATATTAAAAATTACTGACGTTGAGGTGTCTAAAATGTCAAAATTTTGACGCATAACTAATTTTAAGTCAAATTTCTAACTTAATCCTTTAAATTTGACAGGTGTCTAGCTTAAAGTTGTCTAGATGCTTATAATTGTTGGAATAAAGATGTTTTTGATCCGATTTGATGATGAAATGGGGGATGTTTAAAGCAATTTGAGATAAATATTAAAAATTAACGACGTTGAGGTGTCTAAAATATCAAAATTTTGACGCATAACTAATTTTAAGTCAAATTTCTAACTTAATCCTTCAAATTTGACAGGTGTCTAGCTTAAAGTTGTCTAGATGCTTATAATTGTTGGAATAAAGATGTTTTTGATCCGATTTGATGATGAAATGGGGGATGTTTAAAGCAATTTGAGATAAATATTAAAAATTACTGACGTTGAGGTGTCTAAAATGTCAAAATTTTGACGCATAACTAATTTTAAGTCAAATTTCTAACTTAATCCTTTAAATTTGACAGGTGTCTAGCTTAAAGTTGTCTAGATGCTTATAATTGTTGGAATAAAGATGTTTTTGATCCGATTTGATGATGAAATGGGGGATGTTTAAAGCAATTTGAGATAAATATTAAAAATTACTGACGTTGAGGTGTCTAAAATGTCAAAATTTTGACGCATAACTAATTTTAAGTCAAATTTCTAACTTAATCCTTTAAATTTGACAGGTGTCTAGCTTAAAGTTGTCTAGATGCTTATAATTGTTGGAATAAAGATGTTTTTGATCCGATTTGATGATGAAATGGGGGATGTTTAAAGCAATTTGAGATAAATATTAAAAATTACTGACGTTGAGGTGTCTAAAATGTCAAAATTTTGACGCATAACTAATTTTAAGTCAAATTTCTAACTTAATCCTTCAAATTTGACAGGTGTCTAGCTTAAAGTTGTCTAGATGCTTATAATTGTTGGAATAAAGATGTTTTTGATCCGATTTGATGATGAAATGGGGGATGTTTAAAGCAATTTGAGATAAATATTAAAAATTACTGACGTTGAGGTGTCTAAAATGTCAAAATTTTGACGCATAACTAATTATAAGTTAAATTTCTAACTTAATCCTTCAAATTTGACAGGTGTCTAGCTTAAAGTTGTCTAGATGCTTATAATTGTTGGAATAAAGATGTTTTTGATCCGATTTGATGATGAAATGGGGGATGTTTAAAGCAATTTGAGATAAATATTAAAAATTACTGACGTTGAGGTGACTAAAATGTCAAAATTTTGACGCATAACTAATTTTAAGTCAAATTTCTAACTTAATCCTTCAAATTTGACAGGTGTCTAGCTTAAAGTTGTCTAGATGCTTATAATTGTTGAAATAAAGATGTTTTTGATCCAATTTGATGATGAAATGGGGTATGTTTAAAGCAATTTGAGATAAATATTAAAAATTAACGACGTTGAGGTGTCTAAAATATCAAAATTTTGACGCATAACTAATTTTAAGTCAAATTTCTAACTTAATCCTTCAAATTTGACAGGTGTCTAGCTTAAAGTTGTCTAGATGCTTATAATTGTTGGAATAAAGATGTTTTTGATCCGATTTGATGATGAAATGGGGTATGTTTAAAGCAATTTGAGATAAATATTAAAAATTACTGACGTTGAGGTGTCTAAAATGTCAAAATTTTGACGCATAACTAATTTTAAGTCAAATTTCTAACTTAATCCTTTAAATTTGACAGGTGTCTAGCTTAAAGTTGTCTAGATGCTTATAATTGTTGGAATAAAGATGTTTTTGATCCGATTTGATGATGAAATGGGGGATGTTTAAAGCAATTTGAGATAAATATTAAAAATTAACGACGTTGAGGTGTCTAAAATGTCAAAATTTTGACGTATAACTAATTTTAAGTCAAATTTCTAACTTAATCCTTTAAATTTGACAGGTGTCTAGCTTAAAGTTGTCTAGATGCTTATAATTGTTGGAATAAAGATGTTTTTGATCCAATTTGATGATGAAATGGGGGATGTTTAAAGCAATTTGAGATAAATATTAAAAATTAATGACGTTGAGGTGTCTAAAATGTCAAAATTTTGACGTATAACTAATTTTAAGTCAAATTTCTAACTTAATCCTTCAAATTTGACAGGTGTCTAGCTTAAAGTTGTCTAGATGCTTATAATTGTTGGAATAAAGATGTTTTTGATCCGATTTGATGATGAAATGAGCGATGTTTAAAGCAATTTGGGATAAATAATAAAAATTAATGATATTGAGATTTCTAAATTATCAAAATGTTTAAAACAATTACTAAAACAATACAAATACTAAAAATTAATGACACTGAAATTGATTGAGACATTAACTAAAAGATGGTAGTAATGGACCATAAAATTAAAGTCAAGAAGTTAAAGTATAGATTAAAGCCAGGACAAATTAGGCGAAGTTCAGACGCAGCTGTGACAGCAAATGCTCTTCCACTCAAATCCTTATAAAATTCATTCTAAATAAACAAGAGAGAAAAAAACGTCGATACAGAAATCATAATAAATTATTAATCTTCAGAAAAGATATAAATAACTAAGTGTCATCAATATAGAAATAATGGTTACAATTTTTTATATGTTTGTTAAAATGTGATGTGTATTCCCTTTGTATAGCAATGGACTCAAAATTGATCCCTGAGGAACGCCAGACGCTCAATGAAACGCGACCATTCACGTTCACCCACTGCACTCTGACCGTCAAATAACTGTACTAGAACCTCAATGGAAGATCGTCAAATTCTTTTCCAAAGATTTTATAGCGATGTATAGCATACATCAAGTTGTAATTGATAGTATCAAAAGCATTTGAATAATCATATACTCTCAAAACATGTTCGCTGCACATGTTGACTTTAACTGAAATCAATTCTGGAAATATTTTCAGAGGTGACATTAAATATTTTGGAAGTAATTCAAATCTTTTCAAAGTAGTATTAAGTTTTCTGGAAGCATTTCAAACGTTCTGAAAGTATTTCAACCCTTCTGAAAGCAAGATGAAGACATTTAGAAGCAGTATCAAGTCTTCTAGAAACAGTATTAAATTTTCTGGAAGCATTTCAAGTCTTCTAGATACAGTATTAAGTCTTTTGGAAACATTTCAAATGTTCTGTAAGTAATACCAAATTTTCTAGAAGCAGTTTTCAGCCTTTCAGAGGTAATAGTAAATCTTTTTAAACAATCTAAGTCTTCTGGAATCATTTCAAGTCTTCTGGAAGCAGTATCAAGTTTGCTAAAAGCAGTATCAGCTCTTCTGGAACCATTTCAAATCTTGTAGAAACAGTATCAAATCTTCTGGAAACATTTCTAGTCTTCTAGAAACAGTATTAAGTCATTTTGAAGCATTGCAAGTGTTTTACAATCATTTCAAATCTTCTGGAATCATATCAAGTCTTTTGAAAGCAATATCAAGTTTGCTAGAAGCAGTACTAGGTCTTCTGGAAGCATTTCAAATCTTTGGAAACAATATCAAATCTTCTAGAAGCATTTGTGTAGTCTTCCAGTTGCAGTATTAAGTCTTTCTAAAGCATTGCAAGTCTTCTGGAATTATTTCAACTCTTCTGGAATCAGTATCAAGTTTGCTAGAAGCAGTATCAACTCTTCTGGAAGCATTTCAACTTTTTTAGAAACAGTATCAAATCTTCTAGAAGCATTTCTAATCTTTTAGCTGCAGTATGACGTCTTTTTGAAGCAGTGGAAGTCTTCTGGAATCATTTCAAGCCTTTGGAAGTGATATCAAGTCTGCTAGAAGCAGTACTAGGTCTTTTGGGAGCATTTCAAATCTTTGGAAACAATATCAAATCTTCTAGAAGCATTTGTAGTCTTCCAGTTGCAGTATTAAGTCTTTCTAAAGCATTGCAAGTCTTCTGGAATCATTTCAAGTCTTCTGGAATCAGTATCAAGTTTGCTAGAAGCAGTATCAACTCTTCTGGAAGCATTTCAAATCTTTTAGAAATAGTATCAAATCTTCTAGAAGCATTTCTAATCTTTTAGATGCGGTATAACGTCTTTTTGAAGCATTGGAAGTCTTCTGGAGTCATTTCAAGTCTTTTGTAAGTAATATCAAGTCTGGTAGAAGCAGTATCAGGTCTTCTGGAAGCATTTCTAGTCTTTTGGAAGTAATATAAAGTCTGGCAGAAGCAGTACTAGGTCTTCTGGAAACATTTCTAGTCTTTTTGATGCAGTATGAAGTCTTTTTAAAGCATTGGAAGTCTTCTGGAATCCTTTCAAGTTTTTTGGAAGCAATATCAAGTCTGCTAGAAGTAGTACCAGATCTTCTGGAAGCCTTTTAAATCTTTAGAAACAATATCAAATCTTCTGGAAGCATTTCTAGTCTTCTAGATGCAGTATTAAGTCTTTTTGAAGTATTGCAAGTCTTCTGCAATCATTTCAAATCTTCTAGAAGGATTTCTAATCTTCTAGATGCAGTATGACATCTTTTTGAAACGTTGGAAGTCTTCTGGAATCATTTTAAGTCTTCATGAATCATATCAAATCTTCTAGAAGCATTTCTAATCTTCTAGATGCAGTATGACATCTTTTTGAAACGTTGGAAGTCTTCTGGAATTATTTCAAGTCTTTTAGAAACAATATCAAGTCAGCTAGAAGCAGTACTAGGTCTTCTGGAAGCATTTCAAATCTTTGGAAACAATATCAAATCTTCTAGAAGCATTTGTAGTCTTCCAGTTGCAGTATTAAGTCTTTTTGAAGCATTGGAAGTCTTCTGGAATCATTTCAAGTCTTCTGGAATCAGTATCAAGTTTGCTAGAAGCAGTATCAACTCTTCTGGAAGCATTTCAAATCTTTTAGAAATAGTATCAAATCTTCTAGAAGCATTTCTAATCTTCTAGATGCAGTATGACGTCATTTTGAAGCATTAGAAGTCTTCTGGAATCATTGGAAGTTTTCTGGAATCATTTCAAGCCTTTGGAAACAATATCAAGTCTGCTAGAAGCAGTACTAGGTTTTCTGAAAGCATTTCAAATCTTTTAGAAACGGTATCAAATCTTCTAGAAGCATTTCTAATCTTCTAGATGCAGTATGACGTCTTTTTGAAGCATTGGAAGTCTTCTGGAATCATTTCAAGTCTTTTGGAAGCAATATCAAGTCTGCTAGAAGCAGTACTAGGTCTTCTGGGAGCATTTCAAATCTTTGGAAACAATATCAAATCTTCTAGAAGCATTTGTAGTCTTCCAGTTGCAGTATTAAGTCGTTTTGAAGCATTGCAAGTCTTCTGGAATCATTTCAAGTCTTCTGGAATCAGTATCAAGTTTGCTAGAAGCAGTATCAACTCTTCTGGAAGCATTTGTAGTCTTCTAGTTGCAGTATTAAGTCTTTTTGAAGCATTGCAAGTCTTCTGGAACCATTTCAAGTCTTCTGGAATCAGTATTAAGTTTGCTAGAAGCAGTATCAACTCTTCTGGAAGCATTTCAAATCTTTTAGAAACAGTATCAAATCTTCTAGAAGCATTTCTAATCTTCTAGATGCAGTATGACGTCTTTTTGAAGTATTGGAAGTCTTCTGGAATCATTTCAAGTCTTTTGGAAGCAATATCTAGAAGCAGTACTAGGTCTTCTGGAAGCATTTCAAATCTTTGGAAACAATATCAAATCATCAAGTTGTATCAAGTTACAGTATTAAGTCTTTTTGAAGTATTGGAAGTCTTCTAGAATCATATCAAGTCTTCTGGAAACAGTATCAAGTTTGCTAAAAGCAGTATCAGCTCTTCTGCAAGCATTTCAAATCTTTAAGAAACAGTATCAAACTTTCTGGAAGCATTTGTAATCTTTTAGATGCAGTATTAAGTCTTTTTGAA
Source organism: Onthophagus sagittarius (assembly GCA_036711965.1). Classification (NCBI taxonomy): domain Eukaryota; kingdom Metazoa; phylum Arthropoda; class Insecta; order Coleoptera; family Scarabaeidae; genus Onthophagus; species Onthophagus sagittarius. Next base: position 54,531,050 of record JASERS010000005.1, read on the forward strand.
GCATTGGAAGTCTTCTGGAAACATTTCCAATCTTCTGGGATTATTTAATATTTTTTGGAATCACATCAATTCTTCTGCAAGTAGTATAAAGTGTGTTAGAAGCAGTATCAAATCTGCTGCAAAAAAAAAAAAAAATTTCATATCTTTAAAACCAGTACCATATCTTCTGGAAGTATTACTCTTTATATTCTAGAGGAAACATCAAGTCTTTTGGAAACATTTCAACTCCTCTAGAAGCAGTATTAATAATAAAAGTAAGTTTTTAACACAACATCTTTTTTTTATCCTCCATATATATAATTTGTGATTATATTTATAAAAATTCGTATGATTTCTAGAGGTTTTTATCTCATTAGAAATTTTTTAATAAAATTCTTAATTTTTCGTTTTAGTATTTATCTTTCCGGAGTAAAGACAACTCTTTAGATCTCGGTTTAATTAGCATAGAAAGTACAAAAGAAACCCACATTTTACTCTTAAACAAAAACCCAGTTAGCGTTGTTATTAAACATTTAAGCACCTCTTTGCCCTCGAGCACTATTAATGTTGTTGGTTGTGATAGGGGTGATCCAACGGATGCACTTTTAAAAGAACATTTTAGGAATTCTTCTAAATGCGTAAGTTACAAAAAAAATTTCAATTCGAATTTATTTATGGCAAATTAATTTTTTTTTATTAATATAAATCGTAAAAAAATGAATATATTTGCTGTTACGATAATTTTAGGTACGATTACGATCAAATGAATACACAATTTTACGGTTAACAGTTCGTACATCAACGGTTGAAGGTCAAATTTGGGGCGACGTCTCCGTTCAGACGCAATATGAGAAAATGTCGATCCCGGTTCATTTTAAAGTTGCCCAAGGGAAGTTGGATATTGAGCCCGATGTGCTCATTTTCGATCAATGTTTTCCTGTAAGTTTATTATTTATTTGTCATTTTAATAACCCTAACGATTTTTGTATTTTTATTAAAGGGTAAGATTTGTACTCGACCATTAAGAGTTCATTCAACTTTCAATGATCCCATGGTGATTGAGGATATTTTAACGATACCACCGGATTCGAGGATTACAAGTAAACATAGTGGTCATATTATGGGGAAGGCGACCAAGGTTATTGGACATTTATTTTTGGATCCAAATATCGAGTGTCATCCTGATTGTTATTTAGGGATACCAAAAGATAATACAGGTCAGTACTTGCTTATACAATTTAAATTATGTTTAGAAGATTCTTTGAAAATTTCGTGATTTTTATCAAACTCGTATGATTATGTTTTTGCAAAGTTTTAATTAAAAAATCATAACTCATTGATTTAATGATTTGGAAAAACGATCTTAAGCATGTTAAATAGCAACAAAATTTGCTTCAAGTTGCTCTTTATTTCAGGGCGATATCTCAATCAGTTCTTGAGATGCGATTTTTTGAAAATTTCGTGATTTTTATCAAACTCATATGATTATGTTTTTGCAAAGTTTTAATAAAATAATCATAACTCGGAGATTTAAAGATTTAAAGAAAGGATCTCTAGCACATTAAATATTAATTAAATTTGCTTCAAATCGCTCCTTATTTCAAAGTGATATCTCGCTTAGTTCTTAAGATACGAATTTGCAAAGCTTTAATCAAAAAATCATAACTTAGGGATTTAATGATTTGGATAAACGATCTTAAGCATGTTAAATAGCAACAAAATTTGCTTCAAGTTGCTCTTTATTTCAGAGCGATATCTCCATTAGTTCTTGAGATACGATTCTTTGAAAATTTCGTGATTTTTATTAAGCACATATGATTATGTTTTTGCAAAGTTTTAATAAAGAAATCATAACTTGGAGATTTAAAGATTTGAAGAAAGGATCTCTAGCACATTAAATATTAATTAAATTTGCTTCAAATCGCTCCTTATTTCAAAGTGATATCTCACTTAGTTCTTAAGATACGAATTTGCAAAGCTTTAATCAAAAAATCATAACTTAGGGATTTAATGATTTGGGAAAACGATCTTAAGCACGTTAAATACCAACAAAATTTGCTTCAAGTTGCTCTTTATTTCAGAGCGATATCTCAATTAGTTCTTGAGATACGATTCTTTGAAAATTTCGTGATTTTTATCAAATTCATATTATTATGTTTTTGCAAAGGTTTAATAAAAAATTCATAACTCGGAGATTTAAAGATTTGAAGAAAGGATCTCTAGCACATTAAATATTAATTAAATTTGCTTCAAATCGCTCCTTATTTCAAAGTGATATCTCACTTAGTTCTTAAGATACGAATTTGCAAAGCTTTAATCAAAAAATCATAACTTAGGGATTTAATGATTTGGGAAAACGATCTTAAGCACGTTAAATACCAACAAAATTTGCTTCAAGTTGCTCTTTATTTCAGAGCGATATCTCAATTAGTTCTTGAGATACGATTCTTTGAAAATTTCGTGATTTTTATTAAGCACGTATGTTTATGTTTTTTCAAAGATTTAATAAAAAAATCATAACTCGGAGATTTAAAGATTTGAAGAAAGGATCTCTAGCACATTAAATATAAATTAAATTTGCTTCAAATCGCTCCTTATTTCAAAGTGATATCTCGCTTAGTTCTTAAGATACGAATTTGCAAAGCTTTAATCAAAAAATCATAACTCAGGGATTTAATGATTTGGAAAAACGATCTTAAGCATGTTAAATAGCAACAAAATTTGCTTCAAGTTGCTCTTTATTTCAGGGCGATATCTCAATCAGTTCTTGAGATACGATTCTTTGAAAATTTCGTGATTTTTATTAAGCACGTAAGATTATGTTTTTGCAAAGTTTTAATAAAAAAATCATAACTCGGAGATTTAAAGATTTGAAGAAAGGATCTCAAGCACATTAAATATTAATTAAATTTGCTTCAAATCGCTCCTTATTTCAAAGTGATATCTCACTTAGTTCTTAAGATACGAATTTGCAAAGCTTTAATCAAAAAATCATAACTCAGGAATTTAATGATTTGGAAAAACGATCTTAAGCACGTTAAATAGCAACAAAATTTGCTTCAAATTGCTCTTTATTTCAGAGTGATATCTCAATTAGTTCTTGAGATACGATTCTTTGAAAATTTCGTGATTTTTATTAAGCACGTATGATTATGTTTTTGCAAAGTTTTAATAAAAAAATCATAACTCGGAGATTTAAAGATTTAGAGAAAGGATCTCTAGCACATTAGATATTAATTAAATTTGCTTCAAATCGCTCCTTATTTCAAAGTGATATCTCGCTTAGTTCTTAAGATACAAATTTGCAAAGCTTTAATCAAAAAATCATAACTCAGGGATTTAATGATTTGGGAAAACGATCTTAAGCACGTTAAATACCAACAAGATTTGCTTCAAGTTGCTCTTTATTTCAGAGCGACTTTCTCAATTAGTTCTTGAGATACGATTCTTTGAAAATTTCGTCATTTTTATCAAACACATTTGATTATGTTTTTGCAAAGTTTTAATAAAAAAATCATAACTCGGAGATTTAAAGATTTGAAGAAAGGATCTCTAGCACATTAAATATAAATTAAATTTGCTTCAAATCGCTCCTTATTTCAAAGTGATATCTCGCTTAGTTCTTAAGATACGAATTTGCAAAGCTTTAATCAAAAAATCATAACTCAGGGATTTAATGATTTGGAAAAACGATCTTAAGCATGTTAAATAGCAACAAAATTTGCTTCAAGTTGCTCTTTATTTCAGGGCGATATCTCAATCAGTTCTTGAGATACGATTCTTTGAAAATTTCGTGATTTTTATTAAGCACGTAAGATTATGTTTTTGCAAAGTTTTAATAAAAAAATCATAACTCGGAGATTTAAAGATTTGAAGAAAGGATCTCAAGCACATTAAATATTAATTAAATTTGCTTCAAATCGCTTCTTATTTCAAAGTGATATCTCGCTTAGTTCTTAAGATACGAATTTGCAAAGCTTTAATCAAAAAATCATAACTCAGGGATTTAATGATTTGGAAAAACGATCTTAAGCATGTTAAATAGCAACAAAATTTGCTTCAAGTTGCTCTTTATTTCAGGGCGATATCTCAATCAGTTCTTGAGATGCGATTTTTTGAAAATTTCGTGATTTTTATCAAACTCATATGATTATGTTTTTGCAAAGTTTTAATAAAATAATCATAACTCGGAGATTTAAAGATTTAAAGAAAGGATCTCTAGCACATTAAATATTAATTAAATTTGCTTCAAATCGCTCCTTATTTCAAAGTGATATCTCGCTTAGTTCTTAAGATACGAATTTGCAAAGCTTTAATCAAAAAATCATAACTTGGGGATTTAATGATTTGGGAAAACGATCTTAAGCATGTTAAATAGCAACAAAATTTGCTTCAAGTTGCTCTTTATTTCAGAGCGATATCTCAATTAGTTCTTGAGATACGATTCTTTGAAAATTTCGTCATTTTTATTAAGCACATATGATTATGTTTTTGCAAAGTTTTAATAAAAGAATCATAACATGGAGAGTTAAAGATTTGAAGAAAGGATTTTTAGCACGTTAAATATTAATTAAATTTGCTTCAAATCGCTCCTTATTTCAAAGTGATATCGCGCTTAGTTCTTAAGATACGAATTTGCAAAGCTTTAATCAAAAAATCATAACTTAGGGATTTAATGATTTGGAAAAACGATCTTAAGCACGTTAAATACCAACAAAATTTGCTTCAAGTTGCTCTTTATTTCAGAGCGATATCTCAATTAGTTCTTGAGATACGATTCTTTGAAAATTTCGTGATTTTTATTAAGCACATATGATTATGTTTTTGCAAAGGTTTAATAAAAAAATCATAACTCGAAGATTTAAAGATTTGAAGAAAGGATCTCTAGCACATTAAATATTAATTAAATTTGCTTCAAATCGCTCCTTATTTCAAAGTGATATCTCGCTTAGTTCTTAAGATACGAATTTGCAAAGCTTTAATCAAAAAATCATAACTCAGGGATTTAATGATTTGGAAAAACGATCTTAAGCACGTTAAATACCAACAAAATTTGCTTCAAGTTGCTTTTTATTTCAGAGCGATATCTCAATTAGTTCTTGAGATACGATTCTTTGAAAATTTCGTCATTTTTATTAAGCACGTATGATTATGTTTTTGCAAAGTTTTAATAAAAAAATCATAACTCGGAGATTTAAAGATTTGAAGAAAGGATCTCTAGCACATTAAATATTAATTAAATTTGCTTCAAATCTCTCCTTATTTCAAAGTGATATCTCGCTTAGTTCTTAAGATACGAATTTGCAAAGCTTTAATCAAAAAATCATAACTCAGGGATTTAATGATTTGGAAAAACGATTTTAAGCATGTTAAATAGCAACAAAATTTGCTTCACGTTGCTCTTTATTTCAGAGCGATATCTCCATTAATCATCATTCTTATAAAGTGTGGCTGGAAACACCATTGTGCCCAGATTTCGAATCTATGATAAAATCTGTAATGTGATAACAAAAGTATCTGTAATATAAATAACAGAAAATGAAAAAAATGTTCAGGAACTAAACTCAAAATTGATTTTGACTTGATTATTAAAAATCATCCAAAATTTGTCTAAAATAAATTTCTTATAATCAATAATTGTCTAAAGATGTCTAACATCATCAAAAATTGTCAAAAATGATTATACAAATGCTCAATATTCTTGCTTATTTTGATGATTTTCAAGAGAGTAGATAAATAATGAGCGTTTTGGACCGGAAATTGATCCCCTGCCCTCTTAGCGTCATCAATAGTTTTAAAACAATGTTATTTTCTGAATAATGATATAAAATTATTGATGAATATGAAAGGAATTTCAATTCAACAATTTAATGATGAAAAGTGGTTGTCTAATCTGGCGTTTTATGCTGATATAATAGCACATTTAAATATTTTACATGAAGCTTTAAAATATAATAAAGCTTTTAAAAGCAAAATGCTTTATTGACAATCTTATGTAGACAAAAATAATTTGTTCCATTTTCCAACATTCTTTAATTATGTTAACAGATATTATCCAGAGACATATTTCAAAGAAATCTTAAATATCTTATTTTTGCAAGGTTTTTATATAAATTTAATTAGATTTATAATTTTTTTTTAAGTTAAAAAGATTTAAATCTTTAAAAATATTGTGTATATGAAGTTATAAACATTAAATCTTAAAATTAATTTTAAACTTGGTTTGTTTACTAACATTCTTTGTTAATCGGAAATCTGCACAGATCGGATTATCGATTTTCTCAACTACTCGGGAATTATCGGTTCGGCCGATTATCGATTCGGTTAATACTCGGCGATAATCGGTCGAACCGATATTTACCGATTATCGCCGAACATTCACCCAACCGATAATCCGATCTGTGCATCTTCTCGTTTTCGTTTTTTAACAATTTCTTTCTTATTTTTTTAGACGAATGGCTCCGAACATTCTCCCTACCAAAATCATCCACCGATTTCGACATAAATCTAGTCAACACATTCTACAACCGCTACCTGAATTTCTCCTCAAACAAACACCACCGTTGGCAAAACATAACCATGCGATTAGACACATCCGAAGTAAAAGGCCACGTTTTTCACTCCCGCGTCCACATGACCTGGCCCAGTTTAATTTCAAATTCGGATTCCCCAACGCGCTCGATTTGCCAATTTCCTTTAACCCAAGTTGGAAATATTTCTTATCAAAATCTAACTATCACAAATCCTTCGACTTTAAATTTAATAATCCAATTAGTTATGGACAACGTTTATCCGAACGCGGAAAGTTTAAGAGAGGCGTTATCGTTCGATTTTTTCTTGGGCGCTTCATCGACGATTAAAAGGAATAAGGCATTTTTTTTCGCCGAAAATTATTCTGAGATGCGAGAAAGTTTTATTAAAACGAGTAATATAATCGTTAATAGGCATACGGTGCCGATGTTACTTAAACCGGGGGAAAATTTTACTGTTAAGGTTGGGTATGTTGCGACTGATGCGATTTCGGATTCATCTTTTTTATTTATAAGAAATAATTTGAGTGTTATTGAGGTGGTTCATTTAAAGGCGCAAGGCGCTTATCCGAGTTTTAAGTTTGGGAATCGAAAACCGGGGGCGTCACAGCCGCTTTTGTTTGAGTTGAATGAGAAGCATTTAAAGGATTGCGAGAAGGATGGGAAAAAGAGGTTTATTTCGACGAATTTGTCGATTAAAAGGACTTTTACGGCGAGGAATACCGGGGATATTGTTGTTTTTATAAACGATTTTTTAATAAATGGGTTGAGTTGTGAAGGATTTGGGTTTAAAGTACTTAATTGCGAGCCGTTTTTTTTGAAGCCGAATTCGACCAAAAAGATCGACATCGAATTCACCCCCGATTTTACGCTTTTAAAGGTGACGCGCCAATTAATTTTGGAGACGAGTTTAAATCAGAATGTTAATTATACTTTGGTCGCGACTATCCCCCAAATTTATTTGAATTTGTGCCCGAAAATCGTGCCGAGGCCGTCTTGGGAGGTTTATATTTATAATTCGTCGATTTTGTCGATGATTGCGATGTTGATTTGCGTTTGCGTCGCGGCGTTGATCGAATCTGAGAGGATTTTAAAATTGGCTTTGAACGTTATTTCGAGGCATAACCCGAATCAGGGGACGTTGGATTTGAGGTTGATTGGGGCTCAGACTAAGGCGGAAATTAGGAATCCGAAATTGGAGGTTGATGAGAAGAAAGATGGGAAGGGGGATAAAGAGAAATGTAAGGATGAAACGAAGATTGAGGAGAAATACACGGTTTTGATTCCGACGACGGGGAAATCGAAGAAAAAATTGGTGAAAACGAGGAGTAACGATTCGGGTGATAATAAAAATAAGGAGGGTGGGGTTAAAGATAAGATCGCGGAGAAGATTGCGAAAAAGAACGAGATGAAAATGAGGGAGTTGAAGAAATTGAAGGAGAAAAAGGGTAATTATGGAAAAGAGAAGAAATTTTTGGAAAATTCGGTTCAAATTTGCGAGGAGGAAACGTCCTCGACGACGACCGAGTCGAGTTGTAATAACGAAGATATCGAAAAACCATCTCAAAATAAGATTTTGGTGCGAAAACATTCGAAAAATGGAGCCAAAAATTACGAAGAAATCCACCACAAAATATTCGACAAAAAGAAATTGATCCAAAAACAATCCAACAACAAAAAGGAATTCAAAGAAAACGAAAAAACCGACTCATTAAAACTCACCCAAAAAGAAAAAATTAAATTCCAAAAAGAACGTAAAGAAAAAACATTCAAAAAACCCGAAAAAACAAACTTTAAACTCGATAATAATAATAGTACAAATTTGAATAATTCCCGGATAAGTCCTTCAGTTAATGGGAATCATAATATTTGGGGGGAGAATAAAGCTTCGTTTAGCGACGTCGTTTCGCGGAATGAAACTCAAACGTTTTTGAATTCCCCGAATCTCGTTCAATCGAGTCCAAAATCGCAATCAACTAAGCCAACGGTTTATGTTGAACCTTACAATAAAACAAACCAAAACGTCGAATTAGGCCCGATCGGTTCAAGAAAAGATTATTTTAACATTAATACCCCGAATATATTGATTCAAGATAACCAAATACACCATCAAATTAACGAGATGAATCAATTGAATCAAATTAATGAAATGAATCAATTGAATGAAATTAATCAATTGAATGAAATGAATCAATTGAATCAAATGAGTCAAATGAATGAGATGAACCAATTAAATCAGATGAATCAAATGAATGAGATGAATCAATTAAATCAGGTGAATCAGGTGAATCAGGTGAATCAGATGAATCAGATGAATCAGATGAATCAAATGAATCAAATTAACCAAATTAGCCAAATCAACCAAATTAGCCAAATTAACCAAATCAACCAAATCAATCAAATTAATCAAATGAATCAACTCCAACCCAATAATAGTTTCTTTTCTGATATGGATGTCAATTATTATTCTTCGCTGGATTTGCAGTATGGGACGGGGATTCAAGATCCGTGGTTAAGAAGTGGGGATAACGGGGTTAATAATGGGGTGGGGTCGGCGTATTGGGATTCGATTTTGAATGGGGGGAATGTTGGTAGGGTTGAAGGAGGGGGTGAGATGATGGGGATGGGTGTGGATGCGGTGGTTTCGTCTTCTTCGTCGACGTCTTCGTCGGCGGCGATGTTGCAGGAGTCTTGTTGGTCGTGGGGGTCGCCCGTTTGGCAGCCGTTGGGGACGGATTTGTGTCGGGGGCCGACGAGGACGCCGCCCGGGTTTGCGCCACAACGAGATGATGAGGTTAGTGCAAAATTATTTAATTCTAACATAATAATAATATGACTTTATTGAAACTAAAAAAATTTCCGAATATAATTTATTGCCAAAATAACAAAAATCAAAAATATATTATTATATGATGCATATAATTTTGGTATATTAAAAAATTTGTTAATAAATTTAAGTTTGTTTAAACAATTCTTAACAAACTGTTTAAAAAAAATACTCCAATATTAAAGAATTACACAATTAATATATTTAAGCATGATTCTTAACAAATTTCAACACCAAGGATTAAAAATGTCGACCAAATCAAGTTGTAACGTTTCTTAATCCAAATATACTTTTTGGCTATAGAACCAAAATCTTGCGATTCTGGGTCTTCAATAACGATCCAATTATAATATGGATAAGTACTAGCCATCATTGTACGTATATAGGCAGTACGAGTCTTTGAACTACCAGTAGAACTATACGCGTTGTTAATGATAGTCATTATTCTATCTGTCATAGCAGTATCCATATTATTCGATCCAACGTCGAACTAATAAAAAAATAAATAAATAAATAAATCACATTATGTATAACTATATGAATAAAAAAACTCACTTTTCTAGTATTACCATAAATAACGGTATCGTCTTCAGCAGCATTACTGTTACGAATTAATGATTGTACTAAGATGTAAGCAAGAAAAATCCAAATTTTCATCGTGATGTTCTTATAGTTACTATATATAGTTGTATAAACGAAACCTTTCAATTACTTAGTGGAGAAGTTGGTCCTTTTTATATATTTATAGGTGGTTAAAATTTTTTTTATCGAAATCATAGATACCAAAAGTCAATATCGCTTTTTATTATAAATATGTTCAATAAATTTACTTGAAGCTATTCTGTCAGCGATTAAAATGAAGGTGATAAGATTTTTATTGTTAAATGTCACGGAAAATATTTCAATTTTCAATAACCATTTCGATTTTGAGATTAAATTTAAGAAAATTTTGATTAAATAAATTTTGCAATTATTATTATTATTAAGGAAAAAAGTTTTTTTAAGTATAATATACAATTTACACGTTAAAACAAATATTCCGTTAAATTCAAAATTTTTTTTTTCGCGATTTAAGTGTTCTTAATCAAGAAATCCAATTCGTAGAAAAGTTTAATATACAAAGTGCCTTCGGAATGTGTCTAGAACGGAGGACTACTAATTCTTTGGCTCAAAATAGGTCGAATTAAGTTAACTTATTACATCCAAACTTGCTTCGTTTAGTCACTAAAGTCCGTGCCAAAAGTCAAGGTTCTTCTTTTTAGAGATCTGTTCTGAGAGAATTTTCGGATATGCGGTTTTTTTCATCGCGAGTTTAGTGAAAAGAGAAATTTATTCGTTTTAAAGAAATAAATCATAAAATATTTTAAATTCTTTGGCTCAAAATAGGTCGAATTAAGTTAACTTATTATATCCAAAGTTGCTTCGTTTAGCCACTAAAGTCCGTGCCAAAAGTCAAGGTCCTTCTCTTTATAGAGATCTGTTCTGAGAGAATTTTCGGATTTGCGTTTTTTTTTATCGCGAGTTTAGTGAAAAGAGAAATTTATTCGTTTTAAAGAAAAAAAAATCATAAAGTAATTTAAATTTTTTGGTTCAAAATAGGTCGAATTAAGTTAACTTATTATATCCAAAGTTGCTTCGTTTAGCCACTAAAGTCCGAGCCAAAAGTCAATGTCCTTCTCTTCAGAGATCTGTTCTGAGAGAATTTTCGGATTTGCGGTTTTTTTTTTCATCGCGAGTTTAGTGGAAAGAGAAATTTATTCGTTTTAAAGAAAAAAAAATCATAAAGTAATTTAAATTTTTTGGCTCAAAATAGGTCGAATTAAGTTAACTTATTATATCCAAAATTACTTCGTTTAGCCACTAAAGTTCGTGCCAAAAGTCAAGGTCCTTCTCTTTAGAGATCTGTTCTGAGAGAATTTTCGAATTTTCGTTTTTTTTTTTCATCGCGAGTTTAGTGGAAAGAGAAATTTATTCGTTTTAAAGAAAAAAAAATCATAAAGTAATTTAAATTTTTTGGCTCAAAATAGGTCGAATTAAGTTAACTTATTATATCCAAAATTACTTCGTTTAGCCACTAAAGTTCGTGCCAAAAGTCAAGGTCCTTCTCTTTAGAGATCTGTTCTGAGAGAATTTTCGAATTTGCGTTTTTTTTTTCATCGCGAGTTTAGTGAAAAGAGAAATTTATTCGTTTTAAAGAAAAAAAAATCATAAAGTAATTTAAATTTTTTGGCTCAAAATAGGTCGAATTAAGTTAACTTATTATATCCAAAATTACTTCGTCTAGCCACTAAAGTTCGTGCCAAAAGTCAAGGTCCTTCACTTTAGAGATCTGTTCAGAGAGAATTTTCGGATTTGCGGTTTTTTTTTCTACGCGAGTTTAGTGAAAAGAGAAATTTATTCGTTTTAAAGAAAAACATCATAAAGTAGTTTAAATTCTTTGGCTCAAAATAGGTCGAATTAAGATAACTTATTATATCCAAAATTACTTCGTTTAGCCACTAAAGTTCGTGCCAAAAGTCAAGGTCCTTCTCTTTAGAGATCTGTTCTGAGAGAATTTTCGGATATGCGGTTTTTTTCATCGCGAGTTTAGTGAAAAGAGAAATTTATTCGTTTTAAAGAAAAACATCATAAAGTAGTTTAAATTCTTTGGCTCAAAATAGGTCGAATTAAGTTAACTTATTATATCCAAAATTACTTCGTTTAGCCACTAAAGTTCGTGCCAAAAGTCAAGGCCCTTCTCTTTAGAGATCTGTTCTGAGAGAATTTTCGAATTTGCGTTTTTTTTTTTCATCGCGAGTTTAGTGGAAAGAGAAATTTATTCGTTTTAAAGAAAAAAAAATCATAAAGTAATTTAAATTTTTTGGCTCAAAATAGGTCGAATTAAGTTAACTTATTATATCCAAAATTACTTCGTTTAGCCACTAAAGTTCGTGCCAAAAGTCAAGGTCCTTCTCTTTAGAGATCTGTTCTGAGAGAATTTTCGAATTTGCGTTTTTTTTTTCATCGCGAGTTTAGTGAAAAGAGAAATTTATTCGTTTTAAAGAAAAAAAAATCATAAAGTAATTTAAATTTTTTGGCTCAAAATAGGTCGAATTAAGTTAACTTATTATATCCAAAATTACTTCGTTTAGCCACTAAAGTTCGTGCCAAAAGTCAAGGTCCTTCTCTTTAGAGATCTGTTCTGAGAGAATTTTCGGATATGCGGTTTTTTTCATCGCGAGTTTAGTGAAAAGAGAAATTTATTCGTTTTAAAGAAAAACATCATAAAGTAGTTTAAATTCTTTGGCTCAAAATAGGTCGAATTAAGTTAACTTATTATATCCAAAATTACTTCGTTTAGCCACTAAAGTTCGTGCCAAAAGTCAAGGTCCTTCTCTTTAGAGATCTGTTCTGAGAGAATTTTCGAATTTGCGTTTTTTTTTTCATCGCGAGTTTAGTGAAAAGAGAAATTTATTCGTTTTAAAGAAAAAAAAATCATAAAGTAATTTAAATTTTTTGGCTCAAAATAGGTCGAATTAAGTTAACTTATTATATCCAAAATTACTTCGTTTAGCCACTAAAGTTCGTGCCAAAAGTCAAGGTCCTTCTCTTTAGAGATCTGTTCTGAGAGAATTTTCGGATATGCGGTTTTTTTCATCGCGAGTTTAGTGAAAAGAGAAATTTATTCGTTTTAAAGAAAAACATCATAAAGTAGTTTAAATTCTTTGGCTCAAAATAGGTCGAATTAAGTTAACTTATTATATCCAAAATTACTTCGTTTAGCCACTAAAGTTCGTGCCAAAAGTCAAGGCCCTTCTCTTTAGAGATCTGTTCTGAGAGAATTTTCGAATTTGCGTTTTTTTTTTTCATCGCGAGTTTAGTGGAAAGAGAAATTTATTCGTTTTAAAGAAAAAAAAATCATAAAGTAATTTAAATTTTTTGGCTCAAAATAGGTCGAATTAAGTTAACTTATTATATCCAAAATTACTTCGTTTAGCCACTAAAGTTCGTGCCAAAAGTCAAGGTCCTTCTCTTTAGAGATCTGTTCTGAGAGAATTTTCGAATTTGCGTTTTTTTTTTCATCGCGAGTTTAGTGAAAAGAGAAATTTATTCGTTTTAAAGAAAAAAAAATCATAAAGTAATTTAAATTTTTTGGCTCAAAATAGGTCGAATTAAGTTAACTTATTATATCCAAAATTACTTCGTTTAGCCACTAAAGTTCGTGCCAAAAGTCAAGGTCCTTCTCTTTAGAGATCTGTTCTGAGAGAATTTTCGAATTTTCGTTTTTTTTTTTCATCGCGAGTTTAGTGGAAAGAGAAATTTATTCGTTTTAAAGAAAAAAAAATCATAAAGTAATTTAAATTTTTTGGCTCAAAATAGGTCGAATTAAGTTAACTTATTATATCCAAAATTACTTCGTTTAGCCACTAAAGTTCGTGCCAAAAGTCAAGGTCCTTCTCTTTAGAGATCTGTTCTGAGAGAATTTTCGAATTTTCGTTTTTTTTTTTCATCGCGAGTTTAGTGGAAAGAGAAATTTATTCGTTTTAAAGAAAAAAAAATCATAAAGTAATTTAAATTTTTTGGCTCAAAATAGGTCGAATTAAGTTAACTTATTATATCCAAAATTACTTCGTTTAGCCACTAAAGTTCGTGCCAAAAGTCAAGGTCCTTCTCTTTAGAGATCTGTTCTGAGAGAATTTTCGAATTTGCGTTTTTTTTTTCATCGCGAGTTTAGTGAAAAGAGAAATTTATTCGTTTTAAAGAAAAAAAAATCATAAAGTAATTTAAATTTTTTGGCTCAAAATAGGTCGAATTAAGTTAACTTATTATATCCAAAATTACTTCGTTTAGCCACTAAAGTTCGTGCCAAAAGTCAAGGTCCTTCTCTTTAGAGATCTGTTCTGAGAGAATTTTCGAATTTTCGTTTTTTTTTTTCATCGCGAGTTTAGTGGAAAGAGAAATTTATTCGTTTTAAAGAAAAAAAAATCATAAAGTAATTTAAATTTTTTGGCTCAAAATAGGTCGAATTAAGTTAACTTATTATATCCAAAATTACTTCGTTTAGCCACTAAAGTTCGTGCCAAAAGTCAAGGTCCTTCTCTTTAGAGATCTGTTCTGAGAGAATTTTCGAATTTTCGTTTTTTTTTTCATCGCGAGTTTAGTGGAAAGAGAAATTTATTCGTTTTAAAGAAAAAAAAATCATAAAGTAATTTAAATTTTTTGGCTCAAAATAGGTCGAATTAAGTTAACTTATTATATCCAAAATTACTTCGTTTAGCCACTAAAGTTCGTGCCAAAAGTCAAGGTCCTTCTCTTTAGAGATCTGTTCTGAGAGAATTTTCGAATTTTCGTTTTTTTTTTCATCGCGAGTTTAGTGGAAAGAGAAATTTATTCGTTTTAAAGAAAAAAAAATCATAAAGTAATTTAAATTTTTTGGCTCAAAATAGGTCGAATTAAGTTAACTTATTATATCCAAAATTACTTCGTTTAGCCACTAAAGTTCGTGCCAAAAGTCAAGGTCCTTCTCTTTAGAGATCTGTTCTGAGAGAATTTTCGAATTTTCGTTTTTTTTTTCATCGCGAGTTTAGTGGAAAGAGAAATTTATTCGTTTTAAAGAAAAAAAAATCATAAAGTAATTTAAATTTTTTGGCTCAAAATAGGTCGAATTAAGTTAACTTATTATATCCAAAATTACTTCGTTTAGCCACTAAAGTTCGTGCCAAAAGTCAAGGTCCTTCTCTTTAGAGATCTGTTCTGAGAGAATTTTCGAATTTGCGTTTTTTTTTTCATCGCGAGTTTAGTGAAAAGAGAAATTTATTCGTTTTAAAGAAAAAAAAATCATAAAGTAATTTAAATCTTTTGGCTCAAAATAGGTCGAATTAAGTTAACTTATTATATCCAAAATTACTTCGTTTAGCCACTAAAGTTCGTGCCAAAAGTCAAGGTCCTTCTCTTTAGAGATCTGTTCTGAGAGAATTTTCGAATTTTCGTTTTTTTTTTTCATCGCGAGTTTAGTGGAAAGAGAAATTTATTCGTTTTAAAGAAAAAAAAATCATAAAGTAATTTAAATTTTTTGGCTCAAAATAGGTCGAATTAAGTTAACTTATTATATCCAAAATTACTTCGTTTAGCCACTAAAGTTCGTGCCAAAAGTCAAGGTCCTTCTCTTTAGAGATCTGTTCTGAGAGAATTTTCGAATTTGCGTTTTTTTTTTCATCGCGAGTTTAGTGAAAAGAGAAATTTATTCGTTTTAAAGAAAAAAAAATCATAAAGTAATTTAAATTTTTTGGCTCAAAATAGGTCGAATTAAGTTAACTTATTATATCCAAAATTACTTCGTTTAGCCACTAAAGTTCGTGCCAAAAGTCAAGGTCCTTCTCTTTAGAGATCTGTTCTGAGAGAATTTTCGAATTTTCGTTTTTTTTTTTCATCGCGAGTTTAGTGGAAAGAGAAATTTATTCGTTTTAAAGAAAAAAAAATCATAAAGTAATTTAAATTTTTTGGCTCAAAATAGGTCGAATTAAGTTAACTTATTATATCCAAAATTACTTCGTTTAGCCACTAAAGTTCGTGCCAAAAGTCAAGGTCCTTCTCTTTAGAGATCTGTTCTGAGAGAATTTTCGAATTTGCGTTTTTTTTTTCATCGCGAGTTTAGTGAAAAGAGAAATTTATTCGTTTTAAAGAAAAAAAAATCATAAAGTAATTTAAATTTTTTGGCTCAAAATAGGTCGAATTAAGTTAACTTATTATATCCAAAATTACTTCGTTTAGCCACTAAAGTTCGTGCCAAAAGTCAAGGTCCTTCTCTTTAGAGATCTGTTCTGAGAGAATTTTCGAATTTTCGTTTTTTTTTTTCATCGCGAGTTTAGTGGAAAGAGAAATTTATTCGTTTTAAAGAAAAAAAAATCATAAAGTAATTTAAATTTTTTGGCTCAAAATAGGTCGAATTAAGTTAACTTATTATATCCAAAATTACTTCGTTTAGCCACTAAAGTTCGTGCCAAAAGTCAAGGTCCTTCTCTTTAGAGATCTGTTCTGAGAGAATTTTCGAATTTGCGTTTTTTTTTTCATCACGAGTTTAGTGAAAAGAGAAATTTATTCGTTTTAAAGAAAAAAAAATCATAAAGTAATTTAAATTTTTTGGCTCAAAATAGGTCGAATTAAGTTAACTTATTATATCCAAAATTACTTCGTTTAGCCACTAAAGTTCGTGCCAAAAGTCAAGGTCCTTCTCTTTAGAGATCTGTTCTGAGAGAATTTTCGAATTTTCGTTTTTTTTTTTCATCGCGAGTTTAGTGGAAAGAGAAATTTATTCGTTTTAAAGAAAAAAAAATCATAAAGTAATTTAAATTTTTTGGCTCAAAATAGGTCGAATTAAGTTAACTTATTATATCCAAAATTACTTCGTTTAGCCACTAAAGTTCGTGCCAAAAGTCAAGGTCCTTCTCTTTAGAGATCTGTTCTGAGAGAATTTTCGAATTTGCGTTTTTTTTTTCATCGCGAGTTTAGTGAAAAGAGAAATTTATTCGTTTTAAAGAAAAAAAAATCATAAAGTAATTTAAATTTTTTGGCTCAAAATAGGTCGAATTAAGTTAACTTATTATATCCAAAATTACTTCGTTTAGCCACTAAAGTTCGTGCCAAAAGTCAAGGTCCTTCTCTTTAGAGATCTGTTCTGAGAGAATTTTCGAATTTTCGTTTTTTTTTTTCATCGCGAGTTTAGTGGAAAGAGAAATTTATTCGTTTTAAAGAAAAAAAAATCATAAAGTAATTTAAATTTTTTGGCTCAAAATAGGTCGAATTAAGTTAACTTATTATATCCAAAATTACTTCGTTTAGCCACTAAAGTTCGTGCCAAAAGTCAAGGTCCTTCTCTTTAGAGATCTGTTCTGAGAGAATTTTCGAATTTGCGTTTTTTTTTTCATCGCGAGTTTAGTGAAAAGAGAAATTTATTCGTTTTAAAGAAAAAAAAATCATAAAGTAATTTAAATTTTTTGGCTCAAAATAGGTCGAATTAAGTTAACTTATTATATCCAAAATTACTTCGTTTAGCCACTAAAGTTCGTGCCAAAAGTCAAGGTCCTTCTCTTTAGAGATCTGTTCTGAGAGAATTTTCGAATTTGCGTTTTTTTTTTCATCGCGAGTTTAGTGAAAAGAGAAATTTATTCGTTTTAAAGAAAAAAAAATCATAAAGTAATTTAAATTTTTTGGCTCAAAATAGGTCGAATTAAGTTAACTTATTATATCCAAAATTACTTCGTTTAGCCACTAAAGTTCGTGCCAAAAGTCAAGGTCCTTCTCTTTAGAGATCTGTTCTGAGAGAATTTTCGAATTTTCGTTTTTTTTTTTCATCGCGAGTTTAGTGGAAAGAGAAATTTATTCGTTTTAAAGAAAAAAAAATCATAAAGTAATTTAAATTTTTTGGCTCAAAATAGGTCGAATTAAGTTAACTTATTATATCCAAAATTACTTCGTTTAGCCACTAAAGTTCGTGCCAAAAGTCAAGGTCCTTCTCTTTAGAGATCTGTTCTGAGAGAATTTTCGAATTTTCGTTTTTTTTTTTCATCGCGAGTTTAGTGGAAAGAGAAATTTATTCGTTTTAAAGAAAAAAAAATCATAAAGTAATTTAAATTTTTTGGCTCAAAATAGGTCGAATTAAGTTAACTTATTATATCCAAAATTACTTCGTTTAGCCACTAAAGTTCGTGCCAAAAGTCAAGGTCCTTCTCTTTAGAGATCTGTTCTGAGAGAATTTTCGAATTTGCGTTTTTTTTTTCATCGCGAGTTTAGTGAAAAGAGAAATTTATTCGTTTTAAAGAAAAAAAAATCATAAAGTAATTTAAATTTTTTGGCTCAAAATAGGTCGAATTAAGTTAACTTATTATATCCAAAATTACTTCGTTTAGCCACTAAAGTTCGTGCCAAAAGTCAAGGTCCTTCTCTTTAGAGATCTGTTCTGAGAGAATTTTCGAATTTTCGTTTTTTTTTTTCATCGCGAGTTTAGTGGAAAGAGAAATTTATTCGTTTTAAAGAAAAAAAAATCATAAAGTAATTTAAATTTTTTGGCTCAAAATAGGTCGAATTAAGTTAACTTATTATATCCAAAATTACTTCGTTTAGCCACTAAAGTTCGTGCCAAAAGTCAAGGTCCTTCTCTTTAGAGATCTGTTCTGAGAGAATTTTCGAATTTGCGTTTTTTTTTTTTCATCGCGAGTTTAGTGAAAAGAGAAATTTATTTGTTTTAAAGAAAAAAAAATCATAAAGTAATTTAAATTTTTTGGCTCAAAATAGGTCGAATTAAGTTAACTTATTATATTCAAAATTACTTCGTTTATCCACTAAAGTCCGTGCCAAAAGTCAATGTCCTTCACTTTAGAGATCTGTTCTGAGAGAATTTTCGGATTTGCGGTTTTTTTTTTCATCGCGAGTTTAGTGGAAAGAGAAATTTATTCGTTTTAAAGAAAAAAAAATCATAAAGTAATTTAAATTTTTTGGCTCAAAATAGGTCGAATTAAGTTAACTTATTATATGCAAAATTACTTCGTTTAGTCACTAAAGTTCGTGCCAAAAGTCAAGGTTCTTCTCTTTAGAGATCTGTTCTGAGAGAATTTTCGAATTTGCGTTTTTTTTTTTTCATCGCGAGTTTAGTGGAAAGAGAAATTTATTCGTTTTAAAGAAAAAAAAATCATAAAGTAATTTAAATTTTTTGGCTCAAAATAGGTCGAATTAAGTTAACTTATTATATCCAAAATTACTTCGTTTAGCCACTAAAGTTCGTGCCAAAAGTCAAGGTCCTTCTCTTTAGAGATCTGTTCTGAGAGAATTTTCGAATTTGCGTTTTTTTTTTCATCGCGAGTTTAGTGAAAAGAGAAATTTATTCGTTTTAAAGAAAAAAAAATCATAAAGTAATTTAAATTTTTTGGCTCAAAATAGGTCGAATTAAGTTAACTTATTATATCCAAAATTACTTCGTTTAGCCACTAAAGTTCGTGCCAAAAGTCAAGGTCCTTCTCTTTAGAGATCTGTTCTGAGAGAATTTTCGAATTTTCGTTTTTTTTTTTCATCGCGAATTTAGTGGAAAGAGAAATTTATTCGTTTTAAAGAAAAAAAAATCATAAAGTAATTTAAATTTTTTGGCTCAAAATAGGTCGAATTAAGTTAACTTATTATATCCAAAGTTGCTTCGTTTAGCCACTAAAGTCCATGCCAAATGTCAATGTCCTTCTCTTCAGAGATCTGTTCTGAGAGAATTTTCGGATTTGCGGTTTTTTTTTTCATCGCGAGTTTAGTGAAGAGAAATTTATTCGTTTTAAAGAAAAACATCATAAAGTAGTTTAAATTCTTTGGCTCAAAATAGGTCGAATTAAGTTAACTTATTATATCCAAAATTACTTCGTTTAGCCACTAAAGTCCGTGCCAAAAGTCTATGTCCTTCTCTTTAGAGATCTGTTCTGAGAGAATTTTCGGCTTTGCGGTTTTTTTTTCATCGCGAGTTTAGTGAAGAGAAATTTATTCGTTTTAAAGAAAAACATCATAAAGTAGTTTAAATTCTTTGACTCAAAATAGGTCGAATTAAGTTAACTTATTATATCCAAAATTACTTCGTTTAGCCACTAAAGTCCGTGCCAAAAGTCAAGGTCCTTCACTTTAGAGATCTGTTCTGAGAGAATTTTCGGATTTGCGGTTTTTTTTTCATCGCGAGTTTACTGAAGAGAAATTTATTCGTTTTAAAGAAAAACATCATAAGGTAGTTTAAATTCTTTGGCTCAAAATAGGTCGAATTAAGTTAACTTATTACATCCAAAATTACTTCGTTTAGCCACTAAAGTCCGTGCCAAAAGTCAATGTCCTTCTCTTTAGAGATCTGTTCTGAGAGAATTTTCGGCTTTGCGGTTTTTTTTTTTTCATCGCGAGTTTAGTGAAGTGAAATTTATTCGTTTTAAAGAAAAACATCATAAAGTAGTTTAAATTCTTTGGCTCAAAATAGGTCGAATTAAGTTAACTTATTATATCCAAAATTACTTCGTTTAGCCACTAAAATCCGTGTCAAAAGTCAAGGCCCTTCACTTTACAGATCTGTTCTGAGAGAATTTTCGGATTTGCGTTTTTTTTTTTCATCGCGAGTTTACTGAAAAGAGAAATTTATTCGTTTTAAAGAAAAAAATCATAAAGTAGTCAAAGTTGCCGGCACTCTCAAAAACGGCTATTCTTTCACTTAACCCGCAATAAATGAAAAACTGCAGATCCAAAAATTTAAAAATTGATATATGATATGCATAAACGTTCACTGATTACAATACTTTTTATCACATTTTTTTTTGTTTATTTGGCTGTGAAAATATCAATCTCTAAACGGAGGGGCCTTGATTTTTGGCACGGACTTTAATTGTATGGGCCCACGATCTCTATATCTAGCTAATAACCATCATAATAACTCCATATTTGGTGGTTCAGTGGTTAAACTCTCGGATTTAATACGCAAACGTTTGAGAAAAATAGTTTTTATTAAAAAAAAATTAAAAAGGATTGCTGCCAGAAAAGTTATATTTATTTTAATTTATAAAGAACACGTTACAGAGCGCTTTCTACTGACTATAGTAAAAGGGATCTCATAATCGTAATTTTCATGCCAGAATCCCTGCGTATACCAAACTTGAATAGAATTAGTTGAAATACAGGGTGTTCAGAAATTGGTGGATAATCCATACCTAGTGACATTCGCCGATAGTCTTTGAATGAAAAATCTTAATGTTAAAATGTTGTACTATGCTTTGTGTAGTTTCAGGAAGGACTTAAAGAAAACGAAAAGACGTGGCAACATTGCATTGAAAATCAATCTATAAATACATTTTCCCATCAATTGATCTTAAAGTACTAATACAAATTACAATGTTATTAATTCAATTTATTTAAAAAAATATTTCACATTTTCTAAAATTTTAATGATTTTTTAATCATAAAACTGTAAACGATGTTGTGAGGAGTATTTTTGGGGAATATATGTATATTAATTAAAAAATGTTAAAAAGAGACTTTAAAACCTAAACTTAAATTGTACTTAAATTATAGCTGCTCCATCAACTGATATTCAATATTAATAATTATTTGCACAAATTATGCGAACATTGAGAACCTCGTGATGACGTATAAAGCATGTTATAACGTTAACATTTTCGATTTAGAATCGAACGAAGAATGTCGCTAGTTGTAGATTATCCGCTAACTTCTGAACATTCTGTATAACGTGTAATATTAAAAAAATCTATTTCGAACATTTAAATTAAACACCCTGTATCTCCGACACCAAGGATATACAAGGTATATACAGGATATCTTTTCTTTGCCTAAAGTATATTTAAAATAGATGCAAAATATACCGAGCAATTTGAAAAACAAAAGTTGACAATCGCTTTAAATTGAAGATGGATGTATGACAGGATGTGTATCCTGTTATACAAGGTCCTGCAATAATGCATCAGACAACCATAGCTCCTATATCAATTAAGTTAGGAATTTCTTTCAAATTCAGGCTTGTACCATATACAAGGTGTGCCAAATGTCTGGTATATATCGAATAACTTCACCATTCGTTCTAAAAGTTTCTTTTTTAATTATGGCGCTTTTTCAGACGATATGTATCTGTTTATACTGTTTTTTGTTTCGTTGCTATGACAATGAGCTTTATTATATTAAATGGAATGCATATTTTTTTAAATATTTTGATAGAGGATAAATCCCCCTATATGAAGATGTCTAAATGAAGATATCACATCGTAAGATTGTATAAGCGAAAAAAATGCATTTTCTAAAAATATTAAATCAGCAATCATAGTAGGCGTTGAAATGATGTCATTGACATGTAAATATTTTGTGTAATCCGTGTATGGGCGTAAATATTATTGAACTTCACTTTGAGTATGTTTTCAAGGACCATACCCATACATATTAATATTTCGATTTTTTGTCGTTTGCTTAATTACGCCATATTTGCTTATACTGGCTTATACTGTCATCTTTTAACATTTAAACTGTCATGACATGATTTCAACGCTTACTATGATTGTATTTGCTGATTTAATATTTAAAAAAAATGCTTTTTTTTTTGTCTTTTTGTCTCTATCAGAATATGTAAGAAAAATGAAAATATAATAATGTTCGTTGTTATAGCAACAAAACAAAAAACAATACAAACAAAAGTATGTCGCCTGAAAATGCGCTACAATTAATAACGAAACTTTTATTTGAAACATTTTTCTTTAAAATCAAAAATGTGGAAGATATTGTCTATATTTCAAACATTTAACACACCCTGTATATGAGTATATTTCTGGAAATTATTTCCGTGTATATGGGGTGGTCCAAAACAGTGTAAATTTTTTGAATCAATTCAAAAAATATCAAAAGTGGCCTAGTGATTTATTTTATATTTTTTAAGTTAAAATTGAAATGTACAGATGCTGATGTTTTCAGAAAATAGCTGTGTGTATCTATGTACAGGGTGGTCATATATGCTGAAAATTATTTTCACGTTTCCAAGATGAACACTACGGGGCACAATCGCTATCTTGAATTTAAAAACGTGGATTATATCGGAATTCTGCTATATTAACACAAAAGCACATTCTTTCTAAAATTGAGATTAATTCTAGTTTTCTTTGTTACAACATTTTCGCTCTAGCTCCAAAAATAACGTGATCTAAATTTAATTTGAATACATTTTTGAATGTATTCAAATTAAATGAATGAAATTTGAATAATTATGATGAATGAATAATTATAATGAAATTTATCAATAAAGAATTATCTCCAAAATTGTATCACACACTACGCACTTTTTAATTGATCTTATCTCATAATTTATGATTAATTTGTAATCGAATTCATCAATCGACTATAAATTAATCATTATCGTTTTTATTATTTATTTACAATCAAAGGTAGTAAACGGATAAAGTCTCACAAGCACTACTTTAATAAAAAAAAACAAACTAAAATTATTGCAAGATTCTCAAAAAAATCATCTCAAAAATGGATATTTCGAAATTGATATACAGAGGGGATTCGAATCCGCAATTTTAAAGAAAAGCTGTATTTGTGTATTTGAAAGAATATTTGAAAAAATCGAGAAAAATGCATTTTCTGAAAATATTAAATTAGCAAATACAATCAAAGTATGCTTTGAAATAACATTGTTGACAGCATTAAATGTCAAAATACCAATTGTTTGACATTTAAAACTGTCTATGATGTCATTTTAATTTATACTATGGTTGTAATACGCTGATTTAAAATTTTAAGATTAATTTTGATGTTAATCGATAAATACAATCGCAGTAGGTGTTGAAATAAACATCGTTGACAGCATTAAATGTCAAAATACCAATTGTTTGACATTTAAAACTGGCAATGATGTCATTTTACCTCCTGTATTGGTTGTAATTCGCTGATTTAACATTTTAAGATTAGTTTTGGTATTAATCGACGAATACAATCACAGCAAGCGTTGAAATACCATCGTTGATAGCATTAAATGTCAAAATATTAATTGTTTGACATTTAAAACTGTCAACGATGTCATTTTAACTCCTGTATTGGTTGTAATTCGCTGATTTCACATTTTAGGATTAGTTTTGATATTAATCGACAAATACAATCACAGCAGGCGTTGAAATACCATCGTTGATAGCATTAAATGTCAAACTACCAATTGTTTGACATTTAAAACTGGCAATGATGTCATTTTACCTCCTGTATTGGTTGTAATTCGCTGATTTAACATTTTAAGATTAGTTTTGGTATTAATCGACGAATACAATCACAGCAAGCGTTGAAATACCATCGTTGATAGCATTAAATGTCAAAATATTAATTGTTTGACATTTAAAACTGTCAACGATGTCATTTTAACTCCTGTATTGGTTGTAATTCGCTGATTTCACATTTTAGGATTAGTTTTGATATTAATCGACAAATACAATCACAGCAGGCGTTGAAATACCATCGTTGATAGCATTAAATGTCAAACTACCAATTGTTTGACATTTAAAACTGGCAATGATGTCATTTTACCTCCTGTATTGGTTGTAATTCGCTGATTTAACATTTTAAGATTAGTTTTGGTATTAATCGACGAATACAATCACAGCAAGCGTTGAAATACCATCGTTGATAGCATTAAATGTCAAAATATTAATTGTTTGACATTTAAAACTGTCAACGATGTCATTTTAACTCCTGTATTGGTTGTAATTCGCTGATTTCACATTTTAGGATTAGTTTTGATATTAATCGACAAATACAATCACAGCAGGCGTTGAAATACCATCGTTGATAGCATTAAATGTCAAACTACCAATTGTTTGACATTTAAAACTGGCAATGATGTCATTTTACCTCCTGTATTGGTTGTAATTCGCTGATTTAACATTTTAAGATTAGTTTTGGTATTAATCGACGAATACAATCACAGCAAGCGTTGAAATACCATCGTTGATAGCATTAAATGTCAAAATATTAATTGTTTGACATTTAAAACTGTCAACGATGTCATTTTAACTCCTGTATTGGTTGTAATTCGCTGATTTCACATTTTAGGATTAGTTTTGATATTAATCGACAAATACAATCACAGCAGGCGTTGAAATACCATCGTTGACAGCATTAAATGTCAAAATACCAATTATTTGACATTTAAAACTGTCAATGATGTCATTTTAACGCCTACTTTGATTGTAATACGCTGATTTAAAATTTTAAGATTAATTTTGATGTTGATGGACAAATACAATCACAGTAAGCGTTGAAATACCATCGTTGATAGCATTAAATGTCGAAATACCAATTGTTTGACATTTAAAACTGTCGATGATGTCATTTTAACTCCTGCATTGGTTGTAATTCGCTGATTTCACATTTTAAGATCAATTTTGATATTAATCGACAAATACAATCACAGCAGGCGTTGAAATACCATCGTTGATAGCATTAAATGTCAAAATACCAATTGTTTGACATTTAAAACTGTCAATGATGTCGTTTTAACTCCTGCATTGGTTGTAATTCGCTGATTTCACATTTTAAGATCAATTTTGATATTAATCGACAAATACAATCATACTAAGCGTTGAAATAAACATCGTTGACAGCATTAAATGTCAAAATACTCATTGTTTGACATTTAATACTGTCAATTGATGTCATTTTAACTCCTGCATTGGTTGTAATTCGCCGATTTAACATTTTAAGATTAGTTTTGGTATTAATTGACAAATACAATCACAGCAGCCGTTGAAATACCATCGTTGATAGCATTAAATGTCAAAATACCAATTGTTTGACATTTAAAACTGTCAATGATGTCATTTTAACTCCTGCATTGGTTGTAATTCGCTGATTTCACATTTTAAGATTAATTTTGATATTAATCGACAAATACAATCACAGCAGGCGTTGAAATACCATCGTTGATAGCATTAAATGTCAAAATACCAATTGTTTGACATTTAAATCTGTCAATGATGTCATTTTAACTCCTACATTGGTTGTAATTCGCCGATTTAACATTTTAAGATTAGTTTTGATATTAATCGTCAAATATAATCACAGCAGGCGTTGAAATACCATCGTTGATAGCATTAAATGTCAAAATACCAATTGTTTGACATTTAAATCTGTCAATGATGTCATTTTAACTCCTACATTGGTTGTAATTCGCCGATTTAACATTTTAAGATTAGTTTTGATATTAATCGTCAAATATAATCACAGCAGGCGTTGAAATACCATCGTTGATAGCATTAAATGTCAAAATACCAATTGTTTGACATTTAAAACTGTCAATGATGTCATTTTAACTCCTGCATTGGTTGTAATTCGCCGATTTCACATTTTAAGATTAATTTTGATATTAATCGACAAATACAATCACAGCAGGCGTTGAAATATCATCGTTGATAGCATTAAATGTCAAAATACCAATTGTTTGACATTTAAAACTGTCAATGATGTCATTTTAACTCCTACATTGGTTGTAATTCGCTGATTTAATATTTTAAGGTCAGTTTTGATATTAATCGACAAATACAATCACAGCAGGCGTTGAAATATCATCGTTGATAGCATTAAATGTCAAAATACCAATTGTTTGACATTTAAAACTGTCAATGATGTCATTTTAACTCCTGCATTGGTTGTAATTCGCTGATTTCACATTTTAAGATTAATTTTGATATTAATCGACAAATACAATCACAGCAGGCGTTGAAATACCATCGTTGATAGCATTAAATGTCAAAATACCAATTGTTTGACATTTAAATCTGTCAATGATGTCATTTTAACTCCTGCATTGGTTGTAATTCGCTGATTTAACATTTTAAGATTAATTTTGATATTAATCGACAAATACAATCACAGCAGGCGTTGAAATAAACATCGTTGACAGCATTAAAAGTCAAAATACCAATTGTTTGACATTTAAAACTGTCAATGATGTCATTTTAACTCCTGCATTGGTTGTAATTCGCTGATTTCACATTTTAAGGTCAGTTTTGATATTAATCGACAAATACAATCGCAGCAGGCGTTGAAATACCATCGTTGACAGCATTAAAAGTCAAAATACCAATTGTTTGACATTTATAATTGTCAATGATGTCATTTTAACTGCTGCATTGGTTGTAATTCGCCGATTTAACATTTTAAGATTAGTTTTGATATTAATCGACAAATACAATCACAGCAGGCGTTGAAATACCATCGTTGATAGCATTAAATGTCAAAATACCAATTGTTTGACATTTAAAACTGTCAATGATGTCATTTTAACTCCTGCATTATTTGTAATTCGCTGATTTCACATTTTAAGATTAGTTTTAATGTTAATCGATAAATACAATCGCAGTAGGCATTGAAATAATATTGTTGATAGCATTAAATGTCAAAATACCAATTGTTTGACATTTAAAACTGTCAATGATGTCATTTTAACTCCTGTATTGGTTGTAATTCGCTGATTTCACATTTTAAGATCAATTTTGATATTAATCGACAAATACAATCATACTAGGCGTTGAAATAAGCATCGTTGACAGCATTAAATGTCAAAATACTCATTGTTTGACATTTAATACTGTCAATGATGTCATTTTACCTCCTGCATTGGTTGTAATTCGCTGATTTCACATTTTAAGATCAATTTTGATAATAATTGACAAATATAATCATACTGGGCGTTGAAATAAACATCGTTGACAGCATTAAATGTCAAAATACTCATTGTTTGACATTTAATACTGTCGATGATGTCATTTTACCTCCTACATTGGTTGTAATTCGCCGATTTCACATTTTAAGATCAATTTTGATATTAATCGACAAATACAATCATACTAGGCGTTGAAATAAACATCGTTGACAGCATTAAATGTCAAAATACCAATTGTTTGACATTTAATACTGTCAATGATGTCATTTTAATTCCTGCATTGATTGTAATTCGCTGATTTCACATTTTAAGATCAATTTTGATATTAATCGACAAATACAATCATACTAGGCGTTGAAATAAGCATCGTTGACAGCATTAAATGTCAAAATACTCATTGTTTGACATTTAATACTGTCAATGATGTCATTTTAATTCCTGCATTGATTGTAATTCGCTGATTTCACATTTTAAGATCAATTTTGATATTAATCGACAAATACAATCATACTAGGCGTTGAAATAAACATCGTTGACAGCATTAAATGTCAAAATACCAATTGTTTGACATTTAATACTGTCAATGATGTCATTTTAATTCCTGCATTGATTGTAATTCGCTGATTTCACATTTTAAGATCAATTTTGATATTAATCGACAAATACAATCATACTAGGCGTTGAAATAAGCATCGTTGACAGCATTAAATGTCAAAATACTCATTGTTTGACATTTAATACTGTCAATGATGTCATTTTACCTCCTGCATTGGTTGTAATTCGCTGATTTCACATTTTAAGATCAATTTTGATAATAATTGACAAATATAATCATACTGGGCGTTGAAATAAACATCGTTGACAGCATTAAATGTCAAAATACTCATTGTTTGACATTTAATACTGTCGATGATGTCATTTTACCTCCTACATTGGTTGTAATTCGCCGATTTCACATTTTAAGATCAATTTTGATATTAATCGACAAATACAATCATACTAGGCGTTGAAATAAACATCGTTGACAGCATTAAATGTCAAAATACCAATTGTTTGACATTTAATACTGTCAATGATGTCATTTTAATTCCTGCATTGATTGTAATTCGCTGATTTCACATTTTAAGATCAATTTTGATATTAATCGACAAATACAATCATACTAGGCGTTGAAATAAACATCGTTGACAGCATTAAATGTCAAAATACTCATTGTTTGACATTTAATACTGTCAATGATGTCATTTTACCTCCTGCATTTGTTGTAATTCGCCGATTTAACATTTTAAGATTAGTTTTGATATTAATCGACAAATACAATCACAGCAGGCGTTGAAATACCATCGTTGATAGCATTAAATGTCAAAATATCAATTGTTTGACATTTATAACTGTCAACGACGTCATTTTAACGCCTACTTTGATTGTAATTCGCTGATTTAATATCTTAAAATAGTTATTGATGTTATTAATCGACGAAATGACGTCGTCGACCACTATAAATGTCAAAATCGTTAAAACTATCAATTTTTTGACATTTAAAAGTCAAAGTTAATACCTAAATGATCATAGTAAGCGTTAAAATGACATCATTGACAGCATTAAATGTCAAAATTGTTGAAACAATCAATTTTTTAACATTTAAAGCTGTCATCGACGACGTTTCAACGCCTACTTTCGTTGTAATTCTCCGATTTAAGATGATTCAAAATATTTTCTTTCAGCCCAAATTCTTTAATATACGATGTTTATATATAATAGACATATATTTGGTTTAAAATTACTAAAACAATTAATGTTTGTTTTTTATTTGTTTCAGCGTACATCTCAAACCCAACAAAACAACTCCCAAATACGCCAGCAACAAGCACCGGAAAACATTTACGGCCCTTTCAGCGTGAACATCTGGTCCCATCAGCAACAGGCGAACCCCTGGACTTTTCCTCACAGTCAGTAAATTCCTTTTTTCTTTTTTATTTCGTTTTAATAATTCCTTCCGTTTCAATTTTATTATTTCCACCCAAAACCAACACAACTCATACAGTAACTAACATAATAATCCTTTGTAACCCCCGAAATATACAGTAAAGTAAAGTACAAGGAAAAATCCTAACAAAAAAAAAATAAATGTGTTCGTTCCTGTATCTTAATCCTCGCAACATTTAATTAATTAATTAATTAATGTTATTGTTTTTTAGTGCCTTTTTTTCGCTTAAAGTCATTTTTCCAAAGAGTCAAAAAACGATGTAATTTTTCTTTGATTATAATAACTATTAATTTGACGTTTCCTTTTTTATTTGGTTAATAATTTTTTTGTTTCGTCTTATAATTAGAGAGTTAATTTTTAATTTTCATTACCATATTGATTCTTTGTATCCAAAGCGCGTTAAATATTTATTTATACAAGAAGCCATCATAAACAAGTTTTTTTTTTAAATTTTTTTCGTTATTTATTTACTCATTCATAATCCCCGAATCAATTCATCCCCGAATTGTTGGATTTATTGTTAAATAACGTAAAAGAAAAAAAAAAAATGATTCGTGTTTTGGAAATGAATAAGTGTACTTTCCCCCTCTTCTCAAAGCGAAATAAAAATAAATGTCACTTTTCCAAAAACAAGTTAAGGATTTTATTTATGGCATAAATTCTTTGACGTCACCAATTTGGTATGGTCTACTTATTATTTTGATGTTTTTGATTTTATTATCAAACTTTTTCTTCTCATTTTGATTTTTCATCTTAAAGCACGTATTAAACAGCAAAAAAATTAGCTCAATTATGCTTATAATTGAGCCCCCCATGCATAATCCAAAAATCCCTCCAATCGTCGCTTTAATAATAAAACAAATAAATTAAATTTTAATACAAAATTAAAATAATCTTACCCAATAACGTATCCCAAGTGACATGAACAGTTCGAATCATATAAGTCCCAGTTATTGCTGTAAAATGTACATTAACAGTGCAAGTATTCGTTTGTTGGTTCCTAAAAAACATTAAAAATCATCAAAATATCTTAATTAATTAATTATTTATTTACACTTCTTTTATATTTTTATAAATATCATAACTAGTTTCTTCACACCCCGGTAAACAATAACAAAGTTTCGAATAATTAATTTGGTGGTGGTCTAAAAATTCGGCGTCTAAAAGCGATTTGATTTATCAACTCATCAATTTATTAAAAAAATTTGATATTACCTTCTTTTGGGTCGTTGGTCATCATGAGTTGGGCGAATATGCTTTCGTTGTTTAAAATGCAAGTGTTGTCGCGTACGGTGCAAACTCGCCTTATTCCTATAATTAAGCGTTCAGAAAGAATCAAATTTTGTTATTTGATTTACCCGAGAGGGAGTAATAAAACGGAACGCAGCCGCAAGTTTCGTAAATGAACGTTGCTTTGCATTCGTTGAAGCATGTTAAGCTGTTGTAGGTTTTTGACCATCTACCAGAACCCTAAAATTTCAAAAATTAATTATGATTATTGATTATTTTTTTTATTATTTAGAATTAATATAATAAAGGAGAAATTTTTGTACACCCTGTATATCATATCTACACAATATACAGGGTGATTCAAAAAACCGCTATTGATTTTTAAAGGTCCCTTTAACGAGATATGGGACGTGAAAGTTTTTTTTTAATTAAACATCTGTAATAAAAAAGCTTTTTTTTTAAAATTTTTGATTGTTAATTTGACGATTAATTATTTATTAAGATTTATTAAGATATTTGATGACACTTTCCCGAAAAATTTTGACAAAATTAACAGAATTTTCTTAAAAAATGATTTTTTATTGCATACTATGTTCATCAACGAATCTAATCATAGCAGGCGTTGAAATAAACATCGTTGATAGCATTAAATGTCAAAATACCAATTGTTTGACATTTCAAACTGTCAATGATGTCATTTTAACTCCTGCGTTGGTTGTAATTCGCTGATTTCATATTTTAAGATTAATTTTGATATTAATCAACAAATACAATCACAGTAGGCGTTGAAATACCATCGTTGATAGCATTAAATGTCAAACTACCAATTGTTTGACATTTCAAACTGTCAATGATGTCATTTTAACTCCTGCGTTGGTTGTAATTCGCTGATTTCATATTTTAAGATTAATTTTGATATTAATCAACAAATACAATCACAGTAGACGTTGAAATACCATTGTTGATAGCATTAAATGTCAAACTACCAATTGTTTGACATTTCAAACTGTCAATGATGTCATTTTAACTCCTGCGTTGGTTGTAACTCGCTGATTTCATATTTTAAGATTAATTTTGATATTAATCAACAAATACAATCACAGTAGGCGTTGAAATACCATCGTTGATAGCATTAAATGTCAAACTACCAATTGTTTGACATTTCAAACTGTCAATGATGTCATTTTAACACCTGCGTTGGTTGTAATTCGCTGATTTAACGTTTTAAGATTAATTTTGATATTAATCGACAAATACAATCGCAGCAGGCGTTGAAATACCATTGTTGATAGCATTAAATGTCAAAATACCAATTGTTTGACATTTAAAACTGTGAATGATGTCATTTTAACTCCTGCGTTGGTTGTAATTCGCTGATTTCATATTTTAAGATTAATTTTGATATTAATCGACAAATACAATCGCAGCAGGCGTTGAAATAAACATCGTTGACAACATTAAATGTCAAAATACTCATTGTTTGACATTTAATACTGTCAATGATGTCATTTTACCTCCTGCATTTGTTGTAATTCGCTGATTTCACATTTTAAGATTAATTTTGATATTAATCGACAAATACAATCGCAGCAGGCGTTGAAATACCATCGTTGATAGCATTAAATGTCAAAATACCAATTGTTTGACATTTAAAACTGTCAATGATGTCATTTTAACTCCTGCATTGGTTGTAATTCGCTGATTTCACATTTTAAGATCAATTTTGATATTAAGCGACAAATACAATCATACTAGGCGTTGAAATAAACA
Source organism: Onthophagus sagittarius (assembly GCA_036711965.1). Taxonomy (NCBI): domain Eukaryota; kingdom Metazoa; phylum Arthropoda; class Insecta; order Coleoptera; family Scarabaeidae; genus Onthophagus; species Onthophagus sagittarius. Next base: position 54,563,557 of record JASERS010000005.1, read on the forward strand.
TCGTTGACAGCATTAAATGTCAAAATACCAATTGTTTGACATTTCAAACTGTCAATGATGTCATTTTAACTCCTGCATTGGTTGTAATTCGCCGATTTAACATTTTAAGATTAGTTTTGGTATTAATCGACAAATACAATCACAGCAGGCGTTGCAATACCATCGTTGATAGCATTAAATGTCAAAATACCAATTGTTTGACATTTAAAACTATCAATGATGTCATTTTAACGCCTACTTTGATTGTAATACGCTGATTTAAAATTTTAAGATCAATTTTGATGTTAATCGACAAATACAATCCCAGTAGGCGTTGAAGTACCATCGTTGACAGTATTAAATGTCAAAATAGCAATTGTTTGACATTTAAAACTGTCAATGATGTCATTTTAACTCCTGCATTGGTTGTAATTCGCTGATTTCATATTTAAAGATTAATTTTGATATTAATCGACAAATACAATAACAGCAGGCGTTGAAATACCATCGTTGATAGCATTAAATGTCAAAATAGCAATTGTTTGACATTTAAAACTGTCAATGATGTCATTTTAACTCCTGCATTGGTTATAATTCGCTGATTTCACATTTTAAGATTAATTTTGATATTAATCAACAAATACAATCACAGCAGGCGTTGAAATACCATCGTTGATAGCATTAAATGTCAAAATATCAATTTTTTTGACATTTAAAACTGTCAATGATGTCATTTTAACTCCTGCATTGGTTGTAATTCGCTGATTTCACATTTAAAGATTAATTTTGATATTAATCGACAAATACAATAACAGCAGGCGTTGAAATACCATCGTTGATAGCATTAAATGTCAAACTACCAATTGTTTGACATTTCAAACTGTCAATGATGTCATTTTAACTCCTGCGTTGGTTGTAATTCGCTGATTTCATATTTTAAGATTAATTTTGATATTAATCAACAAATACAATCACAGTATGCGTTGAAATACCATCGTTGATAGCATTAAATGTCAAAATAGCAATTGTTTGACATTTAAAACTGTCAATGATGTCATTTTAACTCCTGCGTTGGTTGTAATTCGCTGATTTCATATTTTAAGATTAATTTTGATATTAATCAACAAATACAATCACAGTAGGCGTTGAAATACCATCGTTGATAGCATTAAATGTCAAACTACCAATTGTTTGACATTTCAAACTGTGAATGATGTCATTTTAACTCCTGCGTTGGTTGTAATTCGCTGATTTCATATTTTAAGATTAATTTTGATATTAATCAACAAATACAATCACAGTAGGCGTTGAAATACCATCGTTGATAGCATTAAATGTCAAACTACCAATTGTTTGACATTTCAAACTGTGAATGATGTCATTTTAACTCCTGCGTTGGTTGTAATTCGCTGATTTAACGTTTTAAGATTAATTTTGATATTAATCGACAAATACAATCGCACCAGGCGTTGAAATACCATTGTTGATAGCATTAAATGTCAAAATACCAATTGTTTGACATTTAAAACTGTGAATGATGTCATTTTAACTCCTGCGTTGGTTGTAATTCGCTGATTTCATATTTTAAGATTAATTTTGATATTAATCGACAAATACAATCGCAGCAGGCGTTGAAATACCATCGTTGATAGCATTAAATGTCAAAATACCAATTGTTTGACATTTAAAACTGTCAATGATGTCATTTTAACTCCTGCGTTGGTTGTAATTCGCTGATTTCATATTTTAAGATTAATTTTGATATTAATCAACAAATACAATCACAGTAGGCGTTGAAATACCATCGTTGATAGCATTAAATGTCAAAATACCAATTGTTTGACATTTCAAACTGTGAATGATGTCATTTTAACTCCTGCGTTGGTTGTAATTCGCTGATTTCATATTTTAAGATTAATTTTGATATTAATCAACAAATACAATCACAGTAGGCGTTGAAATACCATCGTTGATAGCATTAAATGTCAAACTACCAATTGTTTGACATTTCAAACTGTGAATGATGTCATTTTAACTCCTGCGTTGGTTGTAATTCGCTGATTTAACGTTTTAAGATTAATTTTGATATTAATCGACAAATACAATCGCACCAGGCGTTGAAATACCATTGTTGATAGCATTAAATGTCAAAATACCAATTGTTTGACATTTAAAACTGTGAATGATGTCATTTTAACTCCTGCGTTGGTTGTAATTCGCTGATTTCATATTTTAAGATTAATTTTGATATTAATCGACAAATACAATCGCAGCAGGCGTTGAAATACCATCGTTGATAGCATTAAATGTCAAAATACCAATTGTTTGACATTTAAAACTGTCAATGATGTCATTTTAACTCCTGCGTTGGTTGTAATTCGCTGATTTCATATTTTAAGATTAATTTTGATATTAATCAACAAATACAATCACAGTAGGCGTTGAAATACCATCGTTGATAGCATTAAATGTCAAACTACCAATTGTTTGACATTTCAAACTGTGAATGATATCATTTTAACTCCTGCGTTGGTTGTAATTCGCTGATTTCATATTTTAAGATTAATTTTGATATTAATCAACAAATACAATCACAGTAGGCGTTGAAATACCATCGTTGATAGCATTAAATGTCAAACTACCAATTGTTTGACATTTCAAACTGTGAATGATGTCATTTTAACTCCTGCGTTGGTTGTAATTCGCTGATTTAACGTTTTAAGATTAATTTTGATATTAATCGACAAATACAATCGCACCAGGCGTTGAAATACCATTGTTGATAGCATTAAATGTCAAAATACCAATTGTTTGACATTTAAAACTGTGAATGATGTCATTTTAACTCCTGCGTTGGTTGTAATTCGCTGATTTCATATTTTAAGATTAATTTTGATATTAATCGACAAATACAATCGCAGCAGGCGTTGAAATACCATCGTTGATAGCATTAAATGTCAAAATACCAATTGTTTGACATTTAAAACTGTCAATGATGTCATTTTAACTCCTGCGTTGGTTGTAATTCGCTGATTTCATATTTTAAGATTAATTTTGATATTAATCAACAAATACAATCACAGTAGGCGTTGAAATACCATCGTTGATAGCATTAAATGTCAAAATACCAATTGTTTGACATTTAAAACTGTCAATGATGTCATTTTAACTCCTGCGTTGGTTGTAATTCGCTGATTTCATATTTTAAGATTAATTTTGATATTAATCGACAAATACAATCATAGCAGGCGTTGAAATACCATCGTTGATAGCATTAAATGTCAAAATACCAATTGTTTGACATTTCAAACTGTCAATGATGTCATTTTAACTCCTGCGTTGGTTGTAATTCGCTGATTTCATATTTTAAGATTAATTTTGATATTAATCAACAAATGCAATCACAGTAGGCGTTGAAATACCATCGTTGATAGCATTAAATGTCAAAATACCAATTGTTTGACATCTAAAACTGTCAATGATGTCATTTTAACTCCTGCATTGGTTGTAATTCGCTGATTTCACATTTTAAGATTAATTTTGATATTAATCGACAAATACAATCCCAGTAGGCGTTGAAATACCACCGTTGATAGCATTAAATGTCAAAATACCAATTGTTTGACATCTAAAACTGTCAATGATGTCATTTTAACTCCTGCATTGGTTGTAATTCGTTGATTTAACATTTTAAGATTAGTCTTGATATTAATCGACAAATACAATAACAGCAGGCGTTGAAATACCATCGTTGATAGCATTAAATGTCAAAATACCAATTGTTTGACATTTCAAACTGTGAATGATGTCATTTTAACTCCTGCGTTGGTTGTAATTCGCTGATTTCATATTTTAAGATTAATTTTGATATTAATCAACAAATACAATCGCAGCAGGCGTTGAAATACCATCGTTGATAGCATTAAATGTCAAAATATCAATTTTTTTGACATTTAAAACTGTCAAAGACGTCATTTTAACTCCTACTTTGATTGTAATACGCTGATTTAATATTTTAAAATAATTATTGATGTTATTAATCAACGAAATGATGTCGTCGACAACTATAAATGTCAAAATCGTTGAATCTATCAATTTCATTTATCGATTTCGCAATAACTTTCATGGTCCTATTTTGAACATCCTATATATATATACATACAGGGTGTTCGGAAATTGAACGATAATCTTAATCTTAGTGTTAAAATGTTCTATCATGCTTCGTTTGAACGTTTTCTTCACCCATACCATTTGGCTAAGTTTGAAGAAATTTTGTTTAAAAATTTTAAGGCAAAGATAAATTTTTGATAAATTTTTTCTTAAAATTTTTGACTGTTAATTTGACGATTAATTATTTATTAAGATTTATTAAGATATTTGATGACACTTTCCCGAAAAATTTTGACAAAATTAACAGAATTAAAAAAAAAAATGATTTTTTATTGCATACTATGTTTAATTAAATAAAAAATATTCGACCATCTATATCTCTTTAAAGTGATATTTAAGAGCCCATGTATATTAATACATCTTAATTTTTCATGTACTATCTGCCCTAGAAATCGTTTTTTTGAATCACCCTGTATATTGTATAATTATAATATATACAGGGTGTACAAAAAATAATGGTTCTACACCCTTAACTTCCACTTATATTTAAAAAAAGATTTAAATAAAAGTTACTAGGAACTACATTCTTGCATATTTTGTATTTTTTACTTTCTCCAAGTTTTGTTTGGCATTTTTCGTGTTAATCGTTGGGTTTGAATTAAGACATCAAAGTTCAATTAACACATACCTCATTAGAAAACCAACATCCCCTACTTTCATCATTGATGTATTTCAAATCTTCATGCGATCCATAAATGGTCGGATATAAACCTATATTCAATACTTGCCCGCTACTTAAAGAATGAGAATAAAGCCCCATCTCAGCAAATTGATACACATCACCTACCAAAATCTTAAACAAAAATAAACAGTTTACCTTCATAGTAATTTTTGAAGTTATCTGAAGATGTCACATAATACTATGTGCAATATCTTCACGTTTAACACATTCTGTTCATTATTTTTTGAATAAATTTTTGGAAATAATTCATGAGCACACTTGCAGAATCTAAATAAGTGTGTTAATTATTTACTTAATTGGGATTTTTTGGAAAATTCTTACGAAATTTCTTTCAATTACTAATTAGAGCATCCACTTTCCAAAAGTGAAGTAAATTTTGAGATATCTCACTTAGATCTTGAGATATAAGTAATTGAACTTGATAGGAATTTTCCAATATTTTGCATAACTTTAGAAATTCTTGAAAAAACGATTTTTTTTAAGAAAATTGTTAGAAAATTTTCTTTAAATACTTCTACTTTCCGAAAATGAAGTTAATTTGAAAGTATCTCACTTAGTTCTTGAGATATAAGTTGTTAAAAATCGATTTTTTTGGAAAATTGTTGCGAAATTACTTTTAATTACTAATTGAAGCATCTATTTTCTAAAAATGAAGTCAATTTGAAAATATCTCACTGAATTCTTGAGATATGAGCTGTTAAACTTAATTGAAATTTTTCCAATATTTTGAATAAATTAGAAAATTCTTGAAAAATCGATTTTTTAGAAAAATTTTTACGAGATTACTTCTGTTTACTAACTGAAGCATCTATTTTCCAAAAATGAAGTCAATTTGAAAATATCTCACTTAATTTTTGAGATATAAGCTGTTAAACTAAATTAGAATTTTTCCAATATTTTAAATAAATTAGAAAATTCTTGAAAAATCGATTTTTTTTGAAAATTGCTACGAAATTGCTCTCAAATATTAATTGAAACATCTATATTTCAAAAATTAAATAAATTTGAAAATCTCTCACTTAATTCTTGAGATATAAGCTGTTAAACTTAATTGGAATTTTTCCAATATTTTGAATAAATTAGAAAATGTTTGAAAACTTGATTTTTTTGGAAAATTACTACGAAATTGCTCCCAAATATTAATTAAAGCATCTACTTTCCGTAAATGATGTCAATTTTGAGATATCTCATTTAGTTCTTGAGGTATAGGTTTTGGAACTAAACTAGGACTTTTCCAATATTTTGTATAAATTTAAAAATTCTTGAAAAATTGATTTTTTTGGAAAATTGTTGTGAAATTTACTCCAATTATTAATTGAAGCATCTACTTTCCGAAAATGAAGTAAATTTTGAGATATCTCACTTAGTTCTTGAGATATAAGCTGCTGAATTTAATTGGAATTTTTCCAATATTTTGACTAACTTTAAAAACTTTTGGACAGTTGATTTTTTTAGAAAATTGTTACGAAATTGCCGTCAATTACTAATTGGAGCATATGCTTTCAAAAAATTAAGTACATTTTGAGATATTTTATTTAGTACTTGAGATATAAGCTGCTAAACTTTACTGGGATTTTTTCAATATTTCGAGTAAATTTGAAAATTCTTAAAAATCGACTTTTAAGAAAATTGTTACGAAATTACTTCTAATTACCAATTAAAGCATCTACTTTCTGAAAATGAAGTCAATTTTGAGATATCTCACTTAGTTCTTGAGATATAAGCTTCTGAACTTAAGTAGAATTTTTCCAATATTTTGAATAAATTTAAAATTTCTTGAAAAATCGATTTTTTTGAAAAATTATTACGAAATTACTTTCAATTACTAATTGGAGCATCTATTTGCAAAAAAATGAAGTCAATTTGAAAATATCTCACTTAATTCTTGAGATATAAGCTGTTAAACTTAATTGGAATTTTTCCAATATTTTGAATAACTTTAAAAATTCTTGAAAAATCGATTTTTTAAGAAAATTGTTACGAAATTACTTTCAATTTCTAATTGAAGCATCTACTTTCCAAAAATGATGTCATTTTGAAAATATCTCACTTAGTTCTTGAGACATAAGCTGTTGAACTTAACTGAGATATTTCCAATATTTTAAATAAATTTCAAAATTCTTAAAAAATCGATTTTTTTGGAAAATTGTTGCAAAATTACTTTTAATTACTAATTCAAGCATCTATTTTCCAAAAATGAAGTCAATTTGAAAATATCTTACTTAATTTTTGAGATATAAGCTGTTAAACTTAATTAGAATTTTTCCAATATTTTAAATAAATTAGAAAATTCTTGAAAAATCGATTTTTTTGGAAAATTGCTATGAAATTGCTCTCAAATATTAATTGAAAAATCTATTTTTCAAAAATGAAGTCAATTTGAAAATCTCTCACTTAATTCTTGAGATATAAGCTGTTAAACTTAATTGGAATTTTTCCAATATTTTGAATAAATTAGAAAATTTTTGAAAAATTGATTTTTTTGGAAAATTACTACGAAATTGCTCCCAAATATTAATTAAAGCATCTACTTTCCGAAAATGATGTCAATTTTGAGAGATCTCATTTAGTTCTTGAGGTGTAGGTTTTGGAACTAAACTAGGATTTTTCCAATATTTTGTATAAATTTAAAAATTCTTGAAAAATTGATTTTTTTGGAAAATTGTTGTGAAATTTACTCCAATTATTAATTGAAGCATCTACTTTCCGAAAATGAAGTCAATTTTGAGATATCTCACTTAGTTCTTGAGATATAAGCTACTGAATTTAATTGGAATTTTTCCAATATTTTGTATAAATTTAAAAATTCTTGAAAAATTGATTTTTTTGGAAAATTGCTGTGAAATTTACTCCAATTATTAATTGAAGCATCTACTTTCCGAAAATGAACTAAATTTTGAGATATCTCACTTAGTTCTTGAGATATAAGCTGCTGAATTTAATTGGAATTTTTCCAATATTTTGACTAACTTTAAAAACTTTTGGACAGTTGATTTTTTTAGAAAATTGTTACGAAATTGCCGTCAATTACTAATTGGAGCATATGCCTTCAAAAAATTAAGTACATTTTGAGATATTTTACTTAGTTCTTGAGATATAAGCTGCTAAACTTTACTGGGATTTTTTCAATATTTTGAGTAAATTTGAAAATTCTTAAAAATCGACTTTTAAGAAAATTGTTACGAAATTACTTCTAATTACCAATTAAAGCATCTACTTTCTGAAAATGAAGTCAATTTTGAGATATCTCACTTAGTTCTTAAGATATAAGCTGCTGAATTTAATTGGAATTTTTCTAATATTTTGACTAACTTTAAAAACTTTTGGACAGTTGATTTTTTTAGAAAATTGTTACGAAATTGCCGTCAATTACTAATTGGAGCATATGCCTTCAAAAAATTAAGTACATTTTGAGATATTTTACTTAGTTCTTGAGATATAAGCTGCTAAACTTTACTGGGATTTTTTCAATATTTTAAGTAAATTTGAAAATTCTTAAAAATCGACTTTTAAGAAAATTGTTACGAAATTACTTCTAATTACCAATTAAAGCATCTACTTTCTGAAAATGAAGTCAATTTTGAGATATCTCACTTAGTTCTTAAGATATAAGCTGCTGAACTTAAGTAGAATTTTTCCAATATTTTGAATAAATTTAAAAATTCTTGAAAAATCGATTTTTTTGAAAAATTATTACGAAATTACTTTCAATTACTAATTGGAGCATCTATTTGCAAAAAAATGAAGTCAATTTCAAAATATCTCGCTTAATTCTTGAGATATAAGCTGTTAAACTTAATTGGAATTTTTCCAATATTTTGAATAAATTAGAAAATTCTTGAAAAATCGACTTTTTTGGAAAATTGCTACGAAATCGCTCCCAAATATTAATTGAAGCATCTACTTTCCAAAAATGAAGTCAATTTTGAGATATCTCAGTTAGTTCTTGAGATATAAGCTGCTGAACTTAATCGAGATATTTGAATAAATTTGAAAATTCTTAAAAAATCGATTTTTTAGGAAAATTGTTACGAAATTATTTTCAATTACTAATTAAAGCATCTAGTTTCCGAAAATAAAGTAAATTTTGAAATATCTCACTTAGTTCTTGAGATATAAGCTGCTGAATTTAATTGGAATTTTTCCAATATTTTGAATAACTTTAAAAATTCTTGGAAAATTGATTTGTTTAGAAAATTGATACGAAATTACTCTTAATTACTAATTGGAGCATCTACTTTCCAAAAATGAAGTCAATTTTGAGATATTTCAATTAGTTCTTGAGGTATAAGCTGCTAATTTTAATTGTAATATTTTGAATAAATTTAAAAATTTTTGAAAAATCAATTTTTTAGAAAAATTGTTATGAAATTACTTTTGATTACTAATTGAAGCATCTACTTTCCAAAAGTGAAGTAAATTTTATATCTCACTTAGCTCTTGAGATATAACCCGCTGAACTTAATTGAAATTTTTTCAAAATTTGAATACATTTGAAAATTTTTAAATAATCGATTTTTTATGAAAATTGTTACGAAATTACTTCTATTTACTAATTGAAGCATCTACTTTCCAAAAATGAAGTCAATTTTGAGTTATCTCACTTAGTTCTTGAGATATAAGCTGCTGAACTTATTTGGAATTTTTCCAATATTTGAATAAATTCAAAAATTCTTGAAAAAACGATTTTTTAGAAAAATTGTTACGAGATTACTTCTACTTACTAACTGAAGCATCTACTTTCGGAAAATTAAATCAATTTTGAGATATCTCACTTAGTTCTTGAGATATAAGCTGCTAAACTTAATCGGGATTTTTCCAATATTTTGATTAAGATTTAAAAATTCATGAATAATCGATTTTTTGGATAATTGTTACAAAATTACTTTCAATTACTAATGAAAGCATCTACTTTCCGATAATGAAGTCAGTTTTGAGATATCTCACTTAGATCTTGAGATATAAGCTGCTAAACTTAATTGGAATTTTTCCAATATTTGAATAAATTCAAAAATTCTTGAAAAAACGATTTTTTAGAAAAATTGTTACGAGATTACTTCTACTTACTAACTGAAGCATCTACTTTCGGAAAATTAAATCAATTTTGAGATATCTCACTTAGTTCTTGAGATATAAGCTGCTAAACTTAATCGGGATTTTTCCAATATTTTGATTAAGTTTTAAAAATTCATGAATAATCGATTTTTTGGATAATTGTTACAAAATTACTTTCAATTACTAATGAAAGCATCTACTTTCCGATAATGAAGTCAGTTTTGAGATATCTCACTTAGATCTTGAGATATAAGCTGCTAAACTTAATTGGAATTTTTCCAATATTTGAATAAATTCAAAAATTCTTGAAAAAACGATTTTTTAGAAAAATTGTTACGAGATTACTTCTACTTACTAACTGAAGCATCTACTTTCGGAAAATTAAATCAATTTTGAGATATCTCACTTAGTTCTTGAGATATAAGCTGCTAAACTTAATCGGGATTTTTCCAATATTTTGATTAAGTTTTAAAAATTCATGAATAATCGATTTTTTGGATAATTGTTACAAAATTACTTTCAATTACTAATGAAAGCATCTACTTTCCGATAATGAAGTCAGTTTTGAGATATCTCACTTAGATCTTGAGATATAAGCTGCTAAACTTAATTGGAATTTTTCCAATATTTGAATAAATTCAAAAATTCTTGAAAAAACGATTTTTTAGAAAAATTGTTACGAGATTACTTCTATTTACTAACTGAAGCATCTACTTTCGGAAAATTAAATCAATTTTGAGATATCTCACTTAGTTCTTGAGATATAAGCTGCTAAACTTAATCGGGATTTTTCCAATATTTTGATTAAGATTTAAAAATTCATGAATAATCGATTTTTTGGATAATTGTTACAAAATTACTTTCAATTACTAATGAAAGCATCTACTTTCCGATAATGAAGTCAGTTTTGAGATATCTCACTTAGATCTTGAGATATAAGCTGCTAAACTTAATTGGAATTTTTCCAATATTTGAATAAATTCAAAAATTCTTGAAAAAACGATTTTTTAGAAAAATTGTTACGAGATTACTTCTACTTACTAACTGAAGCATCTACTTTCGGAAAATTAAATCAATTTTGAGATATCTCACTTAGTTCTTGAGATATAAGCTGCTAAACTTAATCGGGATTTTTCCAATATTTTGATTAAGTTTTAAAAATTCATGAATAATCGATTTTTTGGATAATTGTTACAAAATTACTTTCAATTACTAATGAAAGCATCTACTTTCCGATAATGAAGTCAGTTTTGAGATATCTCACTTAGATCTTGAGATATAAGCTGCTAAACTTAATTGGAATTTTTCCAATATTTGAATAAATTCAAAAATTCTTGAAAAAACGATTTTTTAGAAAAATTGTTACGAGATTACTTCTACTTACTAACTGAAGCATCTACTTTCGGAAAATTAAATCAATTTTGAGATATCTCACTTAGTTCTTGAGATATAAGCTGCTAAACTTAATCGGGATTTTTCCAATATTTTGATTAAGTTTTAAAAATTCATGAATAATCGATTTTTTGGATAATTGTTACAAAATTACTTTCAATTACTAATGAAAGCATCTACTTTCCGATAATGAAGTCAGTTTTGAGATATCTCACTTAGATCTTGAGATATAAGCTGCTAAACTTAATTGGAATTTTTCCAATATTTGAATAAATTCAAAAATTCTTGAAAAAACGATTTTTTAGAAAAATTGTTACGAGATTACTTCTATTTACTAACTGAAGCATCTACTTTCGGAAAATTAAATCAATTTTGAGATATCTCACTTAGTTCTTGAGATATAAGCTGCTAAACTTAATCGGGATTTTTCCAATATTTTGATTAAGTTTTAAAAATTCATGAATAATCGATTTTTTGGATAATTGTTACAAAATTACTTTCAATTACTAATGAAAGCATCTACTTTCCGATAATGAAGTCAGTTTTGAGATATCTCACTTAGATCTTGAGATATAAGCTGCTAAACTTAATTGGAATTTTTCCAATATTTGAATAAATTCAAAAATTCTTGAAAAAACGATTTTTTAGAAAAATTGTTACGAGATTACTTCTATTTACTAACTGAAGCATCTACTTTCGGAAAATTAAATCAATTTTGAGATATCTCACTTAGTTCTTGAGATATAAGATGCTGAACTTAATTGGAATTTTTCAATATTTTGAATAAATTTAAAAATTCTTAAAAAAAATCGATTTTTTAGGAAAGTTGTTACAAAATTACTTTCAGTTACTAAATGGAGCATCTACTTTCCAAAAATTAAGTCATTTTTGAGATATCTCATTTAGTTCTTGAGGTATAAGCTGCTAAACTTAATTGGAATTTTTCAATATTTTGAATAAATTTAAAAATTCTTAAAAAAATCGATTTTTTTGGAAAATTGTTACAAAACTACTTTCAATTACTAATTGGAGCATCTACTTTCTAAAAACGAAGTCGATTTTGAAATATCTCACTTAGTTCTTGAGATATAATACCAAGTTAAGGTTTGTGATCATACAGGGTGTGCTCGTGAATTATTTCCAACATATATTTATAAATTAAACGAGACAATTACCTCAACCCCCGACGTAGTCTTAATGGTAGAAACATATTCGCTCGGTTCAATATTAATAACAACTTGTAACCCAGACCCCAATCCAAATCCTCCACTATATTGCAATTGATTCTCATAATTTTCATATTGAACGTCGATCGTCGCAAAATAATTAAAGGCGCAACAATAACCCAAAGTCGTTTTAATCGACTTAAAAATCCTATCGCAATTTTTTAAATCAGATTTCCAATAACATTTTTTTATCATTCTCCCACACGGATGAGTTAACTAAAAAAATATTAAAATTATCAAATTTTTTTTAAATTTTTTTTTTTACCTCCATCATTAACTCATTCATATCATAATTAAAATCCTCCAAAACCGAATAAATCTTAACATCCATCGAATTATTATAAAGACTTTTATTTTCATCGCAATCGTGACAAACAACCAACGCGGAGAGGTGCTCAAAAAACGCGTTAATATCTTCTTCGGGGAACCCCCTCGACAAAATTAATGTTTTTATTTTTTCCGCGTTCGTTTTATAAACGATGTTGTTATTGCAAATGATTACTGCGGGAAAGGGAGTTTTCCAAACGGGGTATCCCGTTGATGCGATTGAATTTAAAATGGTCGTTTCTTGGAATCGTTTTAATTGGATCATGATGAGGGTTATGCAAAATAAAACGCTGGTAAAGAGGATTATTGCCCAACAAATTGAGGAGATTACTCCGTTTTTTGTGTCGGTTATGTAGCGACATCCGTGTAGGTTCGAATTTTTGAAAAAATTAATTATGAAGTTTTTTAAACAGTTTTTTGTGTATTTTACTAAAAAAAATTTTTGTGTTATTAAAAATTGTTAAAAATTTTGTGGTAAATTTACCGATTTTTAACATTTTGAAATTATTTGTGGTAAATTCTCGATTTACCTTCGTTTTATACTTCTTTTGAATCAATTGATCGTATCAAACTCAATTTGTCTATAATTATAAAGACATTTGGTCGAAAGTCTGTAATTAAGACCTCCATTTATGGGGATTTATCAAAAAATTTATCTACTTTATTTTTTTTTATTAATTAATGCAAGATTCTTCGTAACCGTTTAAGAGTGTCCACAGACAATTCCGTGTGTTTCGGAAGCATTTTCAGTCTTTTAAAAATAATTCAAGTCTGCCAGAGACAATGTCAAGTCTTTTGGAAACATTTCAAGTCTTCTAGAACCAGTATCCAATCTTCTGGAAGTAGTGCAAGTCTTCTGGAAACATTTCAATCTTTTCTAGAAGCAATATCAAGTCTTTTGGAAGCACTTGCAAATTGTAAAAGTCAGTATCGAGTTTTCTCGGTGCATTTCGAGTTTTCGCAGACAATACCGTGTGTTTCGGAAGCATTTTCAGTCTTTTAGAAGTAGTTCAACTCTGCCAGAGACAATGTCAAGTGTTTTGGAAACATTTCAAGTTTTCTAGAACCAGTATCCAATCTTCTGGAAGTAGTGCAAGTCTTCTGGAAACATTTCAATCTTTTCTAGAAGCAATATCAAGTCTTTTGGAAGCACTTGCAAATTGTAAAAGTCAGTATCGAGTTTTCTCGGTGCATTTCGAGTTTTCGCAGACAATACCGTGTGTTTCGGAAGCATTTTCAGTCTTTTAGAAGTAGTTCAACTCTGCCAGAGACAATGTCAAGTGTTTTGGAAACATTTCAAGTTTTCTAGAACCAGTATCCAATCTTCTGGAAGTAGTGCAAGTCTTCTGGAAACATTTCAATCTTTTCTAGAAGCAATATCAAGTCTTTTGGAAGCACTTGCAAATTGTAAAAGTCAGTATCGAGTTTTCTCGATGCATTTCGAGTGTCCACAGACAATTCCGTGTGTTCCGGAAGCATTTTCAATCTTTTAAAAATAATTCAAGTCTGCCAGAGACAATGTCAAGTCTTTTGGAAACATTTCAAGTCTTCTAGAACCAGTATCCAATCTTCTGGAAGTAGTGCAAGTCTTCTGGAAACATTTCAATCTTTTCTAGAAGCAATATCAAGTCTTTTGGAAGCACTTGCAAATTGTAAAAGTCAGTATCGAGTTTTCTCGATGCATTTCGAGTGTCCACAGACAATTCCGTGTGTTCCGGAAGCATTTTCAGTCTTTTAAAAATAATTCAAGTCTGCCAGAGACAATGTCAAGTGTTTTGAAAACATTTCAAGTCTTCTAGAACCAGTATCCAATCTTCTGGAAGTAGTGCAAGTCTTCTGGAAACATTTCAATCTTTTCTAGAAGCAATATCAAGTCTTTTGGAAGCACTTGCAAATTGTAAAAGTCAGTATCGAGTTTTCTCGATGCATTTCGAGTGTCCACAGACAATTCCGTGTGTTCCGGAAGCATTTTCAGTCTTTTAAAAATAATTCAAGTCTGCCAGAGACAATGTCAAGTGTTTTGAAAACATTTCAAGTCTTCTAGAACCAGTATCCAATCTTCTGGAAGTAGTGCAAGTCTTCTGGAAACATTTCAATCTTTTCTAGAAGCAATATCAAGTCTTTTGGAAGCACTTGCAAATTGTAAAAGTCAGTATCGAGTTTTCTCGATGCATTTCGAGTGTCCACAGACAATTCCGTGTGTTCCGGAAGCATTTTCAGTCTTTTAAAAATAATTCAAGTCTGCCAGAGACAATGTCAAGTGTTTTGGAAACATTTCAAGTCTTCTAGAACCAGTATCCAATCTTCTGGAAGTAGTGTAAGTCTTCTGGAAACATTTCAATCTTTCTAGAAGCAATATCAAGTCTTTTGGAAGCACTTGCAAGTTGTAAAAGTAAGTATCGAGTTTTCTCGATGCATTTCGAGTGTCCACAGACAATTCCGTGTGTTTCGGAAGCATTTTCAGTCTTTTAAAAATAATTCAAGTCTGCCAGAGACAATGTCAAGTCTTTTGGAAACATTTCAAGTCTTCTAGAACCAGTATCCAATCTTCCGAAAATAGTGCAAGTCGTCTGGAAACATTTCAATCTTTTCTAGAAGCAATATCAAGTCTTTTGGAAGCACTTGCAAATTGTAAAAGTCAGTATCGAGTTTTCTCGATGCATTTCGAGTGTCCACAGACAATTCCGTGTGTTCCGGAAGCATTTTCATTCTTTTAAAAATAATTCAAGTCTGCCAGAGACAATGTCAAGTCTTTTGAAAACATTTCAAGTCTTTTAGAACCAGTATCCAATCTTCTGGAAGTAGTGCAAGTCTTCAACACATCATCTTTTAACATTTCTTAGGTGGAATCGATTTCAAATTGAAACAACATCATTTTGTTATACATCATTTTGAAGAAGAAAGACCAACTTTTAATTTGGTATGCAAGACATTTCTTCATTTTAACAAATTCGGCCCTTACGATTTTTCAAACTTCACCATCTTTTTCGTGATGTTACTAAAACATCAAAAACACATCATCTTTTAACATTTCTTTGGTGGAATTGGTTTCAAATTGAAACAACGAGTTATACATCATTTTAAAGAAGAAAGACCAACCTTTAATTTGATATGCAAGACATTTCTTCATTTGAACAAATTCGGCCCTTATGATTTTTCAAACTTTACCATCTTTTTCGTGATGTTACTAAAACATTAAAAACACATCATCTTTTAACATTTCTTCGGTGGAACCGATTTCAAATTGAAACAACGAGTTATACATCATTTTAAAGAAGAAAGACCAACCTTTAATTTGGTATGCAAGACATTTCTTCATTTTAACAAATTAGGCAACTACGATTTTTCAAACTTTACCATCTTTTTCGTGATGTTGCTAAAACATCAAAAACACATCATCTTTTAACATTTCTTCGGTGTAATCGGTTTCAAATTGAAACAACGAGTTATATATCATTTTAAAGAAGAAAGACCAACTTTTAATTTGGTATGCAAGACATTTTTTCATTTTAACAAATTCGGCCCTTACGATTTTTCAAGCTTTACCATCTCTTTCGTGATGTTACTAAAACATCAAAAACACATCATCTTTTAACATTTCTTCGGTGGAATCGGTTTCAAATTGAAACAACGAGTTATACATCATTTTAAAGAAGAAAGACCAACCTTTAATTTGGTATGCAAGACATTTCTTCATTTGAACAAATTCGACCCTTACGATTTTTCAAACTTTACCATCTTTTTCGTGATGTTACTAAAACATCAAAAACACATCATCTTTTAACATTTCTTCGGTGGAATCGGTTTCAAATTGAAACAACGAGTTATATATCATTTTAAAGAAGAAAGACCAACCTTTAATTTGGTATTTAAGCAATTTCTTCGTTTTCAAAAATATGGCCTCCACAATTTTTCAAACTTTACAATCTTTTTCGTGATTTTATTGAAACGTTAAAAACATCATCCTTTAACATTTCTTAAGTGAAATAGATTTTAAATTGAAACAACGAGTTATACATCATTTTAAAGAAGAAAGACCAATCTATAATATGACATACAAATGATTTCTTCATTTTCAAAAAGAAGACCGCCCCGATCGTTCAAATTTTATCATTTTAAAAATGTTTTAGTAACTAAAACGTCAACAACATATCGTCTTTTAACATTTTTTAAGTGAAATTGATTACGAATTGAAACAACGAGTTATACATCATTTAAAAGCAAAAGATTTAAACTTCAATTTGATATAATCGTCTCTTCATTTTCAAAAATTCAGCTCCACGATCGAATTATTTTTCTAAATTTTGCAAATTTAAAAATATGAAAATGTTCTTCATCTGCAAATTGATGCAAATTCATTTTGAATGTATCTTATTTAATTATAAACCCAATTTACAAAACTATTGTTCAAAAAAAAATTAATAACAAATAAAATTGTTATTTAGATTAACAATTAACAAAACTCTTCCTTTCCTTTCACTTCACTTTCTTTTATCAATCATGCATTCGTAGAAAAAATTCATTTTAATCGCCTTAGTATTAATAAATTCCGAAGGCGATTCATAAAAGGAACAATGCAATTTCATTCAGTTAAGAATTAAGCAAAAATCGAAATCGTTTATAACAATAAATCCGTTCGGTGAACTTGGCGTTGGGTCGACAACAACAAAACGAACGGTTTCGTTCGGTTTCTCCCCGTAAAGAGACCAAACGACGCCTCACCAAGTGAAAGTGCGATGATAAGCACGCGGAGAAAGGCCAAGGGAAAATTTCGTTTCAATTCTTCAACAGTCGTCATCAAAAATCGAAATAAGTCGATCCTTCTTAAAAAAAAAGTTATCTTCACGAAAAGATTTAGTTATAATTTCAACAAAAAATGAGTAAGGTAATAAATTCTTATTTTATTTTTATTAATTTTAAAATAATTAATTTTTATTATTTCTTTAAAGATGTTAATAACCATATTAGACAAATTCGTGTATATTTTGGTCAGCACAGCGATTACAACTCAAGCTTTACAAATGGTTGGACTTATTGAGGGGCCAAAAGCCCTCGGTGAAATTAATTATGAAATAAATAACGATAATTATGAGTTTGGATTAAGAATGGGGGATGAAGAAAATCGAGGAAAACGACATACCGAGTCAAATACGGCGATTATGAATAACATTTTGAATGTAAATCTTCTTTCTTTTTGATTTTTTGATAATCTCATTAAAATTATTTTAGCTTCCGATGAATACGCTTCAAGCTTTCGAAAATTTTTTAAAAAATGCTAAACCTGCTTTGGATATGTTACACGAAATTGCAGAAAAACGCATGAAGCAAGCCACCAAACCGCAAATAAATGATCAAATTCGTCGATATCAAAGAGTTATTAGGCGATATAAATGAAGATGTTTTAAAATTAGTGTTAAATTATTGTTTTTGTTTGTTGTAGCGTTACATGATGTACCTTGCCAAATATTTTGTTATCTCTATAAATAAGTTTTTTTTTATAAAATTGTTTGACTAATTAATTTTTTTATTTACAATTCTAGCTATATTAAAAGGCAAAAAAAAACCTGAAAAAAATGATAAAAGTAATGAAATTTGAGAGATCGTGGAGGTTTTATTTTTGAAAATGAAAAAATGATTTGTGTATCAAAATAAAGATTGAATCTTCCTCTTTAAAATGATGTATGACTCGTTGTTTCGATTTGAAATCGATTCCATCCAAGAAATGTTAAAAGATGATGTGTTTTTAACGTTTTAGTAGAATCGCGAAAGAAAAAGATCAAATTTGCAACATCCCATGGACGTTGTTTTTGAAGATAAAGAAATGGGAATAATATTAATAAATCCCTTTGAATCTTTTAAAATTGAAGGCATTTTTTTGGGAATTTACTAATTACTGGACGTTTCCAGGTATTACTTGAAAACAGGAACTATCTGTGGGAGGAAATGTTTCTTGATAAATTCATGGCCATTTTAGGACTTCTGCATTTTGATTGCTTTCTGACACGGGAAGAAACAAAAAATCCTGGAAGGAAGATAAAATTTGGCAAAAATATAATCACATGTATTAGGTAAAATTCGAACATTTTCCCAAAGAATTGTTTATCAAAAAAATTCAGGTCAATTTTATCAATTTCAAGTTCATCCAAACATTAATATTTTAAAAATTCTAGACATTAACTAAACTCGCTTAATGGATCATCGTCCATTATGATAATAGCTGTTTTTGTCTATTTTATCAGGGTAAGAACCGAATTAGAAAAACTTTATTCGTTTTTGAGATAAAGATTATTTAGGCTAACCTAATTTTTTATGATTTTTCAAATTAATAATCTTGCTTTAAAAAATCACGAAAAATCGAATTCTTAAGATATCTTAATGAATTATTCTTGATTTATATAAGAAAGTGTCTATTTTCTCGTGATTAAATCGAATGTTGAAAATATTTATTCGTTTTTGAGATATAAATCATTAAATTGAACGTAAATCTCATTTATGGCTATCTCAAGTTAATTAAAAAATCACCAAAAATCGAATTCTTGAGATATTTTAATGAAACATTCAAAATTTATAAAGGCAAGTGTCTATTTTGTCATGGTGAGAACCAAATTAGAAAATCTTTATTCGTTTTTGAGATAAAGATTATTTAAGTTAACCTAATTTTTTTATGATTTTTTCAAATTAATAATCTTGCTTTAAAAAATCACGAAAAGTCGAGTTTTTAAGACATCTTAATGAATTATTCATGATTTATAGAGGAAAGTGTCTATTTTCTCGTGATTAAACCGAATCTTGAAAATATTTATTCGTTTTTGAGATATAAATCATTAAATTGAACGTAAATCTCATTTATGGCTATCTCAAGTTAATTAAAAAATCACCAAAAATCGAATTCTTGAGATATTTTAATGAAACATTCAAAATTTATAAAGGCAAGTGTCTATTTTGTCATGGTGAGAACCAAATTAGAAAATCTTTATTCGTTTTTGAGATAAAGATTATTTAAGTTAACCTAATTTTTTATGATTTTTCAAATTAATAATCTTGCTTTAAAAAATCACGAAAATTCGAGTTTTTAAGACATCTTAATGAATTATTCATGATTTATAGAGGAAAGTGTCTATTTTCTCGTGATTAAACCGAATCTTGAAAATATTTATTCGTTTTTGAGATATAAATCATTAAATTCAACGTGAATCTCATTTATGGCTATCTGAAGTTAATTAAAAAATCACCAAAAATCGAATTCTTGAGATATTTTAATGATACATTCAAAATTTATAAAGGCAAGTGTCTATTTTGTCATGGTGAGAACCAAATTAGAAAATCTTTATTCGTTCTTGAGATAAAGATTATTTAAGTTAACCTAATTTTTTATGATTTTTTCAAATTAATAATCTTGTTTTAAAAAATCACGAAAAATCGAATTCTTAAGATATTTTAATGAATTATTCATGATTTATAGAGAAAAGTGTCTATTTTCTCGTGATGCAAGCGGCTCTTGAAAATATTTATTCGTTTTTGAGATATAAATCATTAAATTGAACGTAAATCTCATTTATGGCTATCTGAAGTTAAATAAAAATCACGAAAAATCGAATTCTTAAGATATTTTAATGAATTATTCATGATTTATAGAGAAAAGTGTCTATTTTCTCGTGATTAAATCGAATCTTGAAAATATTTATTCGTTTTTGAGATATAAATCATTGAATTGAACGTAAATCTCATTTATGGCTATCTCAAGTTAATTAAAAAATCACCAAAAATCGAATTCTTGAGATATTTTAATGAAACATTCAAAATTTATAAAAGCAAATGTCTATTTTGTCATGGTGAGAACCAAATTAGAAAATCTTTATTCGTTTTTGAGATAAAGATTATTTAAGTTAACCTAATTTTTTATGATTTTTTCAAATTAATAATCTTGCTTTAAAAAATCACGAAAAATCGAATTCTTAAGATATCTTAATGAATTATTCTTGATTTATAGAAGAAAGTGTCTATTTTCTCGTGATTAAACCGAATCTTGAAAATATTTATTCGTTTTTGAGATATAAATCATTAAATTCAACGTGAATCTCATTTATGGCTATCTGAAGTTAATTAAAAAATCACCAAAAATCGAATTCTTGAGATATTTTAATGATACATTCAAAATTTATAAAGGCAAGTGTCTATTTTGTCATGGTGAGAACCAAATTAGAAAATCTTTATTCGTTTTTGAGATACAAATTATTTAAGTTAACCTAATTTTTTATGATTTTTCAAATTAATAATCTTACTTTAAAAAATCACGAAAAATCGAATTCTTAAGATATTTTAATGAATTATTCATGATTTATAGAGGAAAGTGTCTATTTTCTCGTGATGAAAGCGGCTCTTGAAAATATTAATTCGTTTTTGAGATATAAATCATTAAATTGAACGTAAATCTCATTTATGGCTATCTGAAGTTAAATAAAAATCACCAAAAATCGAATTCTTGAGATATTTTAATGATACATTCAAAATTTATAAAGGCAAGTGTCTATTTTGTCATGGTGAGAACCAAATTAGAAAATCTTTATTCGTTTTTGAGATACAAATTATTTAAGTTAACCTAATTTTTTATGATTTTTTCAA
The DNA here is from genome assembly GCA_036711965.1 of Onthophagus sagittarius. NCBI lineage: Eukaryota > Metazoa > Arthropoda > Insecta > Coleoptera > Scarabaeidae > Onthophagus > Onthophagus sagittarius. Next base: position 54,585,010 of record JASERS010000005.1, read on the forward strand.
ATTAATAATCTTGCTTTAAAAAATCACGAAAAATCGAGTTTTTAAGATATCTTAATGAATTATTCATGATTTATAGAGAAAAAGTGTCTATTTTCTCGTGATGCAAGCGGCTCTTGAAAATATTTATTCGTTTTTGAGATATAAATAATTAAATTCAACGTAAATCTCATTTATGGCTATCTGAAGTTAAATAAAAATCACCAAAAATCGAATTCTTGAGATATTTTAATGATACATTCAAAATTTATAAAGGCAAGTGTCTATTTTGTCATGGTGAGAACCAAATTAGAAAATCTTTATTCGTTTTTGAGATATAGATTATTTAAGTTAACCTAATTTTTTATGATTTTTTAAAATAAATAGTCTTATTTTAAAAAATCACTAAAAATCGAATTTTTAAGATATCTTAATGAATTATTCATGATTTATAGAGAAAAAGTGTCTATTTTCTCGTGATGAATGCGGATCTTGAAAATATTTATTCGTTTTTGAGATATAAATAATTAAATTCAACGTAAATCTCATTTATGGCTATTTGAAGTTAAATAAAAATCACCAAAAATCGAATTCTTGAGATATTTTAATGATACATTCAAAATTTATAAAGGCAAGTGTCTATTTTGTCATGGTGAGAACCAAATTAGAAAATCTTTATTCGTTTTTGAGATAAAGATTATTTAAGTTAACCTAATTTTTTAGGATTTTTTAAAATAAATAATCTTATTTTAAAAAATCACGAAAAATCGAATTTTTAAGATATCTTAATGAATTATTCATGATTTATAGAGAAAAGTGTCTATTTTCTCGTGATGAATGCGGATCTTGAAAATATTTATTCGTTTTTGAGATATAAATAATTAAATTCAACGTAAATCTCATTTATGGCTATTTGAAGTTAAATAAAAATCACCAAAAATCGAATTCTTGAGATATTTTAATGATACATTCAAAATTTATAAAGGCAAGTGTCTATTTTGTCATGGTGAGAACCAAATTAGAAAATCTTTATTCGTTTTTGAGATAAAGATTATTTAAGTTAACCTAATTTTTTAGGATTTTTTAAAATAAATAATCTTATTTTAAAAAATCACGAAAAATCGAATTTTTAAGATATCTTAATGAATTATTCATGATTTATAGAGAAAAGTGTCTATTTTCTCGTGATGAATGCGGATCTTGAAAATATTTATTCGTTTTTGAGATATAAATAATTAAATTCAACGTAAATCTCATTTATGGCTATTTGAAGTTAAATAAAAATCACCAAAAATCGAATTCTTGAGATATTTTAATGATACATTCAAAATTTATAAAGGCAAGTGTCTATTTTGTCATGGTGAGAACCAAATTAGAAAATCTTTATTCGTTTTTGAGATACAAATTATTTAAGTTAACCTAATTTTTTATGATTTTTCAAATTAATAATCTTACTTTAAAAAATCACGAAAAATCGAATTCTTAAGATATTTTAATGAATTATTCATGATTTATAGAGGAAAGTGTCTATTTTCTCGTGATGAAAGCGGCTCTTGAAAATATTTATTAGTTTTTGAGATATAAATCATTAAATTGAACGTAAATCTCATTTATGGCTATCTCAAGTTAATTAAAAAATCACTAAAAATCGAATTCTTGAGATATTTTAATGAAACATTCAAAATTTATAAAAGCAAGTGTCTATTTTGTCATGGTGAGAACCAAATTAGAAAATCTTTATTGGTTTTTGAGATAAAGATTATTTAGGCTAACCTAATTTTTTATGATTTTTCAAATTAATAATGTTCTTTTAAAAAATCACGAAAAATCGAATTTTTAAGATATCTTAATGAATTATTCATGATTTATAAAGGAAAGTGTCTATTTTCTTGCGATGAAACCGGATCTTGAAAATATTTATTCGTTTTTGAGATATAAATAATTAAATTCAACGTAAATCTCATTTATGGCTATTTGAAGTTAAATAAAAATCACCAAAAATCGAATTCTTGAGATATTTTAATGATACATTCAAAATTTATAAAGGCAAGTGTCTATTTTGTCATGGTGAGAACCAAATTAGAAAATCTTTATTCGTTTTTGAGATACAAATTATTTAAGTTAACCTAATTTTTTATGATTTTTCAAATTAATAATCTTACTTTAAAAAATCACGAAAAATCGAATTCTTAAGATATTTTAATGAATTATTCATGATTTATAGAGGAAAGTGTCTATTTTCTCGTGATGAAAGCGGCTCTTGAAAATATTTATTAGTTTTTGAGATATAAATCATTAAATTGAACGTAAATCTCATTTATGGCTATCTCAAGTTAATTAAAAAATCACTAAAAATCGAATTCTTGAGATATTTTAATGAAACATTCAAAATTTATAAAGGCAAGTGTCTATTTTGTCATGGTGAGAACCAAATTAGAAAATCTTTATTCGTTTTTGAAATACAAATTATTTAAGTTAACCTAATTTTTTATGATTTTTCAAATTAATAATCTTGCTTTAAAAAATCACGAAAAATCGAGTTTTTAAGACATCTTAATGAATTATTCATGATTTATAGAGGAAAGTATCTATTTTCTCGTGATTAAATCGAATCTTGAAAATATTTATTCGTTTTTGAGATATAAATCATTAAATTGAACGTAAATCTCATTTATGGCTATCTGAAGTTAAATAAAAATCACAAAAAATCGAATTCTTGAGATATTTTAATGATACATTCAAAATTTATAAAGGCAAGTGTCTATTTTGTCATGGTGAGAACCAAATTTGAAAATCTTTATTTGTTTTTGAGATACAAATTATTTAAGTTAACCTAATTTTTTATGATTTTTCAAATTAATAATCTTCTTTTAAAAAATCACGAAAATTCGAATTTTTAAGATATTTTAATGAATTATTAATGATTTATAAAGGAAAGTGCCTATTTTTTTGCGATGAAGCCGGATCTTGAAAATATTTATTAGTTTTTGAGATATAAATCATTAAATTGAACGTAAATCTCATTTATGGCTATCTCAAGTTAAATAAAAATCACCAAAAATCGAATTCTTGAGATATTTTAATGATACATTTAAAATTTATAAAGGTAAGTATCTATTTTATCATGGTGAGAACCAAATTTGAAAATCTTTATTCGTTCTTGAGATACAGATTATTTAACTTGACCTGAAGAAGAAGAAAACAAAATTTATTCAAGCCATAAAAAAAATAAAAAAATAACAATAATAAATACTAATAAATAATAATAATAAATAACAAAAACGCCGGCTTGAAAGGGCTATCGACCGTGGTCTTTCTGCCCGGGATAGAAATTCTTGATACTTGGTGCTTGAAACTAGTTTCGTAGTTTGTGTAGGATATGAAGGGAGTGGTGGGAAGATTGGGAAGCGATGAATAGGTTTTTTAAGGGGTCAAGGGGGAAGTTGATGGCAGCATTAGGGGATAAAATTTGTAGACGGATATGAATTGTTGACGGATTGAAAAGTGGATTTTCGGGGTGTCGGATTCGCGAGACGCATCTAAGTGCAGATCTCTCCGCTACTTCGAGGTGGTACCTTGCTCCTCTGGATGCTTCGAAGAGGATTAGCGGTGAGTACTCAATGACCGGTCTACAGATGGTCTTGTAGATGTGGGCAGCGCATTTAGTTGATATGCCGCGTCCTTGGTATGTAAGGGTTCTAAAGTGCTTCGCGCGATTCGTCACTTTCATTTTTACCTTTATGGCATGGTCTGAAAATTTTAGTTTCCGGTCTATCGAGATTCCTAGGTATTTGGATATTGTAACGGAAGATATTATCGTGGATTGGATAGTTACGGTAGGGGAAGGAGCATGGATGGGAAGAAATGGAATGAAGAATTGGGTTTTAGAAGGATTAATTTGAATTCTCCATTTTTGTAGCCAACTCTCAGTGGATTGTATCAGCGACTGTAACCTTTGGACTGCGAATGAGATGGTTTTGCCGTGTGTTACCAAGGTAGTGTCGTCAGCGTAGAGTAGAGCGTATGAGTCTAAGTCGAAGGTATCTGGATTGGGGTCGTAGATGTCACAGGAAAACAAGTTATAAAGTGTTGGAGAGAGGGGTGACCCTTGCGGGAGGCCTTGCTGGGGGGAGAATTTGCGGGAGAAGTAGTTTTTTAATCTGAATACTGAGGAGCGGTTGGAAAGGAATTGGTTGAGTAGATTAAGGAGGTAAGGCGGGATATCCAGTTTGCTAAGTTTGTGTAGGAGTCCCCGATGCCATACTGAATCGAACGCTTTACGTATATCCAAGAAGACTGCCGCAGAGTGGCGTTTTTGGAGGCGTGTCACTTGAAAGTTGGAGATTAGCACTGCCAGAGCATGGGACGTAGATCTACCAGATTGAAAGCCAAACTGGTAATTCGGTATTTTATGAGACATTACTTCCAATAGTTTGTTCTTAATGTGTGTTTCGAGGATCTTGCCAATGACGGGAAGAAGGGAGATAGGACGATAGTTGGATGGGTTAGATAGAGATGCTTCTTTTTTGGGAACGTAAATTATTATGGATGACTTCCAATCTTCGGGGAAATATTAGTTCATGAGGCAGTAGTTGAGGATTTTTATGATGTATTCATGATAGGGAGGATTTAGCTTTCTCAGGATGTTTTTTGTGACATGGTCGTATCCAGGGGCGGTGCTTGTTCCTTTACTTAGGATTAAGTAGTATTCGTCCTCGTGGATGCGAGCATCTTCGGGAGTGTCGGCCTGGGTGGTGAAAGCAGATTTATACCAGTCATCTATTACTGCTTTGTTGACGGAGCAGAAGGAAGCATCTTCGGAGAATGAAAACACTCGCTGGAGGTAATCCCCGTGGATGTTAACAATTTCCTCAGGATCGGTGTATTTGACCTGATTTTTTATGATTTTTTGGAATTAATATCATAGGACATATATATGTATTGGTAAGAAATCATCACAAAGAAGTCTGTCTCAGTTATTTTAAAAACTTTAAAGGTCTTAGAGGTCACATTAGTGCACACCATGTTTGTTATTATAAGATTATTTTCTTCTGGAACTGTTGGTAGATACAGAAAATGTTGAAAATGAGGAGAAGAGGAAGTTAATGAGGATATAAAAAGATTAATTTAAGATTTTTTAAATAAATTTAAATCTCCAAATGTCGGTAAAATAGAATACATAGAAATGAGCCATCTGTTATCAACGAAATTAATTAAATATAAAATGAAATTCTTGTGTTTCATTTGAATTGTTAATAATTATGTTTTAATACAATATTATTTAAAAATAATGTTTCAATAATGAAATTAAAATGTAAATTTAATTTGGAGTTAACGAATATTAATGGTCGGTAAAGAAGAGATTTATATTTGTTGCAAAATTATTTAAAATAAATGTAATTTAATTGAACAAAATAAGTTAAGAAATATGCTCGGGTCAATTTATACAATATAAATAACGGTTATTTAAGATTTGGTTAAAATTTAATGTAATTTAATAAAGTTGAGTAATAAATATTTCAAATTTAGCGGTAAACATCATTTCCGTTCAGTCAATCGACAATCAGCGCCACTTTCGGCAAAAATCGTTGTCACCCGGTGACATTTCCGTTCGGTCGTGTCGGCTTTTTTGATGTGCCGCGTCTCGATCCGTCATTATAACCGTAAGTTAACGTTCGAAAAACCCCAAGATCTAACCGAAAGTTGACCCCAAAATCACCGAACCACCCTCACCCTCATCATCATCAGAGAAATCCGCAACGGCCCCAAAATGCCATCGGCGGCTAACGTCAAAATTGACAAGCACCAACAGCAGCAGCAACAGCAAATCGCCGGCGAGGCTTCCGCCAATCCCACGAACGCCACCGTCGTCGTTCAAGACCCCGCTAATTCATCAAACCCCCTAAGACAAGCCATCACCACCATCGAACATAAAATACGAAATTTAGAAAAACGAAAGGTACAATTTCATTAATTTTCATCCCAATAACCTTAATTAATTACTCTTTTTAATTTAGGCAAAATTAGTACAGTATAAAGAGCTCCAAAGCACCGGAAAAGAACTGAATCAAGATCAAAAGACGGCGATAGCTAAATTCGATGAAGTCGTACAAACCCTAGATTTCGCACGCGATTTATGCAAACAATTCATCGCATTAGCGATGGTTTCGGAGAAGGAGGCGAAAAAGCAAGCGCGGAAAGATGCTTTGGCTAAAAGTCAATCGGAATTGGCGAAAGTTCGGGAGGTACTTTTAGTGCAAGATGCTTTAACGCAAATGGGACAAGAAAATATTAGGGACGATTTTTTACATGGAAGAAACGGAGCTGCGCAACTTAGCGAGAACGATTTAAAGTAATTAAATCGTTTCATTTAAAATTTAACTAATTGTAAATTTTTTTTTTAGATTATTAGATGATTTGTATACGAATGTGACCCCAAAACACGAACCTGGTGATTCCCAAGTATTTTGTACCCAAATTCAAGGCGCAGCCGAGCATTTGCTCGCTGTCGTTGATGGTAAACCAAAAGAAATTTTTGGGAGCACTTACGGACATATAAAAGACATTATCGGGAAGATTCATGAAAGCGGATATTTCGATCAATCTCAGGTAAATAAATTATATTGATAAATCGTTTTATTAAATTTTCTTTTTTTTTTTTTTATTGAATTTAGCAAGAACAATTTGTTGAAGTTGTGGATGTTGAAGTTGAAGAAGGCGTGGAGCCCAACCCAACCCCTTCTTTGGATATAATTAATCATGAAATGATTGAATCAATTGATTCGATTACGATCGAGGCTCGCCCGCCGCCCCCTCCGGCCCCTGTTGTTCAATCTTTAACGCCCGTTCAACCACCCCCACCAGTTGAGCAACCTCCGATGGTTCCAGTAATTCCGGCTGATCAGCAACCGATTTATTATGCTGCGGCCCCGCAACATCAGCCCCCACAACAACCGCAACAACCACCTCCGAGACCGCTTTCTGATGTCTTGGGAAGTGGGAGCTTCACGTTTTTACAGGTTATTAATTTTTATTTTTGAAAAATAATTTTAGACTTGTTTATAGCATTTTTTTTTACTTTTTTGGGATTTGAAATGGGGTCATCCACAAAAACTCGTTTTAAAAAAAAATTTTATTACTCGTACCAGACTGTCATTTTGAAATCAGCACCCTCTATTGTTTAAATTTAATTTAATAGAAAAGGAAATTATCTTACCGACATAATTATGTCATTTTAGTGCCAAAATTTTTTTAATTTTTTATACGATTAAGATAAAAAATACTGTTTAAAGGTGAAAACTGATGATTTGTATATTGATATTTCTGATAGTAAGGATTGAAACGCTTTTTAAAAGATTTAGTAAACGGTAAGATTTTTTTTTCATTCAAAATAGCATCTTATCTAATTAGAAGAAACGATGAAGATAATGGAACATAAATGCTCCGAAAAAAATATACAACATATCTTTTAAATTATTAACTAAACATCTTTTTCAAATTATTTATAATGTTTACAAATTACAGAAAACGCCATCTCTTATTTAGCAAAGAAATCCGCACTCTCAGTTCGAGTGCGAGTACTGAAAGGTTAAAAATTTCTTTAAGTAAACCACAATTATTCGTTATTTTCGAATACTATCATTTTCATTTACACTCTTTAATTATAATTTAAAAAATATGTTGAGATTGGTACGAATTGTCACCTTGGGTTTAGCACCCTCTATTGTTTAATAGAAAAGGAAACTTTTTTACCGACATAATTATGTCATTTTATTGCCAAAAATTTTTTAATTCTTTATATGATTAAGATAAAAAATGCTGTTTAAAGGTGAAGACTGATGATTTGTATATTGATATTTCTGATAGTAAGCATTGAAACGCTTTTTAAAAGATTTAGTAAACAGTAAGATGTTTTTTTTTTCATTCAAAATAACATCTTATCTAATTAAAAGAAATGATGAAGATAATGGAACATAAATGCTCCGTAAAAAATATACAGCACATTTTTTAAATTATTAATCAAACATCTTTTTCAAATTATTTATAATGTTTACAAATTACAGAAAACGCCATCTCTTATTTAGCAAAAAAATCCGCATTCTCAGTTCGAGTGCGAGTACTGAAAGGTTAAAAATTTCTTTAAGTAAACCACAATTATTCATTATTTTCGACTACTATCATTTTCATTTACACTCTTTAATTATAATTTAAAAAATATGTTGAGTTTGGTACAAAATGTCACCTTGGGTTTAACACCCTCTATTATTTAATAGAAAAGGAAACTTTTTTACCGACATAATTATATCATTTTAGTGCCAAATTTTTTTAAATTTTTTATATGATTAAGATGAAAAATGCTGTTTAAAGGTGAAAATTGATGATTTGTATATTGATATTTCTGATAGTAAGCATAGAAACGCTTTTTAAAAGATTCAGTAAACAGTAAGATGTTTTTTTTTTCATTCAAAATAACATCTTATCTAATTATTAAAAGAAACGATGAAGATAATGGAACATAAATGCTCCGAAAAAAATCTACAACACATTTTTTAAATTATTAATCAAACATCTTTTTCAAATTATTTATAATGTTTACAAATTACAAAAAACGCCATCTCTTATTTAGCAAAGAAATCCGCACTCTCAGTTCGAGTGCGAGTACTGAGAGGTTAAAAATTTCTTTAAGTAAACCACAATTATTCATTATTTTCGAATACTATCATTTTCATTTACACTCTTTAATTATAATTTAAAAAATATGTTGAGTTTGGTACAAAATGTCACCTTGGGTTTAACACCCTCTATTATTTAATAGAAAAGGAAACTTTTTTACCGACATAATTATGTCATTTTAGTGCCAAATTTTTTTAAATTTTTTATATGATTAAGATGAAAAATGCTGTTTAAAGGTGAAAATTGATGATTTGTATATTGATATTTCTGATAGTAAGCATTGAAACGCTTTTTAAAAGATTCAGTAAACAGTAAGATGTTTTTTTTTTCATTCAAAATAACATCTTATCTAATTATTAAAAGAAACGATGAAGATAATGGAACATAAATGCTCCCAAAAAAATCTACAACACATTCTTTAAATTATTAATCAAACATCTTTTTCAAATTATTTATAATGTTTACAAATTACAGAAAACGCCATCTCTTATTTAGCAAAGAAATCCGCACGCTCAGTTCGAGTGCGAGTACTGAGAGGTTAAAAATTTCTTTAAGTAAACCACAATTATTCATTATTTTCGAATACTATCATTTTCATTTACACTCTTTAATTATAATTTAAAAAATATGTTGAGTTTGGTACAAAATGTCACCTTGGGTTTAGCACCCTCTATTGTTTAATAGAAAAGGAAACTTTTTTACCGACATAATTATGTCATTTTAGTGCCAAATTTTTTTAAATTTTTTATATGATTAAGATGAAAAATGCTGTTTAAAGGTGAAAATTGATGATTTGTATATTGATATTTCTGATAGTAAGCATAGAAACGCTTTTTAAAAGATTTAGTAAACAGTAAGATGTTTTTTTTTTTCATTCAAAATAACATCTTATCTAATTATTAAAAGAAACGATGAAGATAATGGAACATAAATGCTCCGAAAAAAATATACAGCACATTTTTTAAATTATTAATCAAACATCTTTTTCAAATTATTTATAATGTTTATAAATTACAGAAAACGCCATCTCTTATTTAGCAAAGAAATCCGCACTCTCAGTTCGAGTGCGAGTACTGAAAGGTTAAAAATTTCTTTAAGTAAACCACAATTATTCGTTATTTTCGAATACTATCATTTTCATTTACACTCTTTAATTATAATTTAAAAAATATGTTGAGTTTGATACGAATTGTCACCTTGGGTTCAGCACCCTCTATTGTTAAATGAAAAAGGCTTACCTTACCGATATTAATAACATCTTAATGAGAAAAATTTCATATTGTTAGTATAAGAAAAGTATTTAGTTATGTTTTTATCCATTATCACTAATATGTTAGAGAAATATAAAATATTACCATGTACTAAGTGATATTTAAATTTATTTTTGTCTTAATTATATTACCATCTTCAGAAGACACCTACATGTAAAGAGGTTTACATATTAAGAAATATTTCTAACAAAATATATACAGGTGTCCCAAAATGACGTGTACAACGGAAAACCACGATATCTTGGCTCAAAATATGTTGACTTAACTCAACTTATCTATATACAAAGTTACATCCGTTTGCCATTAGTAAAGTTAAATCCTAAAATTAATTTTCTAACGATTTTCTTTATTTGAGTAACTTCGTGTCTTTGTTCTTCCTATTATAGTGATGGCATATGAAATGTTGAAATGGCATTGCTTAATTTTTAGTTAGTTCTTGAAATGAAAAAATTAGTTAGTTCAACTTTTGTAAAAAACATTTTGTTCTCAATTTATTTCGATTAGAAGCATTTTTCAGTTTTTTGGCTTTCTTCCTTATCATTATTATATTCCTCCTCACATTCTTCATCATCTTTTTAACCATTTTAAATTTTTATTAATTTTATAAATATTTTATTACATTTTTCGCTTCTCGATTCAAATTTTTAATTTTTTTTTTCAACTTTTTTAATGCAAATTTGTAATTAATTAATCGTCATCTGTTTATTATGCTTTCCGCTTATCTGTATCTTGAAAATTTTTTCCAATGTGAATCTACTCACGAGGCCTTCAAACTGTTAATTATCTGTTTTATGTGGTTATTATTTGAATCCATCATAGAATAATGTCTCAAATTTATGAGAAATCGGTTTCTTGGAAAATTGAAATTTTGAGATAACCCTCTTAGTTCTTGAGATATAAGCTGCTGAATTTAATTGGGATTTTTCAATACTTCGAATAAATTTAAAAATTATTGAAAAATCGATTTTTTTTTGGAAAATTGTTAAGAAATTGTTCTTAATTTCTGATTAAAGTATTTATTTTCCAAAAATGAAGTCAATTTTGAGATATCTCACTTAATTTTTGACATATAAGCTGTTGAACTTAACTGGGATTTTTCAATACTTTGAATAAATTTAAAAATTCTTGAAAAATCGATTTTTTTTTAGAAAATTGTTAAAAAATAGTTCTTAATTTCTGATTAAAGTATTTATTTTCCAAAAATGAAGTCAATTTTGAGATATGTCACTTAGTTCTTGAGATATAAGCTACTGAACTTAATTGGATACTTTTGAAAATTTTGAATAAATTTAAAAATCATTAAAAAATCGATTTTTTTTTGAATATTGTTATGAAATTGCTTTTAATATTTAATTGGAACATTTACTTTCAATAAATGAAGTTCATTTTAAAATATCTCAGTTAGTTCTCGAGATATAAGCTGCTAAACTTAATTGAGATTTTTCGTATATTTTGAATAAATTTAAAAATTCTTGAAAAATCGATTTTTCTTTAGATAATTGTGACGAAATTGCTCTTAATTACTAATTAGAACATCTACTTTCCAAAAATGAAGTCAATTTGAAAATATCTATTTAGTTCTTGAGATATAAACTGCTGAACTTAATTGGGATTCTTCCGATATTTTGTATAAATTTACAAATTCCTGAAAAATCGATTTTTTGAAAAATTGTTATGAAATTACTTTCAATTACTAATTGGAGCATATACTTTCTAAAAGTGAAATCAATTTGAAAATATCTCACTTAGTTCTTGAGATATAAGCTGCCAAACTTAATTAAAATTTTTCAAAACTTGGAATAAATTTAAAAATTCTTGAAAAATCGATTTCTTTTTTTGGAAAATTGTGAAGAACTTGTTCTTAATTTGTGATCAAAGTATTTACTTTCCAAAAATTAAGTAGATTTTGAGATATTTCTCTTAGTTCTTGAGATATAAGCTGCTGAACTTGATTGGAATTTTTTCAATATTTTGAATAAATTTAAAAAAAAATTGAAAAATTTATTTTTTTTTTGGAAAATTGTTATGAAATTGTTATTAATTTCTAATTAGAGCATTTACTTTCCAAAAAATGAAGTCAATTTTGAGACATCTCGCTTAGTTCTTGAGATTTAAGCTACTGAAATTAATTGGTATTTTTAATAAATTTAAAAATTTTTAAAAAAATCAATTTTTTTTTGGTAAATCGTTACAAAATTATTTTTAATTGCTAATTGGAGCATCCACTTTCAATGAATGAAGTTAATTTTGAGATATCTCTCTTACTTCTTGAGATATAAGCTGCTGACCTTAATTGGGATTTTTCAATATTTTTTTGAATAAGTTTAAAAATTTTTGAAAAATCTTTTTTTTTGGTAAATTGCTAGGAAATTACCTTCAATTACTAATTGAAGCATCTACTTTCTGAAAATGACGTCAATTTTGAGATATCTCACTTAGTTCTTGAGATATAAGCTGTGATTTTGAGTAAATTTAAAAATTCTTAAAAAATCAATTCTTTTATGGAAAATTGTTACGAAATTACTTTCAATTACTAATTGGAGCATCTATTTTCCAAAAATATAGTCAATTTTGAGATATCTCTCTTAGTTTTTAAGATATAAGCTGCTGAACTTAATTGGGATTTTTCAATATTTTAAATAAATTTAAAAATTCTTGAAAAATTGACTTTTTTTGAAAAATTATTACGAAATTGGTCTTAATTATTAATTGGAGCATTTATTTTTCAAAAATGAAGTCAATTTTCAGATATCCCTTCTAATTCTTGAGATATAAGTTACTGAATTTGATAGAAATTTTCCAATATTTTGAATAAATTTAAAAATTATTGAAAAATTGATTTTTTTTGCAAAATTGTTACGAAATTGTTTTTAATTTTGAATTAAATCATTTCCTTTTTAAAAATGAAGTCAATTTTGAGATATCTCTTTTAGTTCTTGAGATACTAGCTCCTGAACTTAATCGGAATTTTTCGATATTTTGAATAAGTTTAAAAATTATTGAAACATAGATTTTTTTTGGAAAATTGTTAAGATATTATTTGCAATTATTAATTGGAGTATTTACTTTCGAAAAATGAAGGCAATTATGAGATATCCCTCTTAGTTCTTGAGATATAACCTGCTGAACTTAATGGGATTATTCAATATTTCAAATAAATTAAAAATTCTTGAAAAATTGATTTTTTTTTTTTGGAAAATTGTTACGAAATTGCTCTTAATTTCTTATTGAAGCATCCACTTTCCAAAAATGAAGTGAATTTTGAGATATCTCACTTAGTTCTTGAGATATAAGCTGCTAAACTTAATCGGGATTTTTCCAAAATTTGAATAAATTTAAAAATTCTTAAGAAATCGATTTTTTAGGAAAATTGTTACAAAATTATCTTTAATTACTAATTAAAGTATCTACTTTACGAAAATGAAGTCAATTTTGAGATATCTCACTTAGTTCTTGAGATATAAGCTGTTAAACTTAATCGGGATTTTTCCAAAATTTGAATAAATTTAAAAATTCTTAAGAAATCGATTTTTTAGGAAAATTGTTACAAAATTATCTTTAATTACTAATTGAAGTATCTACTTTACGAAAATGAAGTCAATTTTGAGATATCTCACTTAGTTCTTGAGATATAAGCTGTTAAACTTAATCGGGATTTTTCCAAAATTTGAATAAATTTAAAAATTCTTAAGAAATCGATTTTTTAGGAAAATTGTTACGAAATTATCTTTAATTACTAATTGAAACATCTACTTTCCGAAAATGAAGTCAATTTTGAGATATCTCACTTAGTTCTTGAGATATAAGCTGCTAAACTTAATCGGGATTTTTCCAAAATTTGAATAACTTTAAAAATTCTTGTAAAATTAATTTTTTAGACAAATTATTACGAAATTACTTTTAATTACTAATTAAAGCATCTACTTTCCAAAGATGAAGTCAATTTTGAGATATCTCACTTAGTTCTTGATATATAAGCTGCTAAACTTAATTGGAATTTTTCAATATTTTGAATAAATTTAAAAATTCTTGAAAAAGCGATTTTTTAGGAAAGTTGTTACAAAATTACTTTCAGTTACTAAATGGAGTATCTACTTTCCAAAAATTAAGTCATTTTTGAGATATCTCACTTAGTTCTTGAGATATAAGCTGTTAAACTTAATCGGGATTTTTCCAAAATTTGAATAAATTTAAAAATTCTTAAGAAATCGATTTTTTAGGAAAATTGTTACGAAATTATCTTTAATTACTAATTGAAGCATCTACTTTTCGAAAATGAAGCCAATTTTGAGATATCTCACTTAGTTCTTGAGATATAAGCTGCTAAACTTAATCGGGATTTTTCCAAAATTTGAATAAATTTAAAAATTCTTGTAAAATTAATTTTTTAGACAAATTGTTACGAAATTACTTTTAATTACTAATTAAAGCATCTACTTTCCAAAAATGAAGTCAATTTTGAGATATTTCAATTAGTTCTTGAGATATAAGCTGCTGAACTTAAGTAGGATTTTTCTAATATTTTGAATAAATTTAAAAATTCTTGAAAAATCGATTTTTTAGGAAAATTGTTACAAAATTACTTTCAAGTACTAATTGGAGCATCTACTTTCCGAAAATGAAATTAATTTAGAGATATCTCACTTAGTTCTTGAGGTATAAGCTGCTAAACTTAATTGGAATTTTTCAATATTTTGAATAAATTTAAAAATTCTTAAAAAAATCGATTTTTTTGGAAAATTGTTACAAAATTACTTTCAATTACTAATTGGAGCATCTACTTTCTAAAAACGAAGTCGATTTTGAAATATCTCACTTAGTTCTTGAGATATAATACCAAGTTAAGGTTTGTGATCATACAGGGTGTGCTCGTGAATTATTTCCAACATATATTTATAATTTAAACGAGACAATTACCTCAACCCCCGACGTTGTCTTAATGGTAGAAACATATTCGCTCGGTTCAATATTAATAACAACTTGTAACCCAGACCCCAATCCAAATCCTCCACTATATTGCAATTGATTCTCATAATTTTCATATTGAACATCGATCGTCGCAAAATAATTAAAGGCGCAACAATAACCCAAAGTCGACTTAAAAATCCTATCGCAATTTTTTAAATCAGATTTCCAATAACATTTTTTATCATTCTCCCACACGGATGAGTTAACTAAAAAAAATATTAAAATTATCAAATTTTTTAAAAATTTTCTTTTTTACCTCCATCATTAACTCATTCATATCATAATTAAAATCCTCCAAAACCGAATAAATCTTAACATCCATCGAATTATTGTAAAGACTTTTATTTTCATCGCAATCGTGACAAACAACCAACGCGGAGAGGTGCTCAAAAAACGCGTTAATATCGTCTTCGGGGAACCTCCTCGACAAAATTAATGTTTTTATTTTTTCCGCGTTCGTTTTATAAACGATGTTGTTATTGCAAATGATTACTGCGGGAAAGGGAGTTTTCCAAACTGGGTATCCCGTTGATGCGATTGAATTTAAAATGGTCGTTTCTTGGAATCGTTTTAATTGGATCATGATGAGGGTTATGCAAAATAAAACGCTGGTAAAGAGGATTATTGCCCAACAAATTGAGATTATTCCGTTTTTTGTGTCGGTTATGTAGCGACATCCGTGTAGGTTTGAATTTTTGAAGAAATTAATTATGAAGATTTTTAAATACATTTTTGTGTATTTCGCTAAAAATAATTAATTATTAAACATTATTAATTTACCGATTTTTAACATTTTGAAATTATTTGTGGTAAATTTTCGATTTAATCATCGATTTATCAAGAAATTTATCTACTTTATTTTTTTTTTATTAATTAATGCAAGATTCTTCGTAACCGTTTAAGATTTAAACTGTTAAACTTAATTGGGATTTTTCCAATATTTTGAATAGATTTAAAAATTCTTAAAAATCAATTTTTCTGGTTTTGGAAAATTGTTACGAAATTACTTTTGAAAAATTGAAAGTCTTTTGCGAATTATTCGTTCACTTCTTATGAGAAATAACTCATTTATTGTATTGAGAATCATTTCTTCGTTCCTAACGTTCACAAAATTGTTCGTATTTTAAGTATTTAACTGAATCACATAAAAACACGCAGAATCGCAAATTCAATTAATTTAGTTGTTAGTGTTATAATTAAGACATTAGAATATTTTGATACATTTACTTTATTAGAATATAACGACGTAGAAAAAAAAGTTTTTCATTTCTTAATGTAAATTGTATTGAAAAAAGTTGCTCAATATTGGCAGATAATCCAATTCTACAATTAAAAGATATGCACCAAGCTAAAGGTTTAATATTAACTCATTCTAACATCTTAAATAGTGGATAACATTATCTGATTGAGATTTGAACCATCATACATGTAATAGTAGGCATTTTGTTGCTTTGTTAACAAAGATTTATTGTTATTTGGAAATATCTTCTGGATATTATGTTGAGATTTTAAAATGAATCTGAATTAATGCAAATTTCAACTTGCACATACATCTTTAGATGTATTAAAATATTAATTTAAATAACATAATTTAATGTTGTTTATTTTAATTTTAGGATTCAGAATTAGACACTCCACCAGAACAAATTCCAAGTCAAACATTTACCAATCAAAGCTACGTGCAAGGCCCGCCGCCCCCCATTCCAATGCCCCCACATTTCCAACCGTATCCGCAGCCGATACCCCCTCAACAACAACAACCACCGCAACAACAACCGCCACAGCAGCAGCAACAACAACAACAACAACAACCCCCACCGCCTCAACAACTCTCGCCGTCCGTTCCCCAACAAACTAACAATTTGGACGAATCGAATCACCACGATCATCAAATGAACGACGTTCAAAAACAACGGGGCGGCCGCCCGCGCGGTGTTGGAGGGGGGAATCAGCAGCAGCAACCGTTTTACGCGAATAACAACGGATACAGCAATCGACAGCGGCAAAATAGAAACGGTCCCGGGCCGAGATCATCGAATAATAATAACAGACATAACCAATAGCCAACGGAGCGCGACCTTCTTTCCTGTTTCCTAACTAATAATAATAATAATAATAATAACAATAGCATTTTCCAAGAAGAAGCAGTTGTGTGAGATGTGTACAACGTCAATTTGCACGCAAATGCGAAAAAAGATAGGCGAAGGACTTGAAAAAATGAAAAAAGAATAAATAAAAATGAGACCGGCATAAATAATGATTAATTGGAAACGGGGGATAAATCGAAATAGCGTTTTAAGTTGATTTTGGGTCCCGCATTATAATTGTACATGTGTAAGTGAATGCAACACAACGCAACACTGTTTAACGATTTTTCGTTTTCCTCAGTTAATAAGTGTAGTGTAATTACAATTGTATTGCACAACTGTATTCAATTTATACAGGGCAGTGTAAATATTTACCGTTTACGCATTTTATCTATCTATCTATCTATAAGTTGATTTTCTTTTCCTTTTTTCTTTCTTTCTTTCTTTTTCTTTTTCAATAAGGTTTATGTAACACGGACGGTTCGTTTTTACCTTTTCAGTATCAATGAACCCTACATATTTAAACTAAACATTAAAATATAATAGACGTTCATTCATTTCTAAGTGATATTTTATTTTATTTTTCTTTTTTATGCGATCGGCACGTTTAGTTTCATTAAATTATAAACTTTCAGACGTTTCATTAAAGCGATTTTACCGCCGAAATGTTTTCGTCTTATTTTGCTTATCCTAGAAACATTTAAATATTAATTAAGTTTTAGTATACAGGGTGGACCAAATTGGACATGAAAATAATAGTTTATGCATCATTTGAGAGAGGACAGTTAAAGCTCCAATTTGGTTTGCAAATTATTTCTTCAAAAAATCGGGTCAACTTAAATAATTTTTATCTCAAAAACGTTTCATTAAAATTTTTCAAGAATTCGATTTTTAATTAATTCGAAATAATCATAAATGAGATTCACGTTGAATTTAATGATTTATATCTCAAAAACGAATAAAGATTTTCAAAATCCGGGAGAGCATAAAAGCGAGGAGGTATTTCGTCTAAAAGTATCAGGAGTAATAATCGAAAGCGAACAAAATGTTTACCTCCTCATCTCCTACTCCAAGTGGTTCTGATCCTCGCTAACTAATACATTTTATAATTTCCGATTTGGAAGAGGTAAAATGACGATTTCGATCAGGATCACATAAAAGCGAGGAGGTATTTCGTTTAAAAGTATCAGGAGTAATAATCGAAAGCGAACAAAATGTTTACCTCCTCATCTCCTACTCGAAGTGGTTCTGATCCTCGCTAACTAATACATTTTATAATTTCCGATTTGGAAGAGGTAAAATGACGATTTCGATCGGGAGAGCATAAAAGCGAGGAGGTATTTCGTTTAAAAGTATCAAGAGTAATAATCGAAAGCGAACAAAATGTTTACCTCCTCATCTCCTACTCGAAGTGGTTCTGATCCTCGCTAACTAATACATTTTGGAATTTCCGATTTGGAAGAGGTAAAATGACGATTTCGATCGGGAGAGCATAAAAGCGAGGAGGTATTTCGTTTAAAAGTATCAGGAGTAATAATCGAAAGCGAACAAAATGTTTACCTCCTCATCTCCTACTCGAAGTGGTTCTGATCCTCGCTAACTAATACATTTTGAAATTTCCGATTTGGAAGAGGTAAAATGACGATTTCGATCAGGATCACATAAAAGCGAGGAGGTATTTCGTTTAAAAGTATCAGGAGTAATAATCGAAAGCGAACAAAATGTTTACCTCCTCATCTCCTACTCGAAGCGGTTCTGATCCTCGCTAACTAATACATTTTGAAATTTCCGATTTGGAAGAGGTAAAATGACGATTTCGATCAGGATCACATAAAAGCGAGGAGGTATTTCGTCTAAAAGTATCAGGAGTAATAATCGAAAGCGAACAAAATGTTTACCTCCTCATCTCCTACTCGAAGTGGTTCTGATCCTCGCTAACTAATACATTTTATAATTTCCCATTTGGAAGAGGTAAAATGACGATTTCGATCAGGATCACATAAAAGCGAGGAGGTATTTCGTTTAAAAGTATCAGGAGTAATAATCGAAAGCGAACAAAATGTTTACCTCCTCATCTCCTACTCGAAGCGGTTCTGATCCTCGCTAACTAATACATTTTGAAATTTCCGATTTGGAAGAGGTAAAATGACGATTTCGATCAGGATCACATAAAAGCGAGGAGGTATTTCGTCTAAAAGTATCAGGAGTAATAATCGAAAGCGAACAAAATGTTTACCTCCTCATCTCCTACTCGAAGTGGTTCTGATCCTCGCTAACTAATACATTTTATAATTTCCCATTTGGAAGAGGTAAAATGACGATTTCGATCAGGATCACATAAAAGCGAGGAGGTATTTCGTCTAAAAGTATCAGGAGTAATAATCGAAAGCAAACAAAATGTTTACCTCCTCACCTCCTACTCGAAGTGGTTCTGATCCTCGCTAACTAATACATTTTATAATTTCCGATTTGGAAGAGGTAAAGTTACGATTTCGATCAGGATCACATAAAAGCGAGGAGGTATTTCGTCTAAAAGTATCAGGAGTAATAATCGAAAGCAAACAAAATGTTTACCTCCTCACCTCCTACTCGAAGTGGTTCTGATCCTCGCTAACTAATACATTTTATAATTTCCGATTTGGAAGAGGTAAAGTTACGATTTCGATCAGGATCACATAAAAGCGAGGAGGTATTTCGTCTAAAAGTATCAGGAGTAATAATCGAAAGCGAACAAAATGTTTACCTCCTCACCTCCTACTCGAAGTGGTTCTGATCCTCGCTAACTAATACATTTTATAATTTCCGATTTGGAAGAGGTAAAATGACCATTTCGATCAGGATCACATAAAAGCGAGGAGGTATTTCGTTTAAAAGTATCAGGAGTAATAATCGAAAGCGAACAAAATGTTTACCTCCTCATCTCCTACTCGAAGCGGTTCTGATCCTCGCTAACTAATACATTTTGAAATTTCCGATTTGGAAGAGGTAAAATGACGATTTCGATCAGGATCACATAAAAGCGAGGAGGTATTTCGTCTAAAAGTATCAGGAGTAATAATCGAAAGCAAACAAAATGTTTACCTCCTCACCTCCTACTCGAAGTGGTTCTGATCCTCGCTAACTAATACATTTTATAATTTCCGATTTGGAAGAGGTAAAATGACGATTTCGATCAGGATCACATAAAAGCGAGGAGGTATTTCGTCTAAAAGTATCAGGAGTAATAATCGAAAGCGAACAAAATGTTTACCTCCTCACCTCCTACTCGAAGTGGTTCTGATCCTCGCTAACTAATACATTTTATAATTTCCCATTTGGAAGAGGTAAAATGACGATTTCGATCAGGATCACATAAAAGCGAGGAGGTATTTCGTCTAAAAGTATCAGGAGTAATAATCGAAAGCGAACAAAATGTTTACCTCCTCACCTCCTACTCGAAGTGGTTCTGATCCTCGCTAACTAATACATTTTATAATTTCCCATTTGGAAGAGGTAAAATGACGATTTCGATCAGGATCACATAA
Source organism: Onthophagus sagittarius (assembly GCA_036711965.1). Classification (NCBI taxonomy): domain Eukaryota; kingdom Metazoa; phylum Arthropoda; class Insecta; order Coleoptera; family Scarabaeidae; genus Onthophagus; species Onthophagus sagittarius. The sequence goes on from JASERS010000005.1 coordinate 54,605,509, forward strand.
AAGCGAGGAGGTATTTCGTCTAAAAGTATCAGGAGTAATAATCGAAAGCGAACAAAATGTTTACCTCCTCACCTCCTACTCGAAGTGGTTCTGATCCTCGCTAACTAATACATTTTATAATTTCCGATTTGGAAGAGGTAAAATGACCATTTCGATCAGGATCACATAAAAGCGAGGAGGTATTTCGTCTAAAAGTATCAGGAGTAATAATCGAAAGCGAACAAAATGTTTACCTCCTCACCTCCTACTCGAAGTGGTTCTGATCCTCGCTAACTAATACATTTTATAATTTCCGATTTGGAAGAGGTAAAGTTACGATTTCGATCAGGATCACATAAAAGCGAGGAGGTATTTCGTCTAAAAGTATCAGGAGTAATAATCGAAAGCGAACAAAATGTTTACCTCCTCATCTCCTACTCGAAGCGGTTCTGATCCTCGCTAACTAATACATTTTGAAATTTCCGATTTGGAAGAGGTAAAATGACGATTTCGATCAGGATCACATAAAAGCGAGGAGGTATTTCGTCTAAAAGTATCAGGAGTAATAATCGAAAGCGAACAAAATGTTTACCTCCTCATCTCCTACTCGAAGCGGTTCTGATCCTCGCTAACTAATACATTTTGAAATTTCCGATTTGGAAGAGGTAAAATGACGATTTCGATCAGGATCACATAAAAGCGAGGAGGTATTTCGTCTAAAAGTATCAGGAGTAATAATCGAAAGCGAACAAAATGTTTACCTCCTCATCTCCTACTCGAAGTGGTTCTGATCCTCGCTAACTAATACATTTTGGAATTTCCGATTTGGAAGAGGTAAAATGACGATTTCGATCGGGAGAGCATAAAAGCGAGGAGGTATTTCGTTTAAAAGTATCAGGAGTAATAATCGAAAGCGAACAAAATGTTTACCTCCTCATCTCCTACTCGAAGTGGTTCTGATCCTCGCTAACTAATACATTTTATAATTTCCGATTTGGAAGAGGTAAAATGACGATTTCGATCGGGAGAGCATAAAAGCGAGGAGGTATTTCGTTTAAAAGTATCAAGAGTAATAATCGAAAGCGAACAAAATGTTTACCTCCTCATCTCCTACTCGAAGTGGTTCTGATCCTCGCTAACTAATACATTTTGGAATTTCCGATTTGGAAGAGGTAAAATGACGATTTCGATCGGGAGAGCATAAAAGCGAGGAGGTATTTCGTTTAAAAGTATCAGGAGTAATAATCGAAAGCGAACAAAATGTTTACCTCCTCATCTCCTACTCGAAGCGGTTCTGATCCTCGCTAACTAATACATTTTGAAATTTCCGATTTGGAAGAGGTAAAATGACGATTTCGATCAGGATCACATAAAAGCGAGGAGGTATTTCGTCTAAAAGTATCAGGAGTAATAATCGAAAGCAAACAAAATGTTTACCTCCTCACCTCCTACTCGAAGTGGTTCTGATCCTCGCTAACTAATACATTTTATAATTTCCCATTTGGAAGAGGTAAAATGACGATTTCGATCAGGATCACATAAAAGCGAGGAGGTATTTCGTCTAAAAGTATCAGGAGTAATAATCGAAAGCGAACAAAATGTTTACCTCCTCACCTCCTACTCGAAGTGGTTCTGATCCTCGCTAACTAATACATTTTGAAATTTCCGATTTGGAAGAGGTAAAATGACGATTTCGATCAGGATCACATAAAAGCGAGGAGGTATTTCGTCTAAAAGTATCAGGAGTAATAATCGAAAGCGAACAAAATGTTTACCTCCTCACCTCCTACTCGAAGTGGTTCTGATCCTCGCTAACTAATACATTTTATAATTTCCGATTTGGAAGAGGTAAAATGACGATTTCGATCAGGATCACATAAAAGCGAGGAGGTATTTCGTCTAAAAGTATCAGGAGTAATAATCGAAAGCAAACAAAATGTTTACCTCCTCACCTCCTACTCGAAGTGGTTCTGATCCTCGCTAACTAATACATTTTATAATTTCCCATTTGGAAGAGGTAAAATGACGATTTCGATCAGGATCACATAAAAGCGAGGAGGTATTTCGTCTAAAAGTATCAGGAGTAATAATCGAAAGCAAACAAAATGTTTACCTCCTCACCTCCTACTCGAAGTGGTTCTGATCCTCGCTAACTAATACATTTTATAATTTCCCATTTGGAAGAGGTAAAATGACGATTTCGATCAGGATCACATAAAAGCGAGGAGGTATTTCGTCTAAAAGTATCAGGAGTAATAATCGAAAGCGAACAAAATGTTTACCTCCTCATCTCCTACTCGAAGTGGTTCTGATCCTCGCTAACTAATACATTTTATAATTTCCCATTTGGAAGAGGTAAAATGACGATTTCGATCAGGATCACATAAAAGCGAGGAGGTATTTCGTCTAAAAGTATCAGGAGTAATAATCGAAAGCGAACAAAATGTTTACCTCCTCATCTCCTACTCGAAGTGGTTCTGATCCTCGCTAACTAATACATTTTATAATTTCCCATTTGGAAGAGGTAAAATGACGATTTCGATCAGGATCACATAAAAGCGAGGAGGTATTTCGTCTAAAAGTATCAGGAGTAATAATCGAAAGCGAACAAAATGTTTACCTCCTCATCTCCTACTCGAAGTGGTTCTGATCCTCGCTAACTAATACATTTTGGAATTTCCGATTTGGAAGAGGTAAAATGACGATTTCGATCGGGAGAGCATAAAAGCGAGGAGGTATTTCGTTTAAAAGTATCAGGAGTAATAATCGAAAGCGAACAAAATGTTTACCTCCTCATCTCCTACTCGAAGCGGTTCTGATCCTCGCTAACTAATACATTTTGAAATTTCCGATTTGGAAGAGGTAAAATGACGATTTCGATCAGGATCACATAAAAGCGAGGAGGTATTTCGTCTAAAAGTATCAGGAGTAATAATCGAAAGCGAACAAAATGTTTACCTCCTCATCTCCTACTCGAAGTGGTTCTGATCCTCGCTAACTAATACATTTTATAATTTCCCATTTGGAAGAGGTAAAATGACGATTTCGATCAGGATCACATAAAAGCGAGGAGGTATTTCGTCTAAAAGTATCAGGAGTAATAATCGAAAGCAAACAAAATGTTTACCTCCTCACCTCCTACTCGAAGTGGTTCTGATCCTCGCTAACTAATACATTTTATAATTTCCCATTTGGAAGAGGTAAAATGACGATTTCGATCAGGATCACATAAAAGCGAGGAGGTATTTCGTCTAAAAGTATCAGGAGTAATAATCGAAAGCGAACAAAATGTTTACCTCCTCACCTCCTACTCGAAGTGGTTCTGATCCTCGCTAACTAATACATTTTGAAATTTCCGATTTGGAAGAGGTAAAATGACGATTTCGATCAGGATCACATAAAAGCGAGGAGGTATTTCGTCTAAAAGTATCAGGAGTAATAATCGAAAGCGAACAAAATGTTTACCTCCTCACCTCCTACTCGAAGTGGTTCTGATCCTCGCTAACTAATACATTTTATAATTTCCGATTTGGAAGAGGTAAAATGACGATTTCGATCTGGAGAGCATAAAAGCGAGGAGGTATTTCGTTTAAAAGTATCAGGAGTAATAATCGAAAGCGAACAAAATGTTTACCTCCTCATCTCCTACTCGAAGTGGTTCTGATCCTCGCTAACTAATACATTTTGAAATTTCCGATTTGGAAGAGGTAAAATGACGATTTCGATCAGGATCACATAAAAGCGAGGAGGTATTTCGTTTAAAAGTATCAGGAGTAATAATCGAAAGCGAACAAAATGTTTACCTCCTCATCTCCTACTCGAAGCGGTTCTGATCCTCGCTAACTAATACATTTTGAAATTTCCGATTTGGAAGAGGTAAAATGACGATTTCGATCAGGATCACATAAAAGCGAGGAGGTATTTCGTCTAAAAGTATCAGGAGTAATAATCGAAAGCGAACAAAATGTTTACCTCCTCATCTCCTACTCGAAGTGGTTCTGATCCTCGCTAACTAATACATTTTATAATTTCCCATTTGGAAGAGGTAAAATGACGATTTCGATCAGGATCACATAAAAGCGAGGAGGTATTTCGTTTAAAAGTATCAGGAGTAATAATCGAAAGCGAACAAAATGTTTACCTCCTCATCTCCTACTCGAAGCGGTTCTGATCCTCGCTAACTAATACATTTTGAAATTTCCGATTTGGAAGAGGTAAAATGACGATTTCGATCAGGATCACATAAAAGCGAGGAGGTATTTCGTCTAAAAGTATCAGGAGTAATAATCGAAAGCGAACAAAATGTTTACCTCCTCATCTCCTACTCGAAGTGGTTCTGATCCTCGCTAACTAATACATTTTATAATTTCCCATTTGGAAGAGGTAAAATGACGATTTCGATCAGGATCACATAAAAGCGAGGAGGTATTTCGTCTAAAAGTATCAGGAGTAATAATCGAAAGCAAACAAAATGTTTACCTCCTCACCTCCTACTCGAAGTGGTTCTGATCCTCGCTAACTAATACATTTTATAATTTCCGATTTGGAAGAGGTAAAGTTACGATTTCGATCAGGATCACATAAAAGCGAGGAGGTATTTCGTCTAAAAGTATCAGGAGTAATAATCGAAAGCAAACAAAATGTTTACCTCCTCACCTCCTACTCGAAGTGGTTCTGATCCTCGCTAACTAATACATTTTATAATTTCCGATTTGGAAGAGGTAAAGTTACGATTTCGATCAGGATCACATAAAAGCGAGGAGGTATTTCGTCTAAAAGTATCAGGAGTAATAATCGAAAGCGAACAAAATGTTTACCTCCTCACCTCCTACTCGAAGTGGTTCTGATCCTCGCTAACTAATACATTTTATAATTTCCGATTTGGAAGAGGTAAAGTTACGATTTCGATCAGGATCACATAAAAGCGAGGAGGTATTTCGTCTAAAAGTATCAGGAGTAATAATCGAAAGCGAACAAAATGTTTACCTCCTCACCTCCTACTCGAAGTGGTTCTGATCCTCGCTAACTAATACATTTTATAATTTCCGATTTGGAAGAGGTAAAATGACCATTTCGATCAGGATCACATAAAAGCGAGGAGGTATTTCGTTTAAAAGTATCAGGAGTAATAATCGAAAGCGAACAAAATGTTTACCTCCTCATCTCCTACTCGAAGCGGTTCTGATCCTCGCTAACTAATACATTTTGAAATTTCCGATTTGGAAGAGGTAAAATGACGATTTCGATCAGGATCACATAAAAGCGAGGAGGTATTTCGTCTAAAAGTATCAGGAGTAATAATCGAAAGCGAACAAAATGTTTACCTCCTCACCTCCTACTCGAAGTGGTTCTGATCCTCGCTAACTAATACATTTTATAATTTCCCATTTGGAAGAGGTAAAATGACGATTTCGATCAGGATCACATAAAAGCGAGGAGGTATTTCGTCTAAAAGTATCAGGAGTAATAATCGAAAGCGAACAAAATGTTTACCTCCTCACCTCCTACTCGAAGTGGTTCTGATCCTCGCTAACTAATACATTTTATAATTTCCGATTTGGAAGAGGTAAAATGACGATTTCGATCAGGATCACATAAAAGCGAGGAGGTATTTCGTCTAAAAGTATCAGGAGTAATAATCGAAAGCGAACAAAATGTTTACCTCCTCACCTCCTACTCGAAGTGGTTCTGATCCTCGCTAACTAATACATTTTATAATTTCCGATTTGGAAGAGGTAAAATGACGATTTCGATCAGGATCACATAAAAGCGAGGAGGTATTTCGTCTAAAAGTATCAGGAGTAATAATCGAAAGCGAACAAAATGTTTACCTCCTCACCTCCTACTCGAAGTGGTTCTGATCCTCGCTAACTAATACATTTTATAATTTCCCATTTGGAAGAGGTAAAATGACGATTTCGATCAGGATCACATAAAAGCGAGGAGGTATTTCGTCTAAAAGTATCAGGAGTAATAATCGAAAGCGAACAAAATGTTTACCTCCTCACCTCCTACTCGAAGTGGTTCTGATCCTCGCTAACTAATACATTTTATAATTTCCCATTTGGAAGAGGTAAAATGACGATTTCGATCAGGATCACATAAAAGCGAGGAGGTATTTCGTCTAAAAGTATCAGGAGTAATAATCGAAAGCGAACAAAATGTTTACCTCCTCACCTCCTACTCGAAGTGGTTCTGATCCTCGCTAACTAATACATTTTATAATTTCCGATTTGGAAGAGGTAAAATGACCATTTCGATCAGGATCACATAAAAGCGAGGAGGTATTTCGTCTAAAAGTATCAGGAGTAATAATCGAAAGCGAACAAAATGTTTACCTCCTCACCTCCTACTCGAAGTGGTTCTGATCCTCGCTAACTAATACATTTTATAATTTCCGATTTGGAAGAGGTAAAATGACCATTTCGATCAGGATCACATAAAAGCGAGGAGGTATTTCGTCTAAAAGTATCAGGAGTAATAATCGAAAGCGAACAAAATGTTTACCTCCTCACCTCCTACTCGAAGTGGTTCTGATCCTCGCTAACTAATACATTTTATAATTTCCGATTTGGAAGAGGTAAAATGACCATTTCGATCAGGATCACATAAAAGCGAGGAGGTATTTCGTCTAAAAGTATCAGGAGTAATAATCGAAAGCGAACAAAATGTTTACCTCCTCACCTCCTACTCGAAGTGGTTCTGATCCTCGCTAACTAATACATTTTATAATTTCCGATTTGGAAGAGGTAAAATGACCATTTCGATCAGGATCACATAAAAGCGAGGAGGTATTTCGTTTAAAAGTATCAGGAGTAATAATCGAAAGCGAACAAAATGTTTACCTCCTCATCTCCTACTCGAAGCGGTTCTGATCCTCGCTAACTAATACATTTTGAAATTTCCGATTTGGAAGAGGTAAAATGACGATTTCGATCAGGATCACATAAAAGCGAGGAGGTATTTCGTCTAAAAGTATCAGGAGTAATAATCGAAAGCGAACAAAATGTTTACCTCCTCACCTCCTACTCGAAGTGGTTCTGATCCTCGCTAACTAATACATTTTATAATTTCCGATTTGGAAGAGGTAAAATGACGATTTCGATCAGGATCACATAAAAGCGAGGAGGTATTTCGTCTAAAAGTATCAGGAGTAATAATCGAAAGCGAACAAAATGTTTACCTCCTCACCTCCTACTCGAAGTGGTTCTGATCCTCGCTAACTAATACATTTTATAATTTCCGATTTGGAAGAGGTAAAATGACGATTTCGATCAGGATCACATAAAAGCGAGGAGGTATTTCGTCTAAAAGTATCAGGAGTAATAATCGAAAGCGAACAAAATGTTTACCTCCTCACCTCCTACTCGAAGTGGTTCTGATCCTCGCTAACTAATACATTTTATAATTTCCGATTTGGAAGAGGTAAAATGACGATTTCGATCAGGATCACATAAAAGCGAGGAGGTATTTCGTCTAAAAGTATCAGGAGTAATAATCGAAAGCGAACAAAATGTTTACCTCCTCACCTCCTACTCGAAGTGGTTCTGATCCTCGCTAACTAATACATTTTATAATTTCCCATTTGGAAGAGGTAAAATGACGATTTCGATCAGGATCACATAAAAGCGAGGAGGTATTTCGTCTAAAAGTATCAGGAGTAATAATCGAAAGCGAACAAAATGTTTACCTCCTCACCTCCTACTCGAAGTGGTTCTGATCCTCGCTAACTAATACATTTTATAATTTCCCATTTGGAAGAGGTAAAATGACGATTTCGATCAGGATCACATAAAAGCGAGGAGGTATTTCGTCTAAAAGTATCAGGAGTAATAATCGAAAGCGAACAAAATGTTTACCTCCTCACCTCCTACTCGAAGTGGTTCTGATCCTCGCTAACTAATACATTTTATAATTTCCCATTTGGAAGAGGTAAAATGACGATTTCGATCAGGATCACATAAAAGCGAGGAGGTATTTCGTCTAAAAGTATCAGGAGTAATAATCGAAAGCGAACAAAATGTTTACCTCCTCACCTCCTACTCGAAGTGGTTCTGATCCTCGCTAACTAATACATTTTATAATTTCCGATTTGGAAGAGGTAAAATGACGATTTCGATCAGGATCACATAAAAGCGAGGAGGTATTTCGTCTAAAAGTATCAGGAGTAATAATCGAAAGCGAACAAAATGTTTACCTCCTCACCTCCTACTCGAAGTGGTTCTGATCCTCGCTAACTAATACATTTTATAATTTCCCATTTGGAAGAGGTAAAATGACGATTTCGATCAGGATCACATAAAAGCGAGGAGGTATTTCGTCTAAAAGTATCAGGAGTAATAATCGAAAGCGAACAAAATGTTTACCTCCTCACCTCCTACTCGAAGTGGTTCTGATCCTCGCTAACTAATACATTTTATAATTTCCCATTTGGAAGAGGTAAAATGACGATTTCGATCAGGATCACATAAAAGCGAGGAGGTATTTCGTCTAAAAGTATCAGGAGTAATAATCGAAAGCGAACAAAATGTTTACCTCCTCACCTCCTACTCGAAGTGGTTCTGATCCTCGCTAACTAATACATTTTATAATTTCCCATTTGGAAGAGGTAAAATGACGATTTCGATCAGGATCACATAAAAGCGAGGAGGTATTTCGTCTAAAAGTATCAGGAGTAATAATCGAAAGCGAACAAAATGTTTACCTCCTCACCTCCTACTCGAAGTGGTTCTGATCCTCGCTAACTAATACATTTTATAATTTCCCATTTGGAAGAGGTAAAATGACGATTTCGATCAGGATCACATAAAAGCGAGGAGGTATTTCGTCTAAAAGTATCAGGAGTAATAATCGAAAGCAAACAAAATGTTTACCTCCTCACCTCCTACTCGAAGTGGTTCTGATCCTCGCTAACTAATACATTTTATAATTTCCGATTTGGAAGAGGTAAAGTTACGATTTCGATCAGGATCACATAAAAGCGAGGAGGTATTTCGTCTAAAAGTATCAGGAGTAATAATCGAAAGCGAACAAAATGTTTACCTCCTCACCTCCTACTCGAAGTGGTTCTGATCCTCGCTAACTAATACATTTTATAATTTCCGATTTGGAAGAGGTAAAATGACCATTTCGATCAGGATCACATAAAAGCGAGGAGGTATTTCGTCTAAAAGTATCAGGAGTAATAATCGAAAGCGAACAAAATGTTTACCTCCTCACCTCCTACTCGAAGTGGTTCTGATCCTCGCTAACTAATACATTTTATAATTTCCGATTTGGAAGAGGTAAAATGACCATTTCGATCAGGATCACATAAAAGCGAGGAGGTATTTCGTCTAAAAGTATCAGGAGTAATAATCGAAAGCGAACAAAATGTTTACCTCCTCACCTCCTACTCGAAGTGGTTCTGATCCTCGCTAACTAATACATTTTATAATTTCCCATTTGGAAGAGGTAAAATGACGATTTCGATCAGGATCACATAAAAGCGAGGAGGTATTTCGTCTAAAAGTATCAGGAGTAATAATCGAAAGCGAACAAAATGTTTACCTCCTCATCTCCTACTCGAAGCGGTTCTGATCCTCGCTAACTAATACATTTTGAAATTTCCGATTTGGAAGAGGTAAAATGACGATTTCGATCAGGATCACATAAAAGCGAGGAGGTATTTCGTCTAAAAGTATCAGGAGTAATAATCGAAAGCAAACAAAATGTTTACCTCCTCACCTCCTACTCGAAGTGGTTCTGATCCTCGCTAACTAATACATTTTATAATTTCCGATTTGGAAGAGGTAAAGTTACGATTTCGATCAGGATCACATAAAAGCGAGGAGGTATTTCGTCTAAAAGTATCAGGAGTAATAATCGAAAGCGAACAAAATGTTTACCTCCTCACCTCCTACTCGAAGTGGTTCTGATCCTCGCTAACTAATACATTTTATAATTTCCGATTTGGAAGAGGTAAAATGACCATTTCGATCAGGATCACATAAAAGCGAGGAGGTATTTCGTCTAAAAGTATCAGGAGTAATAATCGAAAGCGAACAAAATGTTTACCTCCTCACCTCCTACTCGAAGTGGTTCTGATCCTCGCTAACTAATACATTTTATAATTTCCCATTTGGAAGAGGTAAAATGACGATTTCGATCAGGATCACATAAAAGCGAGGAGGTATTTCGTCTAAAAGTATCAGGAGTAATAATCGAAAGCGAACAAAATGTTTACCTCCTCACCTCCTACTCGAAGTGGTTCTGATCCTCGCTAACTAATACATTTTATAATTTCCCATTTGGAAGAGGTAAAATGACGATTTCGATCAGGATCACATAAAAGCGAGGAGGTATTTCGTCTAAAAGTATCAGGAGTAATAATCGAAAGCGAACAAAATGTTTACCTCCTCACCTCCTACTCGAAGTGGTTCTGATCCTCGCTAACTAATACATTTTATAATTTCCCATTTGGAAGAGGTAAAATGACGATTTCGATCAGGATCACATAAAAGCGAGGAGGTATTTCGTCTAAAAGTATCAGGAGTAATAATCGAAAGCGAACAAAATGTTTACCTCCTCACCTCCTACTCGAAGTGGTTCTGATCCTCGCTAACTAATACATTTTATAATTTCCCATTTGGAAGAGGTAAAATGACGATTTCGATCAGGATCACATAAAAGCGAGGAGGTATTTCGTCTAAAAGTATCAGGAGTAATAATCGAAAGCGAACAAAATGTTTACCTCCTCACCTCCTACTCGAAGTGGTTCTGATCCTCGCTAACTAATACATTTTATAATTTCCCATTTGGAAGAGGTAAAATGACGATTTCGATCAGGATCACATAAAAGCGAGGAGGTATTTCGTCTAAAAGTATCAGGAGTAATAATCGAAAGCGAACAAAATGTTTACCTCCTCACCTCCTACTCGAAGTGGTTCTGATCCTCGCTAACTAATACATTTTATAATTTCCCATTTGGAAGAGGTAAAATGACGATTTCGATCAGGATCACATAAAAGCGAGGAGGTATTTCGTCTAAAAGTATCAGGAGTAATAATCGAAAGCGAACAAAATGTTTACCTCCTCACCTCCTACTCGAAGTGGTTCTGATCCTCGCTAACTAATACATTTTATAATTTCCCATTTGGAAGAGGTAAAATGACGATTTCGATCAGGATCACATAAAAGCGAGGAGGTATTTCGTCTAAAAGTATCAGGAGTAATAATCGAAAGCAAACAAAATGTTTACCTCCTCACCTCCTACTCGAAGTGGTTCTGATCCTCGCTAACTAATACATTTTATAATTTCCGATTTGGAAGAGGTAAAGTTACGATTTCGATCAGGATCACATAAAAGCGAGGAGGTATTTCGTCTAAAAGTATCAGGAGTAATAATCGAAAGCGAACAAAATGTTTACCTCCTCATCTCCTACTCGAAGTGGTTCTGATCCTCGCTAACTAATACATTTTATAATTTCCCATTTGGAAGAGGTAAAATGACGATTTCGATCAGGATCACATAAAAGCGAGGAGGTATTTCGTCTAAAAGTATCAGGAGTAATAATCGAAAGCGAACAAAATGTTTACCTCCTCACCTCCTACTCGAAGTGGTTCTGATCCTCGCTAACTAATACATTTTATAATTTCCCATTTGGAAGAGGTAAAATGACGATTTCGATCAGGATCACATAAAAGCGAGGAGGTATTTCGTCTAAAAGTATCAGGAGTAATAATCGAAAGCAAACAAAATGTTTACCTCCTCACCTCCTACTCGAAGTGGTTCTGATCCTCGCTAACTAATACATTTTATAATTTCCGATTTGGAAGAGGTAAAGTTACGATTTCGATCAGGATCACATAAAAGCGAGGAGGTATTTCGTCTAAAAGTATCAGGAGTAATAATCGAAAGCAAACAAAATGTTTACCTCCTCACCTCCTACTCGAAGTGGTTCTGATCCTCGCTAACTAATACATTTTATAATTTCCGATTTGGAAGAGGTAAAGTTACGATTTCGATCAGGATCACATAAAAGCGAGGAGGTATTTCGTCTAAAAGTATCAGGAGTAATAATCGAAAGCAAACAAAATGTTTACCTCCTCACCTCCTACTCGAAGTGGTTCTGATCCTCGCTAACTAATACATTTTATAATTTCCGATTTGGAAGAGGTAAAATGACCATTTCGATCAGGATCACATAAAAGCGAGGAGGTATTTCGTCTAAAAGTATCAGGAGTAATAATCGAAAGCGAACAAAATGTTTACCTCCTCACCTCCTACTCGAAGTGGTTCTGATCCTCGCTAACTAATACATTTTATAATTTCCCATTTGGAAGAGGTAAAATGACGATTTCGATCAGGATCACATAAAAGCGAGGAGGTATTTCGTCTAAAAGTATCAGGAGTAATAATCGAAAGCGAACAAAATGTTTACCTCCTCACCTCCTACTCGAAGTGGTTCTGATCCTCGCTAACTAATACATTTTATAATTTCCCATTTGGAAGAGGTAAAATGACGATTTCGATCAGGATCACATAAAAGCGAGGAGGTATTTCGTCTAAAAGTATCAGGAGTAATAATCGAAAGCGAACAAAATGTTTACCTCCTCACCTCCTACTCGAAGTGGTTCTGATCCTCGCTAACTAATACATTTTATAATTTCCCATTTGGAAGAGGTAAAATGACGATTTCGATCAGGATCACATAAAAGCGAGGAGGTATTTCGTCTAAAAGTATCAGGAGTAATAATCGAAAGCGAACAAAATGTTTACCTCCTCACCTCCTACTCGAAGTGGTTCTGATCCTCGCTAACTAATACATTTTATAATTTCCCATTTGGAAGAGGTAAAATGACGATTTCGATCAGGATCACATAAAAGCGAGGAGGTATTTCGTCTAAAAGTATCAGGAGTAATAATCGAAAGCGAACAAAATGTTTACCTCCTCACCTCCTACTCGAAGTGGTTCTGATCCTCGCTAACTAATACATTTTATAATTTCCCATTTGGAAGAGGTAAAATGACGATTTCGATCAGGATCACATAAAAGCGAGGAGGTATTTCGTCTAAAAGTATCAGGAGTAATAATCGAAAGCAAACAAAATGTTTACCTCCTCACCTCCTACTCGAAGTGGTTCTGATCCTCGCTAACTAATACATTTTATAATTTCCGATTTGGAAGAGGTAAAGTTACGATTTCGATCAGGATCACATAAAAGCGAGGAGGTATTTCGTCTAAAAGTATCAGGAGTAATAATCGAAAGCGAACAAAATGTTTACCTCCTCATCTCCTACTCGAAGTGGTTCTGATCCTCGCTAACTAATACATTTTATAATTTCCCATTTGGAAGAGGTAAAATGACGATTTCGATCAGGATCACATAAAAGCGAGGAGGTATTTCGTCTAAAAGTATCAGGAGTAATAATCGAAAGCGAACAAAATGTTTACCTCCTCACCTCCTACTCGAAGTGGTTCTGATCCTCGCTAACTAATACATTTTATAATTTCCCATTTGGAAGAGGTAAAATGACGATTTCGATCAGGATCACATAAAAGCGAGGAGGTATTTCGTCTAAAAGTATCAGGAGTAATAATCGAAAGCAAACAAAATGTTTACCTCCTCACCTCCTACTCGAAGTGGTTCTGATCCTCGCTAACTAATACATTTTATAATTTCCGATTTGGAAGAGGTAAAGTTACGATTTCGATCAGGATCACATAAAAGCGAGGAGGTATTTCGTCTAAAAGTATCAGGAGTAATAATCGAAAGCAAACAAAATGTTTACCTCCTCACCTCCTACTCGAAGTGGTTCTGATCCTCGCTAACTAATACATTTTATAATTTCCGATTTGGAAGAGGTAAAGTTACGATTTCGATCAGGATCACATAAAAGCGAGGAGGTATTTCGTCTAAAAGTATCAGGAGTAATAATCGAAAGCAAACAAAATGTTTACCTCCTCACCTCCTACTCGAAGTGGTTCTGATCCTCGCTAACTAATACATTTTATAATTTCCGATTTGGAAGAGGTAAAGTTACGATTTCGATCAGGATCACATAAAAGCGAGGAGGTATTTCGTCTAAAAGTATCAGGAGTAATAATCGAAAGCGAACAAAATGTTTACCTCCTCATCTCCTACTCGAAGTGGTTCTGATCCTCGCTAACTAATACATTTTATAATTTCCCATTTGGAAGAGGTAAAATGACGATTTCGATCAGGATCACATAAAAGCGAGGAGGTATTTCGTCTAAAAGTATCAGGAGTAATAATCGAAAGCGAACAAAATGTTTACCTCCTCACCTCCTACTCGAAGTGGTTCTGATCCTCGCTAACTAATACATTTTATAATTTCCCATTTGGAAGAGGTAAAATGACGATTTCGATCAGGATCACATAAAAGCGAGGAGGTATTTCGTCTAAAAGTATCAGGAGTAATAATCGAAAGCAAACAAAATGTTTACCTCCTCACCTCCTACTCGAAGTGGTTCTGATCCTCGCTAACTAATACATTTTATAATTTCCGATTTGGAAGAGGTAAAGTTACGATTTCGATCAGGATCACATAAAAGCGAGGAGGTATTTCGTCTAAAAGTATCAGGAGTAATAATCGAAAGCAAACAAAATGTTTACCTCCTCACCTCCTACTCGAAGTGGTTCTGATCCTCGCTAACTAATACATTTTATAATTTCCGATTTGGAAGAGGTAAAATGACGATTTCGATCAGGATCACATAAAAGCGAGGAGGTATTTCGTCTAAAAGTATCAGGAGTAATAATCGAAAGCGAACAAAATGTTTACCTCCTCATCTCCTACTCGAAGTGGTTCTGATCCTCGCTAACTAATACATTTTATAATTTCCGATTTGGAAGAGGTAAAATGACCATTTCGATCAGGATCACATAAAAGCGAGGAGGTATTTCGTTTAAAAGTATCAGGAGTAATAATCGAAAGCGAGAAATATGTTTACCTCCTCGTCTCTTAGTCGAAGTGGTTCTGATCCTCGCTAACTAATACATTTTATGATTTCCGATTTGGAAGAGGTAAAACGACGATTTCGATCAGGATCACATAAAAGCGAGGAGGTATTTCGTTTAAAAATATCAGGAGTAATAATCGAAAGCGAACAAAATGTTTACCTCCTCATCTCCTACTCGAAGTGGTTCTGATCCTCGCTAACTAATACATTTTTGAATTTCCGATTTGGAAGAGGTAAAATGACGATTTCGATCAGGATCACATAAAAGCGAGGAGGTATTTCGTTTAAAAGTATCAGGAGTAATAATCGAAAGCGAGAAAAATGTTTACCTCCTCGTCTCTTAGTCGAAGTGGTTCTGATCCTCGCTAACTAATACATTTTATAATTTCCGATTTGGAAGAGGTAAAATGACCATTTCGATCAGGATCACATAAAAGCGAGGAGGTATTTCGTTTAAAAGTATCAGGAGTAATAATCGAAAGCGAGAAAAATGTTTACCTCCTCGTCTCTTAGTCGAAGTGGTTCTGATCCTCGCTAACTAATACATTTTATAATTTCCGATTTGGAAGAGGTAAAATGACGATTTCGATCAGGATCACATAAAAGCGAGGAGGTATTTCGTCTAAAAGTATCAGGAGTAATAATCGAAAGCGAACAAAATGTTTACCTCCTCATCTCCTACTCGAAGTGGTTCTGATCCTCGCTAACTAATACATTTTATAATTTCCGATTTGGAAGAGGTAAAGTTACGATTTCGATCAGGATCACATAAAAGCGAGGAGGTATTTCGTCTAAAAGTATCAGGAGTAATAATCGAAAGCGAACAAAATGTTTACCTCCTCACCTCCTACTCGAAGTGGTTCTGATCCTCGCTAACTAATACATTTTATGATTTCCGATTTGGAAGAGGTAAAACGACGATTTCGATCAGGATCACATAAAAGCGAGGAGGTATTTCGTTTAAAAATATCAGGAGTAATAATCGAAAGCGAACAAAATGTTTACCTCCTCATCTCCTACTCGAAGTGGTTCTGATCCTCGCTAACTAATACATTTTTGAATTTCCGATTTGGAAGAGGTAAAACGACGATTTCGATCAGGATCACATAAAAGCGAGGAGGTATTTCGTTTAAAAATATCAGGAGTAATAATCGAAAGCGAACAAAATGTTTACCTCCTCATCTCCTACTCGAAGTGGTTCTGATCCTCGCTAACTAATACATTTTTGAATTTCCGATTTGGAAGAGGTAAAATGACGATTTCGATCAGGATCACATAAAAGCGAGGAGGTATTTCGTTTAAAAGTATCAGGAGTAATAATCGAAAGCGAACAAAATGTTTACCTCCTCGTCTCTTAGTCGAAGTGGTTCTGATCCTCGCTAACTAATACATTTTATAATTTCCGATTTGGAAGAGGTAAAATGACCATTTCGATCAGGATCACATAAAAGCGAGGAGGTATTTCGTTTAAAAGTATCAGGAGTAATAATCGAAAGCGAGAAAAATGTTTACCTCCTCGTCTCTTAGTCGAAGTGGTTCTGATCCTCGCTAACTAATACATTTTATAATTTCCGATTTGGAAGAGGTAAAATGACGATTTCGATCAGGATCACATAAAAGCGAGGAGGTATTTCGTCTAAAAGTATCAGGAGTAATAATCGAAAGCGAACAAAATGTTTACCTCCTCATCTCCTACTCGAAGTGGTTCTGATCCTCGCTAACTAATACATTTTATAATTTCCGATTTGGAAGAGGTAAAGTTACGATTTCGATCAGGATCACATAAAAGCGAGGAGGTATTTCGTCTAAAAGTATCAGGAGTAATAATCGAAAGCGAACAAAATGTTTACCTCCTCACCTCCTACTCGAAGTGGTTCTGATCCTCGCTAACTAATACATTTTATAATTTCCGATTTGGAAGAGGTAAAATGACGATTTCGATCAGGATCACATAAAAGCGAGGAGGTATTTCGTCTAAAAGTATCAGGAGTAATAATCGAAAGCGAACAAAATGTTTACCTCCTCATCTCCTACTCGAAGTGGTTCTGATCCTCGCTAACTAATACATTTTATAATTTCCGATTTGGAAGAGGTAAAGTTACGATTTCGATCAGGATCACATAAAAGCGAGGAGGTATTTCGTCTAAAAGTATCAGGAGTAATAATCGAAAGCGAACAAAATGTTTACCTCCTCACCTCCTACTCGAAGTGGTTCTGATCCTCGCTAACTAATACATTTTATAATTTCCCATTTGGAAGAGGTAAAATGACGATTTCGATCAGGATCATATAAAATCGAGGAGGTATTCGTCTAAAATTCAAGTCATTTAGTAATCAAATAATGAAAGACATAATCAATTTTTTGAGTTTTTATTATTACATTTCCACCCATAATTAGTATCTTAAATTATTTAGATCTTTATTTCTCATAATCCATTTTTATTTTACGTGGTAGTTAAAATAGTTGTCAAATCCGCGTTTGTTCTCAATCTCGCTCCATAAAAACCTACAACAAACGATCGTAACCCCATCATTTCAATTATTTATTAATTCAACTTATCTTTGTATCATTTTTTTGTGGTAATTTAAAAGATTGTTGATGATTGTCGTCGTATTATTCTTCTTTATTCTTCAGCATCTATTTTTGATTTTTGCGTGATACGAGGTAAATTTTTTAATACCGGATTTAGAAAAAAATGATTTATTAAATTGAAATTATTTATTAAAACTTGTAATGCAGGATTATTAATAACTGAATAATTATTTTTTAAATTGTTCGTTTAGTTTAAACTTATTTTGTTTAATGATCTAATTAATCACTTATTGTCACTGCCAACAACCTTTAGATTTACAATAACTTAGATAATCTATTTTAATTAATACACAGAATCAATAATATTTATTGTATTGGCAAGGCAATAATCAAAATCAAATCTATTTAAATCCATCATATTCAAAATAATCTATATTGTTTTTATAAATTGGGAACATATTGTTACAGATAAAAAGGAAGATTATTTACAATGAAAATAGATTCCTATAAATTAGAAAAAATTACTTATTACAATTAAACATTTTCCCCTTACTCAAAGAGACATACACCTACCTTATACAAAACAAAAAAAGAGAAAAAAAATTATAAAAAGTTTAACGTAATTTCTTGTTTCAATCTAATTCATGTCCACAATACTTGAATTTATTTAATTTAAATTATTTAGCCATGTACTAAATGTTTATTTAGAATCAAAAATTTCTCTTATTAAAAAAAAATACTAAAATTATTTTAAAACATTTTCAAATCAAAATAAACATCTTGTACATACAATTTCTTTAAGCTCTTTGAAATTTGAAATTTTTTATGTTCAACTTCAGTTTCATAATCAATTTTTGAATGAATAAAATAAAATTTGATTACGAATTTAAGTTTTAACACATCTCAGACTTTACAAAAATCGTTTTTTTTTAATGATATTTATTACGCGATTTTTTAGACTTTGAATTCATACCGTTCTTCTCGGTGGAAATCGCGTTGGTTGTTGATTGGGGTTGAAATTGCCCCCTGGTTGTTCGCTGCTGGTGTTGAGAGCCCCCCGCGTACGGTATCCGAAATAATTCGATGTGTAAGTGGTCGCAAATTTCGTGACAAATTTGGTAACAATATCGATATAAATCGAAAGTGACCCATATCTGTAAAGAAAGAAAGAGTTTTAAGATGTAATTGTAAATTTCAAAATTGGTTTTTATGACACTGTATGAATCCGAGGTCGCTTGCGACCGAGGCAGTAGGTTGTTTCCATTTATCTTTGTTTTAATATTAGTGACCTTATCTTAATACATGATGTCAGTCTGCTCAGCCGAGGTCGCTTGCGACTGAGGCAGTGGTTTGTTTGAATATGATAGCAACCATACCGCCTCGTCCATAAGTAATCTTGACTTAATTCACAATATTATCCTATACAGCCGAGGTCGCTTGCGGCCGAGGCAGTGGGTTGTTGGACATCATCTTTGTGTTAATATGATATCAACTGTACTATCTCGTTCTCAGGTGACTTCGACTTAATACTATATCACTATATTAAGCCGAGGTCGCTTGCGACCGAGGCAGTAGGTTGTTTACATTCATCTTTGTTTTAATATAATATTAGTAACCTTATCTTAATACACGATCTCAATCTGCTCAGCCGAGGTCGCTTGCGGCCGAGGCAGTGGTTTGTTTGAATATGATGTCAACTATACCGTCTCGCCCATAAGGTAACCTTGACTTAATTCACAATATCACTCTGTTTAGCCGAGGTCGCTTGCGACCAAGGCAGTGGTTTGTTTGAATATGATATTAACTATACCGCTTCACCAGTAAGCGACCTCTCCTTAATACACGATATCACTCTATTCAGCCGAGGTCGCTTGCGACCGAGGCAGTGGTTTGTTTGATATCATTTCTGTGTAAATATAATATCAACTATACCGCCTCGCCCATAAATAATCTTGACTTAACTCATAATATCACCCTATTCCGCCGAGTTCACTTGCGGCCGAGGTAGTGGATTGTTTGATATTATCTTTGTGTTAATACGATATCAACTATACCGCTTCATCAGTAAGCGACCTCTCCTTAATACACGATATTACTCTATTTAGCCGAGGTCGTTTGCGGCCGAAGCAGTGGTTTGTTTGATATCATTTTTGTGTAATTATGATATCAACTAAATCGCCTCGCCCATAAGCAACCTTAATTTAATTGACAATAACATCCTGTTCAGCCGAGGTCGCTTGCGGCCGAGACAATGGTTTGTCTGATATCATCTTTGTGTTAATATGATATCAACTATATCGCTTCACCAGTAAGCGACCTCTCCTTAATACACGATATCACTCTATTCAGCTAAGGTCGGTTGCGGCCGAGGCAGTGGTTTGTTTGAATATGTTATTAACTATACCGCCTCGCCCATAAGTAACCTTGACTTAATTGACAATATCACCCTGTTCAGCTGAGGTCGCTTGCGATCGAGACAGTGGTTTGTCTGATATCATCTTTGTGTTAATATGATATCAACAATATCGTTTCACCAGTAAGTGACCTTTCCTTAATACACGATATCACTCTATTCAGCTGAGGTCGCTTGCGGCCGAGCCAGTGATTTGTCTGATATCATCTTTGTGTTAATATGATATCAACTATACCGCTTCACCAGTAAGTGACCTCTCCTTAATACACGATATTACTCTATTCAGCCGACGTCACTTGCGACCGAGGCAGTAGTTTGTTTGATATCATTTTTGTGTAAATATGATATCAACTATATCGCCTCGCCCATAATTAACCTTAACTTAATTCACAATATCATTCTGTTCAGCCGAGGTCGCTTGCGGCCGAGGCAGTGGTTAGTTTGATATCATTTTTGTGTCAATATGATATCAATTACTACCTGTGTTTCATAATAAGTGAGCCGTTTGCGTTTTCTGTCAAACTTATTGCCAATAAAAATTATTTTTAATTTTATTTTTTATGTTGGTAATATACATAATATTCTTAATAACATATGCCACGATTTCAAAATATTTGACAGTTTAACTTGTTACTAAACAACAATTAAACATCAAACAATGACGTGAAAGTTTTTTTAACACCGAAAAATTTAGAACGATGAGAAAACCGAATTTAACTAACGAAAAGCGAATGGCTATAGTTCAGTTTTTATTGCAACGTCAGAAAAATGGACGGCTGACAAAGGGAACGGTTATATCCGCAATTCAAAAATTCAGAACATCAAGGGCCACTATAAAAAGAATTTGGAAACAAGGTAAAGATTCTGTTAATAGTAGTAGTTGTGGTCTTGATGCGAATGAGCCTATGAATATTAAGAATAAAAAACAAGGCAATTCTGGTCGAAAAACAATTGATAGGACAGAATTAATTGCCAAAATACCATCACTTGCTTATAAAAGAAGAGGCACACTGCGGTCATTATCATTTGGAGTTGGTATTCCGCCTACCTCGTTATGGAGGTTGCTAAAAAATGGCGAAATTAAAAGGCACTCCAATTCTTTGAAACCCCTTCTAAAAGAGAACAATAAATTAGCACGCCTAGATTATTGTCTATCATTTGTGCAAGAGAATGGGGAGTTTGAGGATTTGATGAATTACATCCATATAGATGAAAAGTGGTTTTATATCACTAAAGTAAATCAAAAAATTTATCTCCTGCCAGAAGAAATTGAGCCATGTCGTCAAGTGGCAAGTAAATCAAACATGACCAAAGTAATGTTTTTAGCAGCTGTTGCTCGACCGCGGTACGATCGTTACCGTAACCAACATTTTCACGGCAAAATAGGCATATGGCCATTTGTAGTACAAGAAGCAGCCGCGCGAAATAGTAAAAATCGACCTAGAGGTGCACTTGTTACCAAACCTGTTATCCACAGGTAAAAATGTTTACAAACGTATGTTAATGGATAAACTAATTCCGGCAATTAAAAAAAAGTGGCCAAGGAGTTCCTCAAAAAATATAATCATACAGCAGGATAATGCACGGCCACATTGCAATATTGAAGATGAGCAACTACAGGCAGAGTGTAGGAGGGACGGTTGGAACATTTCCTTTACTTTTCAACCGGCAAATAGTCCCGAATAGATTTGAATGTTCTCGATCTTGGCTTCTTTGCGTCTATTCAATCCTTACAACATCAGCGTTCACCGCGAAATATAGACGATTTAATAAAGGTTGTTGAAGAATCTTTCGAAGAAGAAACTAGACATACATTAGATAACGTTTTTATAAGTTTACAACTAGTTATGAAATCTATTATAGATTGCGATGGAAACAATAATTATAAGCTTAAACATATTAGCAAGGCAAAGCTACGTAGAGAGAATCGTTTGCCTACTATTCGTTTGTATTAACATTTTGTAACATATTTTTAAGAATAAATATTAGTAGTATTTCTAAAATATTAAAATGGCTCACTTATTTTGGAAAAAATAAAAATCGCTAATGGCTCACTTATTATGAAACAGAGGTAGTATATCGCCTCGCCCATAAGTAACATTAACTTAATTGACAATATCACCCTGTTCAGCCGAGGTCGCTTGCAGCCGAGGCAGAGTGTTTTTTGATTTAATACATAATATTACTATATTAAGACGAGGTGGCTCGTGGTCAAGGCAGTGCGTTGTTTGATATCATCCTTGGGTTAATATATCAACTGTACTACCTCCAACAAAAGTAACCTTGACTTAATCCGAATATCACTCTGTCAAACCGAGGTCGTTTGCGGCCAAGGTAGTAGGTTGTTTGATATCATCTTTGTGTTAATATGATATCAACTATACCGTTTTACCAGTAAACAACTTTTCCTTAATACACGATATCACTCTATTCAGCCGAGGCAGTGGTCTGTTTGATGAAGTTTTAATTCCTGCTTAAATACGATTTAAAACCAACCATACTTTATGTAATTGCGTGTATTAAAGAATTTACAATGAAAGAAAACGTTTTAAGATGTAAGTGTTACAGTTAAAGCATTCATTACGTGAATGTATACACTATCTGGACAATGCATACATTAACTAATTTACTTAGTTAATGTGTATATAAAATACGAAATGTAAACTTTTACTAGTTGATGTATACAATTACTAACGATACTCAGTTAAAGTTTAATATACGTTTAAAATGTATTATATAACAAAAGTTGTAGAAGTTGTTTTAAATAAAAAACGAAGCGAAGACTCGACTATGACGTGACCGTATGAAGAAGGAACAACAAAGGTATAAAAATATTACAGCTCAAGAAATACAACTATTTTTAAATTTATGCGAATTATGTTTGAAGAAGCGAAAAAACGAAAAGAAAGGGTTGGTGGTTAAGCTGATGATATTTTCACACTATAACTCTAGATGCCAAGAAGACTTAATAGACTTTCAATAACAACCTGACGGAGAACTTAAATTTATATTGGTCTATCAAGATCATCTGACGAAATTTGTGATACTTAGAGCACTTAAAAGTAAGCAGGGATTGGATGTAGCAGATCAACTACTTAGTATATTCTTATTATTTGGTGCCCCATCCATACTGCAGTCTGATAATGGACGAGAATTTGTAAATAATATAATAAAAGATTTTGAAATTGAAATGAAGAAGAAAAAGAAATTGTTCATGGTAAACCGCTACATAGCCAATCGCAAGGCAGTGTAGAACGCGCCAACCGAGATTAACTAAACTTTTATAATAGGAAATGTAACACCCCGTACCTCACTTATTTAAGCAGTATGCAAAAAAAATGACTAACGAAAGTTGTCAGAAATTATCTAAAGATTCTGAAAATGTTATAGCCGAATGAAATTTATTATCAAAATTTTACGAAAATCTACATTTTAAATTTTGTCGTTGGCATTACGCCCCCTGGCGGTAGTTTTACAAACTTGAAAATAATTTCCAGCAGTTTCTATGGGTCACTTTGTATAAGATTTTTTTATCTGAAAACTGTGCGGTCAACAGTTTCAGAGATATAGCCGGCGTCCTTTTTTAGTGGCCCACCCGGTACACATTCACTAGTAAATGTATACACTCTACGATTAGTAAATACTTTCACTAAAACGTTATGTAAATGTATACACTTAGCAGCAGAAGTCTGCGTACAAAAAACTTCTAACACTTTAACTGAAAAAATAAGGGTCATGATCTAATGTGATAAACTTGAATTTTTTTTTATTTTGTGTATTAACTACATATAATTCTATTAACAAAATATGCATCAATAAAACAGAAATATTAGTTAGAAAAAAAATTAAAATTAAAAATTCTTCAAAATATACTTATTTACTTAAATACGTAGTTGGCGATGTACGCTTTCCAATTTAAATAAAAGATAATCGGTGTCAATTATATTAGCAGAGGCTTAGAAGCTAAAAGTTAGAATGGACACGAAAGGAAAGGAAATTGAATTGGGAGAGAGAAAAATTATTGTAAAGTTATGGAAAGAGGGAAAATCTTTTCGAAAAATACTAGAAACTGTCGGCAGCTCACACTCTTCCATTCAAAGACTAATTAATAATTATAAAGACACTGAAGATTACCTCTCACGTCCGCGATCTGACCGAGAGAAGCGACCCCTTTTAACAAACCGAGAGAAGCGAAAAATTAAAGTACAGCAGGTTAGAAAAGAACCTACGCTGACGGCAAAAAAAATAGTAGAAAATGTACAAGAAGAATTTCATAAAACTATCAGCAAAGATTCGGTGAGAAGGACCTTAAAAAAAGCTAACTATCACAGTCGCGTTGCACGAAAAAAAGCCGTTTGTGTCAGAGGTCAATCGTCAGAAGCGGATCGCCTTTGCAAAAAAACTCTTAGACAAGCCCATTGAATTCTGGGAGAAAGTTTTCTTTACAGATGAACTTGTATGGAGAAAACCTAATACTGCCCTTAATCCCGAAAATTTGAAAGCGACTGTAAAACACGGAGGTGGTGGAGTTATGGTTTGGGGGTGTATGTGCACCAAAGGGGTGGGAAGGTTGGTTTTCATAACATCGACAATGGACCATAAAATGTATATAGACATTTTAAAAGAAAATTTGAAGCCTAGCATCGAAAACTTGGGCTTGGGGCCCGAATACTTTTTTCAACAAGATAATGACCCCAAACATTGCGCCCACAACACTAAGCTTTGGCTACTATACAATACCCCAAAGCAGCTTAAAACACCTCCACAATCGCCGGACTTGAATCCCATCGAACACCTCTGGGATTTACTGGAACGCAGGATTCGGCAACACAACATAACGTCGAAGGAAACGTTAAAAAATGTTATGATTGAGGAATGGGCCAAAATCAGTTCGGACGAAACGAAGAAATTAGTGCACTCCATGCCTAAACGTTTAAGGGAGGTCATTAAACCGAAAGTAAAGGTTATCCGACCTCATATTAATATAGAAACAATGATCTCATTTATGAATTTTTTATAAATACTGTCCTGACTTGTTATTTGTAGAATTTTTAGTTTTGATTTTTTTCTCTAACTACTGTTTCTGTTTTGTTGAAGCATATTTTGTTAATAGAATTATATGTAGTTAATATACAAAATAAAAAAAATCAAGTTTATCACATTAGATTATGACTCTTATTTTTTTCAATTAAAGTATTACAAGTTCTTTGTACGCAGACTTCTGCTGCTGAGTGTATTGAAACATCACAAATTGAACATGTTAAATGTCAAAAAAAATGTCATAAACTTTAAAAAAATGAATCAAAATGTTAAAAAATTAATCAAAATATCAAAATGATATTTAAAACGTCAAAAAAAAATTAAACGACAAAATATTAATCAAAATGTCAAAAAATGAATCAAAACTTCAAGTAAATTAATGAAAACATTAAAAAGGAATGACAACTTCGAAAAAATGAATGAAAATATTAAAAAATTGATCAAAACGTCATAAGTAAGACGAGTTAAACATCAAAAATGAATCAAAATGTTAAAAAATGAATCAAAATTTCGAAAAAGTGAATTAAAATGTCAAAAAATTAATCAAAATACCAAAATGACATTTAAAATGTCAATAAAACATTTGAAACAACAAAAATAAATGACATTTAAAACGTTGAAAATAAATTATATTAAATGACATGTTAAACATAAAAAAATGACATTAAACGTCATTATTTCATTTATTTTTGACATTTTAAATGTCTTTTCTTAACGTTTAATATGTCATATTTGTGACGTTCTAAACGTCATTTATTTTCGACGTTTTAAATGTCATTTATTTTTGATGTTTCAAATGTTTTTTTGACATTTTAAATGTCATTTTTGATATTTTGATTAATTTTTTTTAAAATTTAATGTCATTCTTTTGACGTTTAACGCATCCTATTTATGACGTTTCAATATGTCATTTATTTTTGACGTTTTCAATGTCTTTTTTGACGTTTAATATATCATTTTGACGTTTTGAATCATTTGTTCAAAGTTTCGATTCATTTTTTTTACCATTGGATTAATTTCTTGACATTTTGATTAATTTTTTTTAAATTTAATGTCATCTTTTTGACGTTTAACGCATCCTATTTATGATGTTTCAATATGTCATTTATTTTTGACGTTTTCAATGTCTTTTTTGACGTTTAATATATCATTTTGACGTTTTGAATCATTTGTTCAAAGTTTCGATTCATTTTTTTTACCATTGGATTAATTTCTTGACATTTTGATTAATTTTTTTAAAATTTAATGTCATCTTTTTGACGTTTAACGCATCCTATTTATGATGTTTCAATATGTCATTTATTTTTGACGTTTTCAATGTCTTTTTTGACGTTTAATATATCATTTTGACGTTTTGAATCATTTGTTCAAAGTTTCGATTCATTTTTTTTACCATTGGATTAATTTCTTGACATTTTGATTAATTTTTTTAAAATTTAATGTCATCTTTTTGACGTTTAACGCATCCTATTTATGATGTTTCAATATGTCATTTATTTTTGACGTTTTCAATGTCTTTTTTGACGTTTAATATATCATTTTGACGTTTTGAATCATTTGTTCAAAGTTTCGATTCATTTTTTTTACCATTGGATTAATTTCTTGACATTTTGATTAATTTTTTTAAAATTTAATGTCATCTTTTTGACGTTTAACACGTCCTATTTATGACGTTTCAATATGTCATTTATTTTTGACGTTTTCAATGTCTTTTTTGACGTTTAATATATCATTTTGACGTTTTGAATCATTTTTTCAAAATTTCGATTCATTTTTTTTACCACTGGATTAATTTCTTGACATTTTGATTAATTTTTTTAAAATTTAATGTCATCTTTTTGACGTTTAACACGTCCTATTTATGACGTTTCAATATGACATTTATTTTTGACGTTTTCAATGTCTTTTTTTGACGTTTAATATATCATTTTGACGTTTTGAATCATTTGTTCAAAGTTTCGATTCATTTTTTTTACCACTGGATTAATTTCTTGACATTTTGATTAATTTTTTTTTAATTTAATGTCATTTTTTTGACGTTTTCAATGCTTTTTTTTTACGTTTAATATGTCATTTTGATGTTTTAATTCATTTTGTGACGTCTTTGGTGAAAATTACTAAACATTTTATTACGTAATAATTTTAATTAATTAATTACGATTTTTATAAAAGCACTAATTATACTAAATCAAACAAACTTACCAAACACAACCATAAAACGTAATATTCCGGTATGAACACGTTGAAGTATTGGTTGAGGAACAACATCGCCGGACCCAATAAGGACCAATCCATGTAGTCCATTTCGCTTTTCGTCATATGCGCCACCTATTTGGAATAAAAAGAACAATTAGTCAAAATATAATATACAGGGTGTTTCTAAAATAATGAAACAAATTGTTACGTACCACTAAACGATTCGTCACTTTAGCGGCTACCATACCAAAAGCTAAAATGTAAAGGGCCGGATGTTCTTCGTAGATGTGATCGACCGATTTCTTGTATATTATAAAAGCTGGTAGGAGTACAGCCGAGAATGGAATTATAGGAGATAATACGCTAGTTCCCTAGTCAAAAATGTATATTATGTTAGAACTGAGTCATTAATAATAAAAATAAAGAAACGTCGATTTCAATTCATTACATTCTTTTTACAAGTTAGGTCTTTATGGATGAGATAATCGATAAAATTAATATGTTTTAATGTATCCATAAAGCCTAATTATTTCTAATTTTACTACAAACTATATTTTACGCTACTTAACCACCCACATGCACACCTTAATCAACATCATCACAAAAAGCAAACGACAATCAACTAATTTTAAGATAAAATTTGTTAATAAAAAGCAAAATGCTGCGAAACAAAACGAAATTTTGAAAGAAATAAATAAAGAAATGATTGAAAGGAGAATAGTATACAGGGGAGATAATAAATCATCTATTAATAATAATAATAATGAAATTTCTAGGAATGTATCTCTATTAAAACAAATGACAGAGGTTTTGACAGTGGAGCGATCTTACTGCCACTGTTGATCCGTTTTTCCCAACACCGCCGGTGAATATAACCGAGATGTTCGATCTGGCTAGGTAGATCGCCATTAGACATGCTATTACCATCGGGATCTCTCTCAACTCCATCTCCAAACCGCCGATCTTTTCAGTCAAATTAACCACAATTAGCCAAATAATATCAAATTCTTTTCCAATTATTTTTTATGTTATGGGTAAATCCCGAAATCAATCAATTTTAAAGTCAAAAAAACTTGGGTTGATTTCCAAAAAGCATATAAGATCATTTTCATATCAAAATTATGAAACCGTTTGGAAGAAATACAAATTAATAAGATTGCAAAACAAGGATAGCAATCAGAAAGAAAACATCTCCATGAATTGTATTTCACCTTGTTTAAAACGTAAAAATTGGTTTAAATACTTTTAAACACCATTTAGCGGTGATCGCTCGAATGATATACTTAAGTTCAAATTATTAATCAAAGTTTTTTGTTGAAGCACCTAACAACCTAAAGATGTAACGTTGTAAAAGAAAAATCTTATTTTTTCTTTCTACGAAATGTTGTACGACATATACAGGATGGTTCACATTCAATGTGCAAATAGGCTGTTTCGAAAACAATAAGATGAATGGAAAATTATGATAGATTATCACGAAAGTTTTCTTATTTAAACAATATTAATGTTAACTATAATAAAATTTAGAAAAAATCCTTTATCACATTCCGTAATAAAAGTGGTTATAAATTAATTTGATTTAAAAAAAAAAGCTCCAAAAAATGCTCTAAAAAATACTGAAAAAAGTTGCAAAAAGAAACTTTTGATCTCTTTTAGAGATCTTTCCATAATAACGTTATCACCTACATCCATTACTTTACGGACACGCTCTGTATATTTTTATGCATATTTAATAAATTTAAAAAATTAAATTGAAATTATTGAAAATGAATTTAATTCGCAATTATTTTTCTTGTGTATTTTCGATTTTTTAATGAATAAGAAGCATTTTTTAAACAATTTTTTGCTTAAAAAAAACCTGAAGTGAACCTGAAAAGTAGCTATTTTGATTTGGCGTTGATTTCGCGTTGTAGAAAATTAAAAATGCTTTAAAATGAGTCGTAACTCGATGGGTTTATCTTAAAAAACAAATAAGTTATGACACAAAATTAAATCAAAAACAAATGAAAATCGACTGTCAAAATAATTTTCAAATTGATATATCTCAGCCGTTTTTAGAGGTAATTAATTCGAGTTTGGACTCATTTTAAAGCATTTTTCGTCTAAATTATGAATTTTTATTTAAAATATATAAATTTTGTATGTTTCTTTTGTCAACTCTTTTTAAATCAAAAAAATATTTTCAAATTGAATTTAATTTGCGATTACTTTTCTTGCATATTTTCGATTTTTTAATGAAACGATACGATACAAGTATTTTTTTTTTAACAAATTTTCACTTAAAAAAACCAGAAGTGAACCTGAAAAAAAATTATTTTGATTTGGCGTTAATTTCGCATTGTAAAAAATTAAAAATGCTTTAAAATGAGTCCAAACTCGATGGGGTTATCTTAAAAAACAAATAAATTATAACACAAAATTAAATCAAAAACAAATGAAAATCGACTGTCAAAATGATTTTTAAATTGATATATCTCAGCCGTTTTTGGAGATAATTAATTCGAGTTTGGATTCATTTTAAAGCATTTTTTATCTAAATTATGAATTTTTATTTAAAATTTACTAATTTTGTATTTTTCTTTTGTCAATTTTTCTTAAATCAAAAAAATATATTGAAATTGAATTTAATTCACGATTATTTTTCCTGTGTATCTTCGATTTTTTTTAATGAATCGATACAATAGAAGTATTTTTAAAATAATTTTTCGCTTAAAAAAACAGGAAGTGAACCTAGAAAGTAATTATTTTGATTTGGCGCTGATTTCGCGTTGTAGAAAATTAAAAATGCTTTAAAATGAGTCCAAATTCAATGGGATTATCTTAAAAAACAAAAAAGTTATGACAGAAAATTAAATGATAAACAAATGAAAATCGACTGTCAAAATGATTTTCAAATTGATATATCTCAGCCGTTTTTGGAGATAATTAATTCGAGTTTGGATTCATTTTAAAGCATTTTTCATCTAAATTATGAATTTTTATTCCAAATTTACAAATTCTGTATTTTTCTTTTGTCAACTTTTTTTAAATCAAAAAAATATTTTGAAGTTGAATTTAATTGGCGATTATTTTTCTTGTGCATCCTCGATTTTTTTATAAATCGATACAATAGAAGCATTTTTTGTAACAATCTTTTTGGCTTAAAAAAACCGGAAGTGAACCTAGAAAGTAATTATTTTGATTTGGTGCTGATTTTGCGTTGTAGAAAATTAAAAATGCTTTAAAATGAGTCCAAACTCAATGGGGTTATCTTAAAGAACAAAAAAGTTATGACAGAAAATTAAATGATAAACAAATGAAAATCGACTGTCAAAATGATTTTCAAATTGATATATCTCAGCCGTTTTTGGAGATAATTAATTCGAGTTTGGATTCATTTTAAAGCATTTTTCATCTAAATTATGAATTTTTATTCCAAATTTACAAATTTTGTATTTTTCTTTTGTCAACTT
This sequence comes from Onthophagus sagittarius, assembly GCA_036711965.1. Lineage (NCBI taxonomy): Eukaryota > Metazoa > Arthropoda > Insecta > Coleoptera > Scarabaeidae > Onthophagus > Onthophagus sagittarius. The sequence continues at coordinate 54,636,088 of JASERS010000005.1, forward strand.
TTTTTAAATCAAAAAAATATTTTGAAATTGAATTTAATTGGCGATTATTTTTCTTGTACATCCTCGATTTTTTTATAAATCGATACAATAGAAGCATTTTTTTAACAATTTTTCGCTTAAAAAACAGGAAGTGAACCTAGAAAGTAATTATTTTGATTTGGCGCTGATTTCGCGTTGTAGAAAATTAAAAATGCTTTAAAATGAGTCCAAACTCAATGGGGTTATCTTAAAGAACAAAAAAGTTATGACAGAAAATTAAATGATAAACAAATGAAAATCGACTGTCAAAATGATTTTCAAATTGATATATCTCAGCCGTTTTTGGAGATAATTAATTCGAGTTTGGATTCATTTTAAAGCATTTTTCATCTAAATTATGAATTTTTATTCCAAATTTACAAATTTTGTATTTTTCTTTTGTCAACTTTTTTTAAATCAAAAAAATATTTTGAAATAGAATTTAATTAGCGATTATTTTTCTTGTGCATCCTCGATTTTTTTATAAATCGATACAATAGAAGCATTTTTTTAACAATTTTTCGCTTAAAAAAACAGGAAGTGAACCTAGAAAGTAATTATTTTGATTTGGTGCTGATTTTGCGTTGTAAAAAATTTAAAATGCTTTAAAATGAGTCCAAACTCAATGGGGTTATCTTAAAGAACAAAAAAGTTATGACAGAAAATTAAATGATAAACAAATGAAAATCGACTGTCAAAATGATTTTTAAATTGATATATCTCAGTCGTTTTTAGAGGTAATTAATTCGAGTTTGGACTCTTTTTAAAGCATTTTTCATCTAAATTATGAATTTTTATTTAAAATTTACTAATTTTATATTTTTCTTTTGTCAATTTTTCTTAAATCAAAAAATATATTGAAATTGAATTTAATTCACGATTATTTTTCCTGTGTATCTTCGATTTTTTTTAATGAATCGATACAATAGAAGTATTTTTAAAACAATTTTTCGCTTAAAGAAACAGGAAGTGAACCTAAAAAGTAATTATTTTGATTTGGCGCTGATTTCGCGTTGTAGAAAATTAAAAATGCTTTAAAATGAGTCCAAACTCAATGGGGTTATCTTAAAGAACAAAAAAGTTATGACAGAAAATTAAATGATAAACAAATGAAAATCGACTGTCAAAATGATTTTCAAATTGATATATCTCAGCCGTTTTTGGAGATAATTAATTCGAGTTTGGATTCATTTTAAAGCATTTTTCATCTAAATTATGAATTTTTATTCCAAATTTACAAATTCTGTATTTTTCTTTTGTCAACTTTTTTTAAATCAAAAAAATATTTTGAAATTGAATTTAATTGGCGATTATTTTTCTTGTGCATCCTCGATTTTCTTATAAATCGATACAATAGAAGCATTTTTTTAACAATTTTTCGCTTAAAGAAACAGGAAGTGAACCTAGAAAGTAATCATTTTGATTTGGTGCTGATTTTGCGTTGTAAAAAATTAAAAATGCTTTAAAATGAGTCCAAACTCAATGGGGTTATCTTAAAGAACAAAAAAGTTATGACAGAAAATTAAATGATAAACAAATGAAAATCGACTGTCAAAATGATTTTCAAATTGATATATCTCAGCCGTTTTTGGAGATAATCAATTCGAATTTGCATTCATTTTAAAGCATTTTTCATCTAAATTATGAATTTTTATTCCAAAATTTACAAATTTTGTATTTTTCTTTTGTCAACTTTTTTTAAATCAAAAAAATATTTTGAAATTGAATTTAATTAGCGATTATTTTTCTTGTACATCCTCGATTTTTTTATAAATCGATACAATAGAAGCATTTTTTTTAACAATTTTTCGCTTAAAAAAACCGGAAGTGAACCTAGAAAGTAATTATTTTGATTTGGCGCTGATTTCGCGTTGTAGAAAATTAAAAATGCTTTAAAATGAGTCCAAACTTAATGGGGTTATCTTAAAGAACAAAAAAGTTATAACACAAAATTAAATCAAAAACAAATGAAAATCGACTGTCAAAATGATTTTCAAATTGATATATCTCAGCCGTTTTTGGAGATAATTAATTCGAGTTTGGATTCATTTTAAAGCATTTTTCATCTAAATTATGAATTTTTATTCTAAATTTACTAATTTTGTATTTTTCTTTTGTCAATTTTTCTTAAATCAAAAAAATATATTGAAATTGAATTTAATTCACGATTATTTTTCCTGTGTATCTTCGATTTTTTTTTAATGAATCGATACAATAAAAGTATTTTTAAAACAATTTTTCGCTTAAAGAAACAGGAACTGAACCTAGAAAGTAATTATTTTGATTTAGCGCTGATTTCGCGTTGTAGAAAATTAAAAATGCTTTAAAATGAGTCCAAACTCAATGGGGTTATCTTAAAGAACAAAAAAGTTATGACAGAAAATTAAATGATAAACAAATGAAAATCGACTGTCAAAATGATTTTCAAATTGATATATCTCAGCCGTTTTTGGAGATAATTAATTCGAATTTGCATTCATTTTAAAGCATTTTTCATCTAAATTATGAATTTTTATTCCAAATTTACAAATTTTGTATTTTTCTTTTGTCAACTTTTTTTAAATCAAAAAAATATTTTGAAATTGAATTTAATTAGCGATTATTTTTCTTGTACATCCTCGATTTTTTTTATAAATCGATACAATAGAAGCATTTTTTTAACAATTTTTCGCTTAAAAAACAGGAAGTGAACCTAGAAAGTAATTATTTTGATTTGGCGCTGATTTCGCGTTGTAAAAAATTAAAAATGCTTTAAAATGAGTCCAAACTCAATGGGGTTATCTTAAAGAACAAAAAAGTTATGACAGAAAATTAAATGATAAACAAATGAAAATCGACTGTCAAAATGATTTTCAAATTGATATATCTCAGCCGTTTTTGGAGATAATTAATTCGAGTTTGGATTCATTTTAAAGCATTTTTCATCTAAATTATGAATTTTTATTCCAAATTTACAAATTCTGTATTTTTCTTTTGTCAACTTTTTTTAAATAAAAAAAATATTTTGAAATTGAATTTAATTGGCGATTATTTTTCTTGTGCATCCTCGATTTTTTTATAAATCGATACAATAGAAGCATTTTTTTAACAATTTTTCGCTTAAAAAAACAGGAAGTGAACCTAGAAAGTAATTATTTTGATTTGGTGCTGATTTCGCGTTGTAGAAAATTAAAAATGCTTTAGAATGAGTCCAAACTCGATAGGGTTATCTTAAGAAACAAAAAAGTTATGACAGAAAATTAAATGATAAACAAATGAAAATCGACTGTCAAAATGATTTTCAAATTGATATATCTCAGCCGTTTTTGGAGATAATTAATTCGAGTTTGGATTCATTTTAAAGCATTTTTCATCTAAATTATGAATTTTTATTCCAAATTTACAAATTTTGTATTTTTCTTTTGTCAACTTTTTTTAAATCAAAAAAATATTTTGAAATTGAATTTAATTGGCGATTATTTTTCTTGTGCATCCTCGATTTTTTTATAAATCGATACAATAGAAGCATTTTTTTAACAATTTTTCGCTTAAAAAAACAGGAAGTGAACCTAGAAAGTAATTATTTTGATTTGGTGCTGATTTCGCGTTGTAGAAAATTAAAAATGCTTTAAAATGAGTCCAAACTCAATGGGATTATCTTAAAAAACAAAAAAGTTATGACAGAAAATTAAATGATAAACAAATGAAAATCGACTGTCAAAATGATTTTCAAATTGATATATCTCAGCCGTTTTTGGAGATAATTAATTCGAGTTTGGATTCATTTGAAAGCATTTTTCATCTAAATTATGAATTTTTATTCCAAATTTACAAATTCTGTATTTTTCTTTTGTCAACTTTTTTTAAATCAAAAAAATATTTTGAAATTGAATTTAATTGGCGATTATTTTTCTTGTGCATCCTCGATTTTTTTATAAATCGATACAATAGAAGCATTTTTTTAACAATTTTTCGCTTAAAAAAACAGGAAGTGAACCTAGAAAGTAATTATTTTGATTTGGTGCTGATTTCGCGTTGTAGAAAATTAAAAATGCTTTAGAATGAGTCCAAACTCGATAGGGTTATCTTAAGAAACAAAAAAGTTATGACAGAAAATTAAATGATAAACAAATGAAAATCGACTGTCAAAATGATTTTCAAATTGATATATCTCAGCCGTTTTTGGAGATAATTAATTCGAGTTTAGATTCATTTTAAAGCATCTTTCATCTAAATTATGAATTTTTATTCCAAATTTACAAATTTTGTATTTTTCTTTTGTCAACTTTTTTTAAATCAAAAAAATATTTTGAAACTGAATTTAATTGGCGATTATTTTTCTTGTGCATCCTCGATTTTTTTATAAATCGATACAATAGAAGCATTTTTTGTAACAATTTTTCGCTTAAAAAAACCGGAAGTGAACCTAGAAAGTAATTATTTTGATTTGGCGCAGATTTCGCGTTGTAGAAAATTAAAAGTGCTTGAAAATGAATCCAAACTCGATAGGGTTATCTTAAAAAACAAAAAGGTTATGACACAAAATTAAATCATAAACAACTGAAAATCGACTGTCAAAATAACTTTTAAATTGAAATATCTCAGCCGTTTTTGGAGATAATTAATTCGAGTTTGGATTCATTTTAAAACATTTTTCATCTAAATTATGAATTTCTATTCAAAATTTACTAATTTTGTATTTTTCTTTTGTCAATTTTTTTTATATCAAAAATATATTTTGAAATTGAATTTAATTCACGATTATTTTTCTTGTGCATTTTCGATTTATTTAATGAATCGATACAATAGAAGTATTTTTGAACATTTTTTTGGTTTTTCGCTTAAAAAAACAGAAAGTGGAAACGAGAATGTTAACGTTTCTAAAAATAATTCCAAAAAATTAATAATAATGGTTGAGAATGCCGACAAAACAGACACATACATAAACAGTCACACCGTGTGTTAGTTGGTAAATGTGAATAGTTTCCGCGGTAAAAAATAAAAATAATAAAAAAATAAATAAAAAAGTCTTACTGCGACTGTAGAACCATTCTTGCCGCAACCTCCGGCTTTTATCGCACCGAGAAAAACGACAAAATTTTTTGTGTACCCCGCCGAAAGTATCCAGCAAACGAAATGGTTTAAGGGAAATCCGACCACCTATAAGAAAGATAGAGAAGGAAAGAAAAATCTACGTGCACTGTTAAACAATTTTGACCCCTTCGTAATCCAATTTTATCTTTTATTATCAAGAAACAAAGATTAATACCATCTAAGTATCCGGCCAAATTTATATATATATAAAATTTATATATAATATTTATATACACCAATTTAATAAAAAAATTCAACCGTAATCGTGTAATAATTAGATATAGCACTTAGAGTGCATTATCAAAAAACAGCGAAACCAAACAAATCTGACACTATCTATAATAAATCTAGACGTTTAGATAAATATAAATTTAATACCTGCTTTACTAAAATAATAATTGAGGCCATAAAACGAGCGATAGATAGCAAAGTATTACGTGGAACTGCCAAATTTTATCTTTCTAAGATAAGCAATATTAAAAATATTCCTTAAATTTGAACCCAGATTGTTTATTAACATCTTTTAAGCCGAATTGATAGTCCCATCTTCGTAATTGCATTTATATATTTAAAGGGGTTATTCTAGATCATCATGAAGAAAAGTTTATATACAGTCTGCTCCGAAACTGTTCAAAATTTGGTGTGAAAATGTTCGAAAAATAATCAATAACGTGATTATTTATATTTCTCACTTAAAAATATGCACACCAAAATTCAGCCTTCTAAACCTTGATTTTGTTTGAGATATCATTAAAAAAGTACTTTTGAGTGCCATTAAAAAAGAAGAAAGTCTTATTTACTCCTTTAAAATATATAAATGTTATTTCCGAACACCTATATATAATATTTTTGATCCAATCTTAGCTATCTTTGAAAATGTTACGTTACTAATCGCAGAATTAATACAATAGAAGTATTTTTTGACAATTTTTCGCTTAAAAAAACTGGAAGTAAACCTGAAAAGTAGTTATTTTGATTTGGCGTTGATTTCGCGTTATAGAAAATTAAAAATGCTTTAAAATGAATCCAAACTCGATGGGGTTGTGTTAAAAAACAAAAAAGTTACGACACAAAATTAAATTAAAAACAAATGAAAATCGACTGTCAACATAACTTTTAAATTGGTTATATCTCAGCCGTCTTTGGAGATAATTAATTCGAATTTGGACTCATTTCGAAGCACTTTTTATCTAGATTATGAATTTTTATGCAAAATTTACAGATTTTGTATTTTTCTTGTGTCATTTTTTTTAAATCAAAAAAATATTTTGAAATAGAATTTAATTCGCAATCATTCTTCTTGTGTATCTTCGATTTTTTTATGAATCGATACAACAAAAGTATTTTTTAAAACAATTTTTCGCTTAAAAACCGGAAGTGAATCTGAAAAGTAATTATTTTGATTTTGCGTTGATTTCGCGTTGTAGAAAATTAAAAGTGCTTTAAAATGAATCCAAACTCGATGGGGTTGTGTTAAAAAACAAAAAAGTTATGACACAAAATTAAATCAAAAAGAAATGAAAATCGACTGTCAAAATGATTTTTAAATTGATATATCTCAGCCGTTTTTGGAGATAATTAATTCGAGTTTGGATTCATTTTAAAGCATTTTTGATCTAAATTATGAATTTTTATTCCAAATTTACAAATTTTGTATTTTTCTTTTGTCAACTTTTTTTAAATCAAAAAAATATTTTGAAATTGAATTTAATTAGTGATTATTTTTCTTGTGCATCCTCGATTTTTTTATAAATCGATACAATAGAAGCATTTTTTTAACAATTTTTCGCTTAAAAAAACAGGAAGTGAACCTAGAAAGTAATTATTTTGATTTGGCGTTGTAGAAAATTAAAAATGCTTTAAAATGAGTCCAAACTCAATGGGGTTATCTTAAAGAACAAAAAAGTTATGACAGAAAATTAAATGATAAACAAATGAAAATCGACTGTCAAAATGATTTTCAAATTGGTATATCTCAGCCGTTTTTGGAGATAATTAATTCGAGTTTGGATTCATTTTAAAGCATTTTTCATCAAAATTATGAATTTTTATTCCAAATTTACAAATTTTGTATTTTTCTTTTGTCAACTTTTTTTAAATCAAAAAAATATTTTGAAATTGAGAATTTAATTGGCGATTATTTTTCTTGTGCATCTTCGATTTTTTTATAAATCGATACAATAGAAGCATTTTTTTTAACAATTTTTCGCTTAAAAAAACCGGAAGTGAACCTAGAAAGTAATTATTTTGATTTGGCGCAGATTTCGCGTTGTAGAAAATTAAAAGTGCTTGAAAATGAATCCAAACTCGATAGGGTTATCTTAAAAAACAAAAAAAGTTATGACACAAAATTAAATCATAAACAAATGAAAACCGACTGTCAAAATAACTTTTAAATTGATATATCTCAGCCGTTTTTGAAGATAATTAATTCGAGTTTGGACTCATTTTAAAGCATTTTTCATCTAGATTATGAATTTTCGTTCAAATTTTATAAATTTTGTATTTTTCTTTTGTTCCCATTGTAAAAGTATTATTCTTAAATAATGTGAATTTGTAATTCATATCGGTACTTGGTATCGATTTTCAATCTTAGCTATCTTTGAAAATGTAACATTACTAAAAGCAATATTAATAATTTGATCTATTCGCTTAGAAAATATACTTCGAACATCAATATCACTTATGCAGATTGAATCACTACAAAAAAAAAACAATCTTAAGGATGAGATCATTTCTTAAACGACGAAATTTTATAAATTGCAGAAAATATGTTTGATAATAGAAATTTTTGTTATGAAATGTTTTAAATAAAATCACTTTGCACCACAAATAATCTACATAATGAAATTATACAGAATCTTTCAAATTTTTGTACAAAGAACAATCGATAAATCTTTTAACCACCTATCTTTACAGATACAGGGTGTTTAAATTAATTTTTTTTTATAATATCAAATTTGAATAAAATCGATTGAAATATCTTTAAAATAAAGGATTTTTTGACTTATTTTTGTTAATTTTAAAAGACGTATTGATGCAAAAATTTGAAACACTTATACATGTATAATTTTGGATAAGAATCGTCTCGTAAAGATTGAGTTATAAATAGCAACGATTGCCCACTACTTTTTACATATCTACAGTGTACGGAAAACAATAAATTAATAGAAACCCAATATAGTAATTAAAGAAACGAAATAATTGGTGTATAATTATGAAAGTAATGGTACTGGAATAAACAGAACTAATCAATAAAACATTGATAAAAAACAAATCAAATATAGAGCGATTAATTCTTTGCATTTAAAAGGTTATTAACACAGTTTGAGTGAATTATTTTTAATTTTATGTCGGGATAAGAAGGCGTAAATGTATTTTGCCAATATTTCGATTGGGGCAAATTTTAACTTTCTTTGTTGATGCTTTTATCTGTAAATAAAATAGTCGAGCGACGAATTTCAGAAAAAAATCAAAAACTAAAACGAAAAAAAGAAGTCACATTCCGCTAAAAAAGACTCGTCTTACTAAAAATATAAAAATGCTAAGTACTGTCCTGTTTCCGATTTCCATATACAGGATGTACATAAAATATGGAATCAATTCGATATATATTCTTGAAAAAAAAAGACCTAGGGATCTAAATTACATTATTTAGTCCTCATTTTTTGAGATAAAATTGAAATGTACAGGTGTTCCAAAATTGAGATACTACATCTAAGTTGACATTTTCCAATAAGTTTTCAAAGTTGAAAAACCCTAAAATTAAAAAAAAATGTTGCTTATTGGTTTAATGTTTTTGGTTTAATGGTGAGAAAAGATACAGCAGAGAAATCCTTCCGTGCAGTGCTCAACAACGGGGAATGCAACGAGAAAAAAGACTTTTCGCCTAAAAGATAAAATTATGAAGAACGATTGAAATGAATGGTTTCCTTGAAGTCGCCTTTTAAAGTCCAATCCAACCGAATCTAATTGCAAAAGGATGCTTTTGCTGCTCAAATGGTTATTTATAATACTTGCGGCGGATAACGTCCTCAAAGTTGACCAAGATTATTTATTTTACATAAAAATTTTTTCACACTTGAATATTTTTCCGAACATACTGTTCATAATCGTCTTACATCCATATCTTGGTAAACTTAGATATCGCTCAATGCATCATTTAGTTAGATGAGGCTGAGTTTGACTTCGAAATACCAACCCAACCAAAAAACTTCAACCATTCAAAGTGTTATTCATGTTACTTGGGGCGGCGGAAATTCTTGAAGTTAGGTTGGATCACAATTTCGAAGACCAACCCAACATCGTGATACATTACGCCGACGTCTTCCAGATCGGCCGAGATATTAATGCAAAATGACTCTTTAAAGATGTCGGCCATCCAAAGTATCATTGGGTTGGACTTTGAAATCTTAATCCAACTTAAGATTGACTCATGGTGTTTGTTTCAGCTATAAATGTTTTGTCATATCAACATTCAAACACGGCACTGGAGCATAGTTCCAGTGCCAAGTAATGTTTCATCAGTTATCATCCCTATTTATGAGAAGCTAAGTAAAGATGTACTTTAAAAACGATGTGTTGGTAGGTTTACGCTTCGTGGTTGATCGAAGATTTGGTAATCCCCGCATTGAAGAGAGGAGTAGGGGAAAACCCCTTCTTTGCAGTGCACAAGATTTCCCCGAACTCCAAACCAACCGAATCCAATTCAATGATGCTTCTACTGCCCAAATTGTCATTCATGATACTTGGAGCAGCTGATATCTTCAAAGTCGGTCAAAATTATTTATTTTACATAAAAACTCTTTCACACTTAAATATTCTTAATATTCATAATCGTTTTACATCCATATCTCGGTTAACTTGGATAACGTCTAAGTTGGACTTGAAAAATCCAACCCAACATAAAAACTTCAGCCATCCAAATGTTATTTATGTTACTTGGGGCGGCCGAAGACTTAGTATGGATTGGAATTTCGAAGTACAACCCAACATTGTGATACTTTGCGCGGCCGACGTCTTTCAGATCGGAAGTAAAAAACGAAACATGAATGCAAAATAATTAGAAGCAGTGGATTTGGAAGAATGTAAGGTTCAGGAAGAATGCTTGTAACAAAAGAAACAATTTGGCCAGCTTCGAAGACGTCGTCCGCCCAAAGTAATATTGGGTTAGACTTGGAAATTTTAACCCAACCCAAGATTTTGAAGACTTCGACCGGCCAAATTATTTATTGTTCATGATACTTTGGGAGGCCGAACTTTTTGAAAGTTGGGGTTGAATTAGAAGTCCTATACAACAAAAACGAATGAGCCGCCCAATCATCTGACGCTTTTTATGGTTCTTTAATAATTAGTTTAAAAGTAACATTGATATTGAAGGACATTGCCGGTTTTCAATATCGCTCATAATTCATTTAAAATCTCGTTATTTGGAATTGCCTTTGAGGTTTTGTAAAGCAATAAAAATTTATCAAATTTTGGTAATTCTCCCAATATCTATTAATTTAAGAACAAAAGTGCAAGAAAGTAATACTTTTGCATTTCCAAGTATTCGGTATCCGTCCGGATATTAAAAAATGGCCTCATAGGATCCCCATCATTATTAAGGCATTTATCATATTGTATAACTAATTTTTGTATGTCATCCTCATTGCCTAATTAAATGCAAAGACATGGTAATCACTGGGCGCTAGATTAGGATTATTCCAGAATTAAAAACTACAAAAACTTCACTCAAAAGAAGTTCTTAGATGCATGAGATCTACATTTGGGTTGTTATCTCACGAAGGAATTCTTAAAATATTTTTTATCGGCAATTACGTTGTATTTCCTAGGACTGGTGAAAATCGTATTTCGATTAGCCACAGACCTCTTTTCGGGGGAACTATAAGGCAAATAAGATCTTCATAATATAATACTTATGGACTCTCCTCTATGTTAAGCCTGCTAACAGAACGACGAGACGGTTAGATATATCTTGTGATTGCTTTTTTCTAACCGACAACAGATTAAGGACTCTTAGGAAGATATTGAGAATATGCTTATGGGTGACGCCCTCGCCTTTGGTAATTCTTTAGGCTGATTGATATGACCGTATCGGGTAGGGTCTGATAGGGGCTAAGTACTATGTGCGGAAATATGCATCCTCATTTCCTTACACATATACACGATCTGATCAGATTTTGGGTCCGATTGACAATATGTGGGCTAGTATTGTCATGAAGCATGATTTTCATCGTCAATCGTCAACTGACGATGAATTCATAATAATTTGTTGTTTTCCAAAAGATCACAATTTTACAATACCACTCTAATAATGCTCCAATCATTATAATAAATATTTTGTTAACCCTTTGTATCCTCCTTTGCTGAACTTCATCATCTTCGTCTGACACATTTACTTAAAGTATCTCGTCATCCCTCTCTCCTCGTACCACCACTTTGTCCATCTGCCCGTCTTCACGTTGCCTTCCAAATCCACCTTATACGGGACAAAATCTGGGATTGAGTGAGCACATCTGCTTCAACCCCCTCCTTTCGTCCAAAACGTTTTTACTCATCGTATTTCCTACTCTAACTTTAGCCATCGCTGCAATCTTTTATTTCTCTCCAAAAAATCCATCACCTTGGTTAAGCACTTTACTCATTTCTACTCAAGTTGTATGTTAAACTAATTGGCACTAGACTCAAGATTCTCTCGAGACTTTCGTTTTGAAACTCTTCTTGAAAAAGTAACTCACGAGTTCAGAGTTAATTCTTTCGATTTTTTGAGCCGCCGATTAATATCAACGTCATTGGAAAAAAACAATTCCCAAAAGAAAAGTAACGATTTAAATGTTACCAACAACAAACTTGTTGACATACGCAACAATAAATAATAATCTTAAAAACCTTAACCTGCTCCATATAAAACTCAATGAGCTAAATGAAGATATATAAATGGAATTCCTATATCGACTATTATCCGTGCTAGAAGTCAAGGCCCCCTCTCAAAATTCGGGCACTTTATTCAATTAACTCGCAATAAAAGAAAAACCGCAGATCCGAACATTTCAAAGTTAAGCTGTGATACACAGAAATATTCATTGATTACAATAAACATTAACGCAATTTTCTCATCGAGTGATTTCGAAGATATCGATCTCTAAATTGAGGGGCCTTGATTTTTGGCACGGATAATAGATATTAAATCTTAATAACTTGTTCTTTTGTAAATGAAAGGAGGTTCATTTCTCCTTTACCATATTTAAGTGCCTGATAAAATCAAGACTAAAAAAATTGTGTGGATTTACAACAATACCTTTTAATGAGAATTAAATTTTATCAAAACACAATTTTATGATATTAGCATAAAGTTATTATTTTTTTAAAAAATTCTTATTAAATTACGCCTTTTTATCCCGAGAAGAACAATTTACATTACTCAAAATTTAGCTTTAAAAAAAATTATTTATAAGTATGAAGTTGAATTTTAAGTTCTGTTACATCGTGCACATTTATTTCACAGAATCAATAAACATAAAGGTAAGGAAGAATTGAAAAGAAAATCAAAACAGGAAAGAGCCGATATAAAAAAGAAAAAAAATCTTTTAATTAACATGCAAAAAAATCCCGAATTGACAAGGATTTTAATGAAATTAATTAGGTCTTAGTATTTTGAACATAATGCAAAGTAAACACATAATTAATTAAAAGGCGAAAGATAACGAAAACGATCTTCGTCATCACCATCGTATAATTTAATATAATCAATCAATACGAAAAACCTTCGTGCTTTTTGTATTTTTTTTTGCTTAACTTACAGCCACCGTTGACCCGTTCTTGCCGACGCCCCCAGTGAATATAACAACGAGCATGTTCGATAAAGACCAGACTCCGCAAATGCATGTTAAAATCGGAATCGAGTACCAGAGGGGAACGGAATCGCCAAAGAACTAAACACGTTCAATAAAATCGATTCAATATGAATTTGTTTAATATAGTCATTGGAAACTATTTCAAAAAAAGAATTTTTATATTTATCATCATAATTGAGTAGAAATATTTGTACTTTAAGTAAGTAAATAAGAACGGTTTTGTGTGTTTTTTTTTAATAAAAAAATTTGAGAAATGTAGTACGCACCTTAGTAGTCCATATACTTGGTCCGAATATCGCCGAAATGAGCTGAAGTAGGATTATAGTATTTTGGGCTTCTGTCACATCGACTTGTCCGAATCGTAATGTTCCCGAGACGTATGTTTGCCAATGTGCACAATAAAATAGGGTCATCGCAGAAAAACACTGCAAAAAAATTATTAAATCATAATATTATTGTATAAACCATAACATTCTTTATAAATGATTTATTAGGAAAATTTTCAATCTCGTATATAAAATATCAGATATTGAATATTTAATTTTAGTGCCATTAAACAAATCTTATTTCCTTTTTTAATGAAACTATAATATTGATAATAAAGAACTAACTTTAACATACTTAAATTGTAATATAAAGCTTTTAGTTTGTAATATGATATAATTTTTTGAATAATGGTAATTAAAAAAAATAATTAATTCGAACTAAATCGCCGGCTATCTAAAGTTCGTACCAAAAGTCAAGGCCCTTCACTTTAAAAATCGATATCTTCGTAAAAAAAATTAAATATTATCACTTTTATAGACTTGTTATCGCTAGTTAAATAAAAAGAGTACCTGATTTGAAAGAGTGCCGGCTAGAGGAAGGGCTTTATATAAACTTTTCTTCACAATTTCTGCATACCTGTATATTTTAACAAATTCAAGAAATGCATAAAATTTCTTTTCCAAAAATATAGCGCTCTTGATATTTCGACAAAGTCTTCTCTAATATACAGGGTCAAGCAAAACTGCGTCAAATATCCTATTTCAATTAAATCAGGAATTATAGTAAATAATTTCGTATCTCTTATAGTTTCAAAGATAGCCTATCACTCTGTACATTTAATTTAGATTGTTTGATGATTTCTTCTTTCACTTTTTAGTATAAAACGTGTAATTTAAAAAAATAATTTTAATTTATTTATGCTTAAATGTTTGGATCATTGGACTCGTTTTAATAGATGGTAATTACATGGAAATTATATACGCATTAATGCTATGTTCCGCATGCATAAATTCAATTCATAATAGTGAAAAATATTTTTGTAACATCATCAACTCAATTGGGTGGGTTTAGATCTGTATTTCGATAAAGTGGTATACAATAGGTTAATAAAATTCAAATTTACTTACTACTTACGTATAACGACTTTGTTATTGTACGGGAGACTTTGAAACTATTCAAATTTCATCAAAACATTTTTATAAATTACAATTTATACGTTTGTCCCAATTAAAAATTCGAAACATGTCATTATACTGAAAAAGTTAAAATTTATACAACGATTTTCATAATTCGAATAAGTTATTAACGAAGATATCGATATGTAAAGTGAGGATCCCTGACATTTGGCACGGACTTTAGTACATTTTTTTTCTATAATATTTTAATAAATATTGAATAACCTGTAATAATTTCAAAGTTAATGCCCAATAGATAAACTTGTAAACGAATAATAGATAATCCTTTTAACGAATTCGAGGCTCAAATTTTGAGGCAAATGGTCTTCAGCTTTCGAAAAGCATTCCTTTAAATCATTGTGAAACAAAACACCTAATTCTCTTTCATCAGATCGCTTAACGGCTTGGCTATCAGTGAATAACTTAGACGAATTTTCGAAAGTAAAAAACATGACCCAAAAATGATTTTTTTCTGTCTAATTGGTCTTCAATATTTGTTTATATTTCAGTCGTTACATGATTTTCCAATCGATATTTGTTCATCAATTTTCTAACCTCTTCTCTTAACTGTATATCTTTTATCTTAATATATTTTTATAAAATAATTGATTTTAATGTTATTTAAATGTTTTTTAAAGTAATATTATTAATTTAAAAAAATTATAAAAAATTAGGTTAACTTAAATAATTTTTATCTCAAAAACGAATAAAGATTTTCCAATTTTGTTCTCACCATGATAAAATAGATACTTGCCTGTATTAATTTTGAATGTTTCATTAAAGTATCTCAAGAATTCGATTTTTGCTGATTTTTAATTAACTTGAGATAGCCAGAAATGAGATTCACGTTGAATTTAATGATTTATATCTCAAAAACGAATAAATATTTTCAAGATTCGCTTTCATCACGAGAAAATAGACACTTTCCTCTATAAATCATGAATAGTTCATTAAGATATCTTAAGAATTCGATTTTTCGTGATTTTTTAAAGTAATATTATTAATTTAAAAAAATTATAAAAAATTAGGTTAACTTAAATAATTTTTATCTCAAAAACGAATAAAGATTTTCTAATTTGGTTCTCACCATGATAAAATAGATACTTACCTCTATTAATTTTGAACGTATCATTAAAATATCTCAAGAATTCGATTTTTCATGATTTTAATTAACTTGAGATAGCCAGAAATGAGATTCACGTTGAATTTAATGATTTATATCTCAAAAACGAATAAATATTTTCAAGATCCGCTTTCATCACGAGAAAATAGACACTTTCCTCTATAAATCATGAATAGTTCATTAAGATATCTTAAGAATTCGATTTTTCGTGATTTTTTAAAGTAATATTATTAATTTAAAAAAATTATAAACAATTAGGTTAACTTAAATAATTTTTATCTCAAAAACTAATAAAGATTTTCCAATTTTGTTCTTACCATGATAAAATAGACAGTTACCTCTATGAATCTTCAATGTTTCATTAAAATATCTCAATAATTCATCTATAAAAGTATATATAACTATTCAATAAAAAATTCTTTCTGTGTGCCATCTTTAAAAGGTTCTGGCATCCTTAGAGGAAGGGCTTTATATAAACTTTTCTTCACAATTTCTGCATACCTGTATATTTTAACAAATTCAAGAAATGCATAGAATTTCTTTTCCAAAAATATAGCGCTCTTGATATTTCGACAAAGTCTTCTCTAATATACAGGGTCAAGCAAAACTGCGTCAAATATCCTATTTCAATTAAATCAGGAATTATAGTAAATAATTTCGTATCTCTTATAGTTTCAAAGATAGCCTATCACTCTGTACATTTAATTTAGATTGTTTGATGATTTCTTCTTTCACTTTTTAGTATAAAAAGTATTTATGCTTAAATGTTTGGATCATTGGACTCGTTTTAATAGATGGTAATTACATGGAAATTATATACGCATTAATGCTATGTTCCGCATGCATAAATTCAATTCATAATAGTGAAAAATATTTTTGTAACATCATCAACTCAATTGGGTGGGCTTAGATCTGTATTTCGATAAAGTGGTATACAATAGGTTAATAAAATTCAAATTTACTTACTACTTACGTATAACGACTTTGTTATTGTACGGGAGACTTTGAAACTATTCAAATTTCATCAAAACATTTTTATAAATTATAATTTATACGTTTGTCCCAATTAAAAATTCGAAACATGTCATTATACTGAAAAAGTTAAAATTTATACAACGATTTTCATAATTCGAATAAGTTATTAACGAAGATATCGATATGTAAAGTGAGGATCCCTGACATTTGGCACGGACTTTAGTACATTTTTTTTCTATAATTTTTTAATAAATATTGAATAACCTGTAATAATTTCAAAGTTAATGCTCAATAGATAAACTTGTAAACGAATAATAGATAATCCTTTTAACGAATTCAAGGCTCAAATTTTGAGGCAAATGGTCTTCAGCTTTCGAAAAGCATTCCTTTAAATCATTGTGAAACAAAACACCTAATTCTCTTTCATCAGATCGCTTAACGGCTTGGCTATCAGTGAATAACTTAGACGAATTTTCGAAAGTAAAAAACATGACCCAAAAATGATTTTTTTCTGTCTAATTGGTCTTCAATATTTGTTTATATTTCAGTCGTTACATGATTTTCCAATCGATATTTGTTCATCAATTTTCTAACCTCTTCTCTTAACTGTATATCTTTTATCTTAATATATTTTTATAAAATAATTGATTTTAATGTTATTTAAATGTTATTAAAATATTATTTTTTACATTAGATGACACTAAAGTCCGTGCCAAAAGTCAAGGCCCTTCACTTTAAAAATCGATATCTTCGTAAAAAAAATTAAATATTATCACTTTTATGGACTTGTTATCGCTAGTTAAATAAAAAGAGTACCTGATTTGAAAGAGTGCCGGCAACTTTATCAACTTTCCGATTTTTTTTCTTAAAACTTATATGACGAATAAACTTCAAATTTCAACTGGTGTTAATTCGAAGTGTTGATATGAGGCATATATATTTCAAATTCAAATTCAAATAAATCTTTATTGCCAAAAAAAAGAGAGAAAAACAAGTAGAAAGGGGAAAAAATGTACATTGTTATAATTATCAGTAAAATAACTAATAATAGTAAAAAAAATTACAATTATTTAATTACTTATAAACTCAATTTTCAATTTTAACAAACGGAACGATTTATCGCCACAGAGCGATATCTTCCAATCGACCCAGTCTAAACTAAATTACAATGATACCACCAGATGTACAGAATAGTAATTAATTAACTAATGCGGCAAAATAATAAACGACAAGACAACAAAAAGGAAAAAAGAAAACTATAAGAAATTCACACAGTAACAAAGCAGAAGAGAAAGAAGGTGAATAAGGAGTATAAGAAAGAAAGTAGAAAAGAAGAAGCTCAGAAGAAAAGGAAGTAAATTGTTATAATATCGCAATTTGATGGGAGAAGAGGAAATGTGTAAGACAAGTCTTGAAAGATGACAGGGTTGGAGCGTTTCTAATATCCATGGGGAGACCATTCCAGAGGGATATGGCGCATAACGTAAACAAACGTAAGTATTAAGTCTGATTGTGAACGAGTGGGACGCTCGTGTGACGATAAGAATTTAAAATTATTAAACAAGTATTGTGGACTTTGGGTATGAATAATCTTATAGAGACTTGTTAACACACGGAAGGACCGACGGTTTACGTACGTAAGCAAATGTAAGTTATTGCGGTAAGGAGTAATATGACAATATTTTCCAAGATCGAATATAAAACGTATGCAATTATTTTGTAGTCTCTGGAGTTTATTACATAAGGATATCGACAGGTCAGTACAAACCGTATCCGCATAATCAAGATGTGGAAAAATGAGCGAATAACAGAGGTTGCGTCGAACGTAAGAAGGAAGAAAACACTTAAATTTACGAAGGGAGTGAAAACAGGAATAAATCTTCTTACAAGTAGCCTGAACCTGAGGGCGCCAAGACAGTGCAAAGTCCATCATAACTCCAAAATTCTTAATTACATCCGAAAATTTAATGACGGTGTCACCAAGTAGAAATTGCGAGCTAGCAAAAGTAATCGTCCTGCTCCGCAAAGGATTTGTACCAAAAATTATGGCTTGGGTCTTATTAACATTGAGTTTCAAACCGTATAGTTTAGACCACTCAGATACTCTAGCAAGATCATTATTAATTCGCTCAATAGCTTGAGGAAAGTCATCAACTAATGTATCGATATAAATCTGCAGATCATCCGCGTAAAGATGAAAATTTGAAGAAATAACCTTGGTGACACAATCAATGAAGATAGAAAACAGCAACGGGCCGAGAACACTGCCCTGGGGCACACCACAAGAAAGCTCAAAGCGATTGGAAAAGGTTGAATTGGCACGGATTGAAAGATATGATTGAAACCATGAAAGACTCGGGGAAGAAAAACCAATAGATGAAAGTATAGAAAGAAGAAGATCATAATCGACAGAGTCAAAGGCTTTGCTAAAATCAAGTATAACCAAAATAGTGATACGACGATTATCACAGGCAAGTCTTATATCATCCATAATCTTGATCAAGGAAGTAGTAGTACTATGACCAGATGCCTGTCACTGATCAATCGATGCTTCTGAAGAAAATCATAAACCTGGATGTATACAATACGTTCCAGAACCTTTGACAAAATAGGAAGGATTGAAATAGGACGATAGTCGCTAGTCAAAATTGGAGTCTTCAATTTGGGAATGGGGACAACCTGAGCATGTTTCCATATAGATGAGAAGGAGGATGATTCAAAGGAGAAGTTAAAAATATGTGTCAGTGGAGGCACAACAGAATCCAGTATTGGCAAGATTTGTTTTAGACAAATAAGGTCAGCACTACAGCAAGTAGAGCGGGTTTGAGTGAGAGCATCACGAACAACCTGCTCACATTTCCTGATGCACGAATGATTTGAGATAAGGTAGCTTTCTGAATAGTGTCAAGCGTTAAGTTAGGATCCGGCGTGGATTGCGTGAGTTTGCGATCAGTAACGCCAAGAGATCGCAAGGTCTTCCAGAAAGTAGTTGGTGTCGACAAAGATAATTTCCAATAAAAATATTTTTTTTAACATTTTTGCATTTGTGATTGCACCTGTTACGCAGAGATCGATAACAGTTGTAGTTATTAACTGACGGGTTACGTCTGTACAACGCTTTTGCTTTATTACGTTCGCTCATGAGACCCCTAATATCATTAGTTAACCAGGGGGCGGGAAAATGTTTCACTCTCCTTTGCCATATCGGAGCATGTTTGTCATACAAACATGTTACTTTGTTATTAAAATAATTAACTTTCGCATCAATGTCCGTCATAAGATATAACGGTTTCCAGTCTATCATCCTCAGCTCATCAGAGTTGAGTTCTTGAAGCTGAACATGTTTGAAATCCCGGTAAGATAGACTACTCTGCGGACAAACTACATTTCGGACTTCGACAGCGCAATAAATAAGATTATGGTTGGAAAATTGCAGAGCTGATAGCTGACCGTGAACAAAAATCTTATCGGTGCAAGACGAGATGATCAAGTCAAGCAGAGAGTCAGACGAAGGAAGGTAATGGGTTGGCTGAGAAGGGATGATAGATAGATTTGCGGAAGAAGTAACAAATCGAAGTTTTTCACTACGTAGGTCATCTCTCAATGTACACGTATTGAAATCGCCCATTAATAATATTGTGTCATAGCACATACTGTGTCTTTCAAGGAGATCCTCAAATTGCTCGAAGTAATTAATCATTGGTGGACAATAAAAAACACCCAATTAAAACACTTAACCTCAATCAAAAGGAATTCCATTACTCGCGAGGATCCGTCGGACATCTCAATCGAATTAACCTGTAGGTGATCTTTAACATATGCCCCCCCTAGAAAACACACGATCATTTCTTAACAGACGATAGCCCGGAAGAGTAAACATAGGAGAGAATGTAGGGAAGGCTTCACTCACCAAGATGATGTCAAAAATACCAGATTCAAATGTGATCAAAAAGTCATTAAAGTGGGCAGTTAAACTCTGGACATATTTCATGTAGTTTCGAGGGAAATCGCAGTTTAGTAATATGCGGTTTTTTTTCGAAAACGGCCGGACGGATTTCATCGCGGTTTTAATCAAAATATGTCAATTAATGTCGTTTACCGGATTCCTTAATCAATTTTTCAAAGTTAGTGCTCAATTCTTTATCAGCGATTTAATGGATTTTCTCATTAATCATATTAAGAACACTTCAAGTTACCACCAGTTCAAATTTGAAATTTATTCGTCCAAATTGAAATATCATACGTAGAAATATTTATTCATTACAATAATTTTAACCACCATTTTTTTTTTGTCGAGGGGTTACGAAGATATCGATCTCTAAAGTGAGGGGCCTTGACTTTTGGCACGGACTTTAGTGTCATCTAATGTAAAAAATAATATTTTAATAACATTTAAATAACATTAAAATCAATTATTTTATAAAAATATATTAAGATAAAAGATATACAGTTAAGAGAAGAGGTTAGAAAATTGATGAACAAATATCGATTGGAAAATCATGTAACGACTGAAATATAAACAAATATTGAAGACCAATTAGACAGAAAAAAATCATTTTTGGGTCATGTTTTTTACTTTCGAAAATTCGTCTAAGTTATTCACTGATAGCCAAGCCGTTAAGCGATCTGATGAAAGAGAATTAGGTGTTTTGTTTCACAATGATTTAAAGGAATGCTTTTCGAAAGCTGAAGACCATTTGCCTCAAAATTTGAGCCTCGAATTCGTTAAAAGGATTATCTATTATTCGTTTACAAGTTTATCTATTGGGCATTAACTTTGAAATTATTACAGGTTATTCAATATTTATTAAAATATTATAGAAAAAAAATGTACTAAAGTCCGTGCCAAATGTCAGGGATCCTCACTTTACATATCGATATCTTCGTAACTCTTCGACAAAAAAATTTATGGTAAAATATTTCGAAGGAATCGATCTTTAAAGTGAAGAACCTTGACTTTTGGCGCGGATTTTAGTGTTATCTAATGTATAATATTTTATTAAAGCAAAAATTAAAAAAATGCATAACAAATATGTAACAATGAGTAATACACAAATATTATTATTAATATGTACTCTTTGGATGATTTAAAAAGTTTTCTATCTCGAAAAATTAAAATAATAACTTATTCGAATTATGACAATCATTGTATAAAATTTACCTTTTTCAGAATAATAACATATTTTGAATTTTTAATTGGGATAAACGTATAAATTATAATTTATAAAAATGTTTTGATGAAATTTGAATAGTTTCAAAGTCTCCCGTACAATAACAAAGTCGTTATACGTAAGTAGTAAGTAAATTTGAATTTTATTAACCTATTGTATACCACTTTATCGAAATACAGATCTAAGTCAACCCAATTGAGTTGATGATGTTATAAAAATATATTTTAGTATTATGAATTAGAATTTATGCATATGGAACACAACGTTAATGCGTATATAATTTCAATGTAGTTACCATTCATTAAAGTGAGTTCAAAGATCCAAACATTTAACCATAAATAAATTAAATTTATTTTTTTCATCAAACAATGTAAATTAAATGTAGAGAGTGGACAAACTTTTGTGTTATTGTAGGCTATCTCAAAAACTATAAGAGATACGAAAAAAATACCGGGACATGTAAGGTACCATGTCCTGGTTTCTTTTGCAGAGATATATTTAGTCCTACGAAGATAAAACCTCTATCATTTTTCGTTTTTATGTTAGCAAGTGTCTCACATAGGCGGCAAAGTACATAAATGGCATTAAGAAGCCGGAATAGAGAATTCTTCCTTCTTCTATATCGAGTTTGGAAGGAATAAATAAGCAAATTAGATATGAGGTGCATTTTGTTGCAATAGATTATGGTAAAACAGCAGTAATATTTTTGACCACTGTATAAGATAGAGCGATGATGCAAATGTCACTCTATTTAAAGACATCCAAACAGCAACTTTTACAGATTTTAATCATCTATCACCATCACTCTCCAAGAAATTGCAATTTTAGAAGCAGTGTTTATTGGTAAAAAAAGATTATAACTAAAAAACCAAAAGCACTAAGTAACAACATATTTTATCAAAGTCAATATATTTTGGTGTGCACAATCATACACATCCATCAATATACAATAAAAATTATATCATTCCATTTAAAATAATTACAACTTTTGTCTGACGAAGAACTCCGCATCTCGACTTCTTAATGCCATTTATTTATTTTAGCGCTTACATGGGACACCCTGTACATTAAAAATACAAGGAGTCAATAAAGAAAGTTAGTAAATCATAAACTCCCTTATATAAAGTGTGTTTTCTCAAATGGAGATTTTAAAGAAAATTATTTCAAATAAAACTTTCGTTATATAATAAGGTTTAATAAGATCCATTATGACCAGTTTTTAATAATCTGATTAAATATAAGAACTCTGTACCTTTACTGGTTTTATTTTTTAAACAAATTCACATCTTACATGTTTCGACACTGCAGTGTCATCATCAGAGACGCTATAAAAGATATAATGTATTAATATTAAAAGAAAATTACATAAAAAATCACCAAAAATCGAATTCTTAAGATATCTTAATGAACTATTCATGATTTATAGAAGAATGTATCTATTTTTTCGTGATGAAAGCGAATCTTGAAAATATTAATTCGTTTTTGAGATATAAATCATTAAATTCAACGTGAATCTCATTTATGGCTATCTCAAGTTAATTAAAAAATCACCAAAAATCGAATTCTTGAGATATTTTAATGAAACATTCAAAATTTATAGAGGAAAGTGTCTATTTTCTCGTGATGAAACCGGATCTTGAAAATATTTATTCGTTTTTGAGATATAAATCATTAAATTCAACGTGAATCTCATTTATGGCTATCTCAAGTTAATTAAAAATCACCAAAAATCGAATTCTTGAGATATTTTAATGAAACATTCAAAATTAATACAGGTAAGAATCTATTTTATCAAAAAATTAAAAAATTAAAAAAAATTAAAAAATTAAATGAATAATATTACTTTAAAAAATCAAGAAAAATCGAATTCTTAACAATGCAACATGGAAAGAGTGAACGCGGGGATGAGGGACTATGTAAGATCCAATCCGAATATAACACCAGAGTCGATCGCAAACTTCAACAAACGTCTACAACACTTGGTGGATGAAACAAGTCCATTAAAAAGCAAGAATTATTACAACTTTCCTTTGCCACCCTTCATTATACGCCTAATCAAGGAAAGGCGACGACTCTACCGCGACTTCAGAAGCTTTGAAGAGCCGGCATTAAAAAGACAATTCAATGAGCTAAACAAAAGCATTCAGAAGATACTTCGGCAATACAGAAGCGAAAAATACATAGAAGCCTGCGACAGAATCAACAAAAGTAGAGGCAAAACTTATTGGCAAGAAGTCCGCAAACTCTCGAAGTACCAGAAATCCCCTGAAATGCAAGAACTGGTTGATCCCACAGATGGATGCCTACGTTCTGTCCTCTCTACAAAAAATTAATCGACGATTGGTTCCAATCGGCCTTTGCGCACTCGTTCGAAACTCCCCAGGATGCACTTATGCAGCTCTTCACAGAGGGAAAAACACGGCCCCTGGGTACGACAATGTCTCCCGAAAAATCCTGAGGATGTTAGACCAGGACACCCACTCATATATCAGAAACATGTTGAACTTCTGCATCTCCGAACAGTACTTCCCACAGGATTGGAAAACCTCTATAATTATATGCATCCCCGTCTATCCGAACCCGAGAACTATCGTCCCATTGCTTTACTCCCCGTTTTGGGGAAATTCTTCGAGACACACCTTAGAAATAAACTGCTCGATGCTGTCTCAACGAGGGTACCGCCATACCAATTTGGATTCCAACCAGCTAGCGATCAGCGTCTCATCCGCTGACTGCGCTGATCTCCAACTTTCAGGCTGCCCACTCTCAAAAACGAAAATCGGCCGCTCTGTTCCTGGACGTCCGCAAGGCGTTTGACTCAGTGTGGCACAGAGGCCTACTATACAAGCTGGCAATGTTGAAAATACCACTCTATTTGCTTAATCTCCTCAATAAATTTCTTTCAGACCGCTCTTCAAGGGTCAAAATTAACAACCACTATTCCCACACCTTTACTGCAGAGCAGGGCCTCCCTCAGGGTTCACCCATCTCCCCAGCGCTGTATAACATTTACTGCCATGATATATACAATAGCAACCCAGACGTCTTCGATCTGAAAGCATACGCTCTGTTATATGCCGACGATACCACTCTCGTCGCTCACGATGTGGATGTTCCATCAACAGTTGGAAGACTGCAGGTTCTGGTAAATACGACAGAGGATTGGTTCAACAGATGGCGCATCCTTATAAATCCCTCCAAAACGCCCTCGCCCCTACGATAACAATCCAAGCCTCCCCCATCACACCTTCACAGAC
This sequence comes from Onthophagus sagittarius, assembly GCA_036711965.1. Classification (NCBI taxonomy): domain Eukaryota; kingdom Metazoa; phylum Arthropoda; class Insecta; order Coleoptera; family Scarabaeidae; genus Onthophagus; species Onthophagus sagittarius. The sequence goes on from JASERS010000005.1 coordinate 54,661,003, forward strand.
CTGTAACTACCTTGGCATTACCCTAGACAGATCCCTCAAATTTTCTGCTCACGCCATAAAAGCTAAAATGAAGACTAACACCAGAGCCAAGCACTTTCGATCTATGACATTCAGAGGCCGTGGATTGATGACAAAATGTGCGACACATATATACACTAGTATGTCGCCCGCTACTGGAGTATGCTGCCATTATTCTCGACGATGCACCAAAAGCGACTAAATACCGCCTCGGCGTTGCAGAAAGATCAGCACTCAGAACCATTACCAGAATCAAATCCCCCATCCACGAACGACTTCAATCTCTTGCTCAAAAAGCAGCCTCATCTTTCCCTTTCACCGATCTGAAAAACCTATTTATCTCCACTCAACAATGCCACCGATCCTACCAACTCATCTCGAAAATCTCCCGGAAAAAGTGACAAAATTATAAAGCCAAATAAACAAAAATAAAAGGGTCATACTTGGACTCAATTTCTTATCCTGAGCTGAAAGACTACGGTCGATGGCCTTTTTATCCGTTGCGATTTCGTTTTGCGTGTGTATTATAATTTTACTATGTATATATTTAAATTGTTGTTTGATCAGCGGATTAATAAATGTTTGTTCTCTCTCTCTCGAATTCTTAAGATATCTTAATGAACTATTCACGATTTATAGAGGAAAGTGTCTATTTTCTCGTGATGAAAGCGAATCTTGAAAATATTTATTCGTTTTTGAGATATAAATCATTAAATTCAACGTGAACATTTATGGCTATCTCAGGTTAATTAAAAATCAACAAAAATCGAATTATTGAGATATTTTAATGAAACATTCAAAATTTATAGAAGTAAATGTTTATTTTGTCGTGGTGAGAACCAAATTGGAAAATCTTTATTCGTTTTTGAAATAAAGATTATTTAAGTTAACCCAATTTTTTATAATTTTTTCAAATTAATAATCTTGTTTTAAAAATCACGAAAAATCGAATTCTTGAGACATCTTAATAAATTATTTATGATTTATAGAGGAATGTGTCTATTTTCTCGTGATGAAAGCGGATGTTGAAAATATTTATTCTTTTTTGAGATATAAATCATTAAATTCAACGTGAATCTCATTTATGGCTATCTCAAGTTAATTAAAAATCACCAAAAATCGAATTCTTGAGATATTTTAATGAAACATTCAAAATTAATACAGGTAAGAATCTATTTTATCATGGTGAGAACAAAATTGGAAAATCTTTTTTCGTTTTTGAGATAAAAATTATTTAAGTTAACCTAATTTTTTATGATTTTTTTAAATTAATAATATTACTTTAAAAAATCACGAAAAATCGAATTCTTAAGATATCTTAATGAACTATTCATGATTTATAGAGGAAAGTGTCTATTTTCTCGTGATGAAAGCGGATCTTGAAAATATTTATTCGTTTTTGAGATATAAATCATTAAATTGAACGTGAATCTCATTTATGGCTATCTCAAGTTAATTAAAAATCACCAAAAATCGAATTCTTGAGATATTTTAATGAAACATTCAAAATTTATAAAGGCAAGTGTCTATTTTGTCATGGTGAGAACAAAATTGGAAAATCTTTATTCGTTTTTGAGATAAAGATTATTTAAGTTAACCTAATTTTTTTATAATTTTTTGAAATTAATAATCTTGTTTTAAAAAATCACCAAAAATCGAATTCTTAAGATATCTTAATGAACTATTCATGATTTATAGAAGAATGTATCTATTTTCTTGTGATGAAAGCGGATCTTGAAAATATTAATTCGTTTTTGAGATATAAATTATTAAATTCAACGTGAATCTCATTTATTGCTATATCAAGTTAATTAAAAAATCACCAAAAATCGAATTCTTGATCTGCATCACAATTGCTTAATCATTGGAGATTTTAATCCTAACCCTACCAAAACAAGACAAATCAACCGATTCGTATCTTCGACCAATTTTAGCCGCATTAGAACTGCTCCAACGTTTGTCATGGTAAACAATCAAAGTACCACTCCGGACATGATCTTCTGCTCCAGAAATATAAGATCCTTGATAACTCACGTTGCAGTCATTCCCGACCTGTTTTCCGACCACCTTGGTATTCTGATTCACCTGAAGTTGACGACTGCCATCTCAAGACCGATTTCAAAAATCATAAAAAACTACAACCTATGCAATATGGAAGTGGTTAACTCAGGCATCTCAGGATTCATCAGCACCAATCCTATAATTACCGGAGATACGATTTCAGATTTTAATGAAAATCTCAGGTAACTAAAGTCGAAAAATACTACAATTTTCCATTACCAAAATTCATCGTAAGGTTAATTAAAGAAAAGAGACGATTATACCGCGACTTTAGAATGTCTGAGATCCCCGACCTAAAAAGGAAATTTAATGAACTTAATAAACATATTCAAGCCTTAATAAAACAATTCAAAGGCGAAAAGTACATCGAAGCCCGTGATAAAATCAACAAATCAAAAGGCAAAAAATACTGGCAAGAAGTTCGGAAATTATCCAGGTATCAAAAGTCCCCTGAAACCAACCAACTCATTGACCCCTCAGATGGCACATCACACACTGATCCTGAGGAAATTGTTAACATCCACGGGGATTACCTCCAGCGTGTGTTTTCATTCTCCGACGATGCTTCATTCTGCTCCGTCAACAAAGCAGTAATAGATGACTGGTATAAATCTGCTTTCACCACCCAGGCCGACACTCCCGAAGATGCTCGCATCCACGAGGACGAATACTACTTAATTCTAAGTAAAGGAACAAGCACCGCCCCTGGATACGACCATGTCACAAAAAACATCCTGAGAAAGCTAAATCCTCCCTCTCATGAATACATCATAAAAATCCTCAACTACTGCCTTATGAACCAATATTTCCCCGAAGATTGGAAGTCATCCATAATAATTTGCGTTCCCAAAAAAGAAGCATCTCTATCTGACCCATCCAACTATCGCCCTATCTCCCTTCTTCCCGTCATTGGCAAGATCCTCGAAACACACATTAAGAACAAACTATTGGAAGTAATGTCTCATAAAATACCGAATTACCAGTTTGGCTTTCAATCTGGTAGATCTACGTCCCATGCTCTGGCAGTGCTAATCTCCAACATTCAAGTGACACGCCTCCAAAAACGCCACTCTGCGGCAGTCTTCTTGGATATACGCAAAGCGTTCGATTCAGTATGGCATCGGGGACTCCTATACAAACATAGCAAACTGGATATCCCGCCTTACCTCCTTAATCTACTCAACCAATTCCTTTCCAACCGCTCCTCAGTATTCAGATTAAAAAACTACTTCTCCCGCAAATTCTCCCCCCAGCAAGGCCTCCCGCAAGGGTCGCCCCTCTCTCCAACACTTTATAACTTGTTTTCCTGTGACATCTACGACCCCAATCCAGATACCTTCGACTTAGACTCATACGCTCTACTCTACGCTGACGACACTACCTTGGTAACACACGGAAAAACCATCTCATCCGCAGTCCAAAGGTTACAGTCGCTGATACAATCCACTGAGAGTTACAAAAATGGAGAATTCAAATTAATCCTTCTAAAACCCAATTCTTCATTCCATTTCTTCCCATCCATGCTCCTTCCCCTACCGTAACTATCCAATCCACGATAATATCTTCCGTTACAATATCCAAATACCTAGGAATCTCGATAGATCGGAAACTAAAATTTTCAGACCATGCCATAAAGGTAAAAATGAAAGTGACGAATCGGGCGAAGCACTTTAGATCCCTTACATACCGAGGACGCGGCATATCAACTAAATGCGCTGCCCACATCTACAAGACCATCTGTAGACCGGTCATTGAGTACTCATCGCTAATCCTCTTCGAAGCATCCAGAGGAGCAAGGTACCACCTCGAAGTAGCGGAGAGATCTGCACTTAGATGCGTCTCGCGGATCCGACACCCCGAAAATCCACTTTTCAATCCCAGCAACGAACTCCTTTACAACCTTACCGAAATCCCTCCAGTTCATATCCGCCTACAAATTTTATCCCATAATGCTGCCATCAACGCTTCCCAATCTTCCCACCACTCCCTTCATATCCTACGCAAACTACGAAACTAGTTTCAAGCTCCAAGTATCAAGAATTTCTATCCCGGGCAGAAAGACCACGGTCGATAGCCCTTTTAAGCCGGCGTTTTTCTTATATATGTATTTATTATTGTTATTTTTTTTTCTGTTTTTATTTTTTATTTTTTTATGGCTTGAATAAATTTTGTTTTCTTCTTCGAATTCTTAAGATATCTTAATGAACTATTCATGATTTATAGAAGAATGTATTTATTTTCTCGTGATGAAAGAGAATCTTGAAAATATTAATTCGTTTTTGAGATATAAATTATTAAATTCAACGTGAATCTCATTTATGGCTATCTCAAGTTAATTAAAAATCACCAAAAATCGAATTCTTAAGATATCTTAATGAACTATTCATGATTTATAGAGGAAAGTGTCTATTTTCTCGTGATGAAAGCGGATCTTGAAAATATTTATTCGTTTTTGAGATATAAATCATTAAATTCAACGTGAATCTCATTTATGGCCATCTCAAGTTAATTAAAAATCACCAAAAATCGAATTCTTAAGATATTTTAATGAAACATTCAAAATTAATACAGGCAAGTATCTATTTTATCATGGTGAGAACAAAATTGGAAAAACTTTATTCGTTTTTGAGATATAAATCATTAAATTCAACGTGAATCTCATTTCTGGCTATATCAAGTTAATTAAAAATCACCCAAAAATCGAATTCTTGAGATATTTTAATGAACCATTCAAAATTAATACAGGTAAGAATCTATTTTATCATGATGAGAACAAAATTGGAAAATCTTTATTCGTTTTTGAGATATAAATCATTAAATTCAACGTGAATCTCATTTATGGCTATCTCAAGTTAATTAAAAATCACCAAAAATCGAATTCTTAAGATATTTTAATGAAACATTCAAAATTAATACAGGCAAGTATCTATTTTATCATGGTGAGAACAAAATTGGAAAAACTTTATTCGTTTTTGAGATATAAATCATTAAATTCAACGTGAATCTCATTTCTGGCTATATCAAGTTAATTAAAAATCACCCAAAAATCGAATTCTTGAGATATTTTAATGAACCATTCAAAATTAAGACAGGTAAGAATCTATTTTATCATGATGAGAACAAAATTGGAAAATCTTTATTCGTTTTTGAGATATAAATCATTAAATTCAACGTGAATCTTATTTATGGCCATCTTAAGTTAATTAAAAATCACCAAAAATCGAATTCTTGAGATATTTTAATGAAACATTCAAAATTAATACAGGCAAGTATCTATTTTATCATGGTGAGAACAAAATTGGAAAATCTTTATTCGTTTTTGAGATATAAATCATTAAATTCAACGTGAATCTCATTTCTGGCTATATCAAGTTAATTAAAAATCACCCAAAAATCGAATTCTTGAGATATTTTAATGAACCATTCAAAATTAATACAGGTAAGAATCTATTTTATCATGATGAGAACAAAATTGGAAAATCTTTATTCGTTTTTGAGATATAAATCATTAAATTCAACGTGAATCTCATTTATGGCCATCTTAAGTTAATTAAAAATCACCCAAAAATCGAATTCTTGAGATATTTTAATGAACCATTCAAAATTAATACAGGTAAGAATCTATTTTATCATGATGAGAACAAAATTGGAAAATCTTTATTCGTTTTTGAGATATAAATCATTAAATTCAACGTGAATCTCATTTATGGCCATCTTAAGTTAATTAAAAATCACCAAAAATCGAATTCTTGAGATATTTTAATGAAACATTCAAAATTAATACAGGCAAGTATCTATTTTATCATGGTGAGAACAAAATTGGAAAATCTTTATTCGTTTTTGAGATATAAATCATTAAATTCAACGTGAATCTCATTTATGGCCATCTTAAGTTAATTAAAAATCACCCAAAAATCGAATTCTTGAGATATTTTAATGAACCATTCAAAATTAATACAGGTAAGAATCTATTTTATCATGATGAGAACAAAATTGGAAAATCTTTATTCGTTTTTGAGATATAAATCATTAAATTCAACGTGAATCTCATTTATGGCTATCTCAAGTTAATTAAAAATCACCAAAAATCGAATTCTTGAGATATTTTAATGAAACATTCAAAATTAATACAGGCAAGTATCTATTTTATCATGGTGAGAACAAAATTGGAAAATCTTTATTCGTTTTTGAGATATAAATCATTAAATTCAACGTGAATCTCATTTCTGGCTATATCAAGTTAATTAAAAATCACCAAAAATCGAATTCTTGAGATATTTTAATGAACCATTCAAAATTAATACAGGTAAGAATCTATTTTATCATGGTGAGAACAAAATTGGAAAATCTTTATTCGTTTTTGAGATAAAAATTATTTAAGTTAACCTAATTTTTTATTATTTTTTTAAATTAATAATATTACTTTAAAAAATCACGAAAAATCGAATTCTTAAGATATCTTAATGAACTATTCATGATTTATAGAGGAAAGTGTCTATTTTTTCGTGATGAAAGCGGATCTTGAAAATATTTATTCGTTTTTGAGATATAAATCAATAAATTCAACGTGAATCTCATTTATGGCTATCTCAAGATAATTAAAAATCACCAAAAATCGAATTCTTGAGATATTTTAATGAAACATTTAAAATTTATAGAGGTAAGTATCTATTTTTTCATGGTGAGAATTAAATTAGAAAATCTTTATTAATTTTTGAGATAAAGATTATTTAAGTTAACTTAATTTATTATGATTTTTTCAAATATTGATTAATTGAGTGTAATTGAGCCTTTAAAACATTTTCTTATTTGTTAATTATGTTCTTTTATTAATAATTTTCGTTATTATTTGATTTTGTTTGTTAATTTTCATTATTATTAAATTCTTGTTTAGCAATTTTTTATTTTTGTTAAAAAATGATTTGTTTATGTTATTTATTGTGATTTATTATTGGATGTTTTGCTGAACTTGTCCAGTTTTCATCTCAAATAATAATAATAATTAAATAATTTTACAAATTGTTATTCAAAATTTTCACCGCCATCTATCGACGTGAATAACCAAGTAATCTATTTTTTGAGAAAACTGTTCAATAATTATTGTCCACAATATCTATACAACACCATTAAGCGATACTGACTCAATAAAAGATATTAATAAAATAACTGTTGCTCCAATATCTACTCAATACTATAACGTACGAGAAATCGGGCACTAAAGTTATAATGCTATATTGATTAATTAAAAAATTAAATAAATATTTTAACTAAAAAATTTGTCTTAAAGCATAATTCTGGTAAGATGGTTCTTGATTCATTTCAAACCTTGACACAATAACTTTACTATTAAATTAATACTCAAGAAAAGATATTTCCTTCCAGATAATATAGATTAACCTTTCGATACACGCACCGGACTCTCACTCCGGGTTATGCACCCTCTATTGTTTAACAGAAAAGGCAACTTTTTTACCGAATTTCTTAGTGTACAACACAGTAAAATACGAATATGAATACGATAGCGAAGAAAAATACTCTTTGAAGGTGAAGACTGAAGCTTTTCAAAAAATTTTGCAGACGGTAAGATGTTTTTTTTCCGTTCAAAATGGCTTCTTATCTGATTAGTAGAAACGAAGAAGATAATGAAAGCTGTAACAACAACATAAATGCCCCGAAAAATGTGCAGCGTATTCAACGCAGGCAGTTATTTGCCTATCGCAAATTTTATGATAATAAAAATTTTTTTTAAATTATTGTCTTAAAAAGAATACAAATTAAAGTCCCTAGATTTATAAAGTACCACGGCTTCCAGAAGACTGTTACTGCTTCTAGAGGATTTAAAATACTTCTAGACGACTTACAATGCTTTCAGATAACTTGATATAGCATCTAGAAAACTTCAAATGTTTCCAGAACAGTTGATGTTGTTACCTCTAGATGATTTGATACTGTCTTAAGAAAACTTTATATTGCTTTCAGAAGACTTGAATTTCTAGACTGATATTTCTAGAAGACTTAAAATGACGAATTTACAGATGTCTTACAATGCATTCAGTCGACTTACAACGCTTTTAGAAACCTTGATATTGCATCTAGAGGACTTGAAGTGTGTCCAGACGACCTACAATGCTTCCAAAGTATTTTATGTCGCTGTTAGAAGACTGAAGATGCTTCCAGAAGACTTGATATTGTATCTAAGAAACTTGATATGGTTTCCAGAATACTACTTCCAGACGACTTACAATGTTTCCAGAAGACCTTATACTTACTTTTAGAAGACTTGAAATACTTCAAAATTACTTGAAGTGCTTCCAAAAGACTGGATACTACTTCCAGAAGACTTGATACTGCTTCTAGATGTTTTAAAATGCATCCTAAAGCTTTGATACTGCCCCTATAAGACTTTATACTGCTTCTAGACGATTTCAAATGCTTTCAGAAGACTTGAGAAGTTTCCAAAAGACTTGATACTGCTTCTAGAAAATTTTAATAATTAAGAATCGATACTGCTTCTAGATATTTTAAAATGCTTTCAAAAGATTAGATACAGCCCCTGTAAGACTTTATACTATTTCTGGAAGATTTGAAATGCTTTCAGAAGATTCGAGAAGATTCCAGAAGACTTGATACTGCTTCTAGATGCTTTAAAATGCTTCCTAAAGGCTTGATACTGTTCCTGTAAGACTTTATACTGCTTCCAGAAGATTTCATATGCTTTCAGAAGACTTGAGAAGTTTCCAAAAGACTTGATACTGCTTCTAGAAGATTTAAAATGGTTACAAAAGTCTCGATATTGGCTCAGGTAGGCTTAATATTGCTTCTAGAAGATCTAAATTGCTTCCAAAACATTTGGAATGCTAACAAAACATTTGATATTGCTGTCAGAATACTTAACATTGCGTCTATAAGGCTTGAAATGCTTCCAGAAAATTAATTTATTTGGTGCCAATCGTATTTTCATTGCAAATCTTTCTTAATGCTCCCAAACTTCTAAACGATAAATCTTCTTTCATGAAATCCCGGCATGAACCCGGAATATACTGGGACTGGACTGAAACTGAAATGTACAAGTATCTTAAAATTGAGATACCATTCCTAAGATGACTAATTGTTTAATTGTTAAGACTTCAAGGCATTAAAGATGGTATTTGCACCTCCTAGCGGTCATCTCAGAATCCTGAAAATAATTTCCTGTATTTTCTCTTAGCCACTTTAGTCATAAAGTTTTTTTCCTGCAACTCTGCTGTCAAATAATTTCCAGTATTTTCTCTTAGCCACGATTTTATGATTAATAAAATCTTTTCCTGCAAGTTTAACTATCGACTTACAGAGTCTTTTAGCAATTTGCAACCGCTGGTTCGGCGGACCGCAACCATTCAAGTTAACATTTTTTTTGAATATATCCGTTCTTGTCTACGAAAAAAGGACTTACTTTCGAAAATAAGTTTTGGTGGAAACAGCTAATAAAGGTAAATAGGTCATTTCGTCAGTTTCTAGTTAGTTAATCCCTTTTTTCTGTATTTGCCGATGTTGAAGGACGTCAAAGTATTATTTCAGATCAGAATGTTGTCGTTGTTAATGGCGTTAGTTGCTAGTTTCAGATTTCTAAATATATAATACTGTAGAAGTGAGTTTGTAAATATAATTATATTAGACATTTTATTACTGATTGCGCAAGTGAGGAATAATCTTGGGATTAAATGAGAACACAAGCTGAGTAACTCATCTCCACAAAGCTCGAAATCAAGTAGAGGATTATCAAAATTTAGGTGGAAATACAGATAGCTCAAACGGTTCGTCGTTTTAACTACACTGAGGTCACTCTGGAAGTGCTGCCAATGAAACGACAGATGAGCTAGTGCTAAAGCGTTTTTAGGACCAGAATCAGCAATTTGTGTAAGATTTACGATGCCCAAATAGAGGATTCGAAGAATTCTGCAGCTAACTGATTTATCTTTAGATCGTCAGTGGTACATCTAACACAATCTTCGTAGCTTCATAAGCGCCGGTTTTTGAAAATAAGTATGGGTGCTGGATAGTGAAAAAACTGAATTGGGAAAAGATTCAAACGATGAATGACTGTTCTCAAAACAAAAGTGATATGAAAAACGTCCATGTATCTGGCGATTATGGTTAATTTGCAATAGAAATGCCTTATATCAACAGTGCTTACACCTTCACAAGCAATATTTGGTCTATAATTGAAATTTTTTCAACTTTTGAAATGAACATTTTGTATCCTAGCAGTATTTGGTATTTTGGAAGCAAAATCAAATTGTATTAACAATTTCGTGCCTTTTGCAATAAAAATGTCTTCTTTAAGACTTTGCATTTTCAAACATTTTTTGCCAGTAGTTTTACAAACGGTATCAAGTCTTTTGGAATCATTTAAAATCTTCTAGAAATAGTATCAAGTCTTTCAGCTGCAGCATAAAATCTTGT